>CM076573.1:464170772-464252013 GCA_034641835.2 Pinus albicaulis
AGTTTTTTTTTGGAATTTTCTATTTTAATTTCTCTAAAATTTTATATTTTAATATTTTTAAACATTATATTATTCATTTTTTATATTATAATGTATAATTCATTATTTTGCAAGTTGTTTTTAGTAAGTTGTTTTTAGTGAGTTTTTTAAGAGTTAATTTCTCTAAAATCGGACATGATTCATTGAAATTATAAACTTGATCGATAACCCCTATACAATGGAAGAGTTGATATTTAATTTTTTTAAACATTATATATATTTTTTTTTACATTTTAATGTATAATCCATTGTTTTGCAAGTTGTTTTTACTGAGAGTTTTTTGAATTTTTTTGGTTAATTTTTTCTAAAATCTGGCATGATTCATTGAAATTAAAAACTTGATAGGTAACAGCTAATATTTTAATCTTTTTAAAGATTATATAAATCATTATTTTTTTTAATAATGTATAATTCATGGTTTTGCAAGTTGTTTTTAGTGAGACTTTTTGGAAGTTTTTTTCTGATTTAATTTCTCTAAAATCTAACATGATTCATTGAAATCACAAACTTGATAGATAATCTCTATACAATAGAAGTGCCTTCAATATTTTAGAGTGCTGAATCCACAAATACAATAAAAAAAACACCAATTTAAATAAGACAAAATAAAATTTCACCAAAAAAACAAAAAAAAGAGATCACACCAAACAAAACTCGTTTTTTTTTTTTTTTTTCTAATAGCACACATCACATTACAATAGTTTTAAATTTGTTTTCACCGCCATATCCATATTTATGGCCGACGGCCTGGGAGATAGATTCAACACCAACCATGGCCTTCAACGACACGAATAACAATGCCCCCTTGCTGCCTCTCGATCCCCAGTATAATTTTGGGAACAATTTCTATCGCCTGTGGAGGATCGGGCTGATGATCGTCTTAGCAAGTTTGCCCTTGTGCTTCTCCTTACTTTATTGCTGCGGACCACACCTGCTGGCCATACTTGCCTCCGACCCGTCTGAATCGACCAATTCCTCTCGACGCGGTAGATTTTCCTTTGCGCCCGAGGATCCCTTGAGCCTCCGCAATATGGGTTTGGACGCCCGAGTCGTAACGGCCCTGCCCGTCTTCGAATATAGAACACAGAGCTTCACAGAGGCGCTCGAATGCGCCGTTTGTTTGTCAGAATTCGAGGAGAACGAGAAAGGTCGGTTTCTACCGAATTGCAATCACGGCTTTCACGTAGATTGTATCGACATGTGGTTTCGTTCGCATTCAACTTGCCCTATTTGCAGAACGGCCGTTCAGCCGAAACTGTGTGTAGGTAACGATTATAGAGATGAGATTTCCATTAACGTATAATTGATTTCTTCATGTAATAGAGAAGTCCGAATTGATCGAGGACTCGCACAAGTGGAAACAACTTCTCGTAAACCTAGAAACCGCAGTGGACTAACCATCTCAAAGATTCCTGAAACAGCCACTCATTGTATGTAGTTGTTAGGGAAATCCTCTTTGATTTATGTATAAAATCTCTGCTTTTGACCATGCTACTCTGCAGAATTCGGGCAGTATCAATTTCCTATAGTTATCATAGAGTCAGCCTACACAAGATTATTGATGATCTATGTTTTGTTTTTTTGGCTGGTATTTGAACCATGCCTCGTATGTTTTGAAATAAGAGTCTGACTCATTTTTGCTTTAGAAAGAATGATGATAGATAATAGTATATTTTAGGAAGTTATTTATGGGAGATGAGGGATTGTTTTTAGCAGACATGATGTTAAAATATAACTTTTCTAATTGATTTTGTAGCTGGCGAACAACGTGAGAGGAAAATAGACACTAACAAGTAGTTTTTTCGCTTTAGAAAGAATGATGATAGATAATAGTATATATTAGAGAGTTATCTATGCAATATGAGGGATGTTTAGCAGAGCTGATGTTAAAATAGAACTTTTCTAAGAGATTTTTTAACTGGGGAACGATGTGAGAGGAAAATAGACAGTAACAAGGATATGCAGTTTTGCTTGACAAATAATGATGATAGATAATAGTATATATTAGAAAGTTATCTATGCGATATGAGGGATTTTTTAGGAAGTTATCTATGCGTTATGAGGGAGTTTTAGGAGAGACGAATTTAAAATAGAATTTTTCGAAGAGATTTTGTAAATGGGAACTATGTGAGAGGAAAATAGACATTTTAGCAGAGAAGATGTTAAAATAGAACTTTTCTAAGACATTTTGTAACGGGGAACAATGCGAGAGGAAAATAGACAGTAAGAACTATATGTAACTGCCTTGTATGTCACTTTTATCTTTGAAAAAATGAATGCAAGTTTTTTTTTAAAATACCAGAGCTTATTTTTATTTGTTATTGTTATTTAAAAAAAAATTAAGGTGTGATGATGTTATTTTATTTTTTTTGTATTTGGTTTATGGATTTTGAAGATTGTTTACTGATTATTTGTACCGTGAATCTGAATGTATATTTTTTTATATACCCCAATTTTGAATGTTTAGAAAATGGTAGCCTTAATTTCAAAATAACAAAGGTTCTTCAAGATACAAATTAAGTTAACCTTAAGTAAGGTGTCATGGCATTTATTTCATTATTATAATTTTTTATTAATTAATTTTGAATTTTATATTTAAAAAAAATATAAAATAACATTTTATTAGAAAAACTAATAACAATTAATAATAAAAATAATCACTTATTATTATTTTCTAATAAAAAAAAAAAATTAAAGTTAAATATAACTTTAAGGTTTCTTTAAGGTTTCTTTTAGTGTAGCTACTTTTAGTGTGTTATTGTCAACTTTCATATGCCACCAATTAATAAATTACTTAATTTGTCAGCAAACAAAGCATTTATGGCTATCAGAATCTTACTATGAATTTTGGTCAGTTTACTCATTTCTTTACTTTTTGTTAAATTATACATTTAATCATTTTGCGTTTACTTGAAAACCTTTCTCATTTTGTGTTTACTTGCAAACATTTCTTCCCATTACTCTTGAACTACTTTTATCTGAAATTTTATCATGGCTCGGAAATAGATAGTTTCTGAATTAAAATACTATACTTTTGTGTTAAACATCCCATTACTCTTGAACTTTTATCATAGCTGAGAAATAAGTAGTTTCTGAATTAAAATACCATACTTTTCGATTAAACATTGATGCTGCTCATAATTAATCCTATTTTTGTGTAGTTCCATGTTTGTCAAATTTTGGTTTGGCACAAGGTCGTGTAAATGAGACTTTTGATATATTTTATTCTTAAAGTTTTTCTTATGAAGTGGTAGTTTTATTCATAAATTCAGCTAGTGATAGTCTTATTGACAAACTCTCTAGTATCAAATTTGACAAGTTTTGTTTCACTTTTGCTCATATATATAATTGTTAAATTGGATAATAGGAACATTATATATATATATATATATATATATATATATATATATATATATATATATATATATATATAACGGAGGTTGTTTATGTAAATTTCAATTATCAATAATTATTAAGTAAAGGAAAAAGAAAAACATAGTCAATTTTTTACATGTAAAGATAAAATATTGTACCCATTGAATAATGCACATAAATAGGAAATATATTTCTAAATTTTGATTTCTTGGATCTTAATTTTATATGAACTCACTAACAAAGGAAATTTCAAAATTTGGTTGGAGACATTGTAAAGAACGTTGCCATTAAAAAAAGAATTAACCTATGAAGTTCAAGAAAAAACAAGATAACCACTAAACAATTTCCAAACAAAAAATTCTGAACTATATTAAATAAATAATAATATAGCCAACTATTTACATGTAAAGGAAAATGAATAACATAGTCTCTTTTTTACATGTAAAGATAAAATAATGTAGCCCATTAAGTAATTGATAGAAATAAAGAATAATTTCACTTAAATAGCATAGTGTATTTTTTACATATAAAGATACATTGACTTAAATAACATAGACTTATGAAATCATTCAAATCTACTCATAATCCTCATATAATTTTCATGACCCAAATAGTACATGGTATTAGACTATGCATTAGATGAAAGGACTTCATAAGTATATCTATATAAAAAAGAAAAGACTGCCACCATATTATTTCCTTGTTAGATCTTATGAATTTGTATTCCCATTTCCCTCGTATCTTGTTGCTATTTTGAAATGAAAAAGTCATAACAACACTTCCATCCATTCCTTTCAATACATGTCTCTCCCCTACAACATAGTACCACAAAATTTATTCCATAATAAATAATTTCTCCACTATGACATCTCTACTTGTTGCTTATAATACTTCTCTACCTTGATTTGCCTTGATTTTTCCAATAATTGGAAAACTTAGTCTCATACCCTCTAGCTTTCCCCTTTTCTACATTATTCCTTTCATCTAAAGACTCCCATCATCATCCCCAATCTCTTCAACTACCTTAGTTCCAAACAGTAATGCCTCTTCCACTGGTGTTTTTCTTTGTATAACTATATCTTTACCAACACCACTAACTTCTCCTCCTAAAACTTCTCTAGCTCCATCGTGTAGAAGGGTGTCTCGATTAATTGAATTTTTGGATCCTCGTAGATTTTTCCCATCTCATTGAGGAAGATAAAGGGGTATTACTGTTGGAGCGCGGTCCCTTAGGACCAAATTTTTATAAAATTACTATATTTTTGTGAATTTTTGTAATTTTAGTCATACACAGCACAGGTAAAGGTTCTTTGGGGTGGGTCAAGCCCCATCATGAGTTGTAATGGGTCAAAGGGTAGAACTAGGGGCCGTAAACCACAGTTTGCGGACCTTAGATGAGGACATGCTAAAAGTATAAATAGCAGTCTAGATCAATTCAATAGAGGATATGATGTCACAGATGTGACTGTATTTTGATGTTTTGAGAAAACTTGTGTGGGTTAGAAGGCTCCTGCTAGTTGTGCGCAGAGACCTTAATCGTACTGTGTATGGATCTCGCTAGCTGTGTGTGGGTAGAATGAAGGTGTTGTAAGGATGATCTAAACTATGAATGAATAAAAGAATATTTTAGATGATATATGAGTATCAAATGCATGTGTCATTTAATTTATGATTTGTTTCTGCATGTTATTTCTAATTACTATGTATTTGTGTTTTGTATCGGTTGTGCAGTTGTATTTTACCTTAAATGAATGATGAATTTATGGATCTATTTTTATTGAAAACTATTGTTATGTATTAAGGACTATTGGAAGGGATTGTGGATCTATAATTGTGCGCACATAGGACAACTTGTTTAAATTTATCTAAATCTGTCTGGTTAGGGTTTTCTATTAGGGATTATGTTGCGGAGGTCCGATCACAGTTGTTTTAGATCTGAAGGCACCCGCATCATTTGATTCTCTCTCAGGGTGTGGAAACCTGGTTCCAACACCCCCCCTAATATTGCTTTGGGTAAGACATTGACTTGAACAAGAATGTCACTACCGAAAGGGATCGCGGTAAGAGGGTTTTGTTGGTTAACCTTAACTCTGAACTTTGGTCAGGACACCTCAAGCCAACAAATGGTTTCGTTGTCAAGACCAAGATAGTTTTGAGAGAGATCGGGTGATGTAGTGGCCATCAAAGCCTGAATTAGAGGACAAGCTTGAGAAGAAAATTAGATAATTTTCCCTTAAAGAAAACAGAAGTAAGAAGTTGTCTGCTGAAGATTGGAAACAAAAGTGTATTTCCACAAAGGTTGATGAGATGTTCTTTGTGACCTTTGGGCACGAATTACAGGAGTGGTTATCAAGACTCGTAGAGTTCCAAACAGGTTGGAAGGAACACCTGAATTCATACAAAAGTTGAAGTATACTGATAATTCCATCACTTGGACTATAAATCACTGGGTTGAAAAGATCATGGGTGGGTTTGTGACAGAACTTGTAGTAGATAAGTTTGTATCGTATTCTAAAGCTAAAAGGAGTTTTATCAAGGGACTGAGAGGTAAATTTATACGCTCTCTACCTTTGCTGATTAAGATGCTATTATGTAAAAAGGGTGTGTTGTGTAGCCATACTGAGTGAATGGATGCTATTGTGTGAAAAGGGTGTGTTGTTTAGCCATACTAAGTGAATGACCCTAATAAGATAGAAATTACTACGCATTGTGGAAAATTTTATCAGTTCAATCAAAGAGGGGACAGATCTGTATATAGTCCTCTAAAAAATTCACATGATATAGAGAATAGTGAGGTTGTTTACATTGAAGGTAGCTCTCCTGCTATGCCATAGTCGAACTCATGCAGGGGTAAGACATCTCCTACCCCACCACCACCACCACTTGCAGAAGTTATGGTCATGGATATGAAGCTACCCACTTTTAAGGGTGTGTGAGATGAGGACATGGATAGGCTTTGGTTTGTATCTGATGCAGTATGGAGTGCGCAAAATGTTGACACTGATGCTATCAAGAGAGCGCATCTGGCTATGGCATTTGAAGGTCGCGCGTTAGATTGGTTTATGGGATATCTAGCTTAGAACGTTGACCCCACTATGGTGCAGATTAAGGATGCTCTGAAAAAAATTCAAGAAGTCGAAGTCCTACTCACAGTGCGTGATAGAACTAAAATATATCAATAGGGCCCGAAGGAATCGGTTTGGGAAGTTTTTCAACGGCTAAATCACATCATCAGCCAAGGAGGATTTGTTTACGATGATAAGTGGCATAAGGAATGGTTCATCGTTATGCTCTTTCCACATCTGCGTGGGCCTGTGGGCCAACATAAGATTGATTTTCAGGCCTAAGCTATGGAATTTGATGTTGAGTCAAATTATACGTGTATAATTTTCCAATATAAATTTTCAACCCGGGAAGGTAAACTGATGAGATGCAGTGCACAGTATATGAAGGTCGATTACTGCAAGTGCTAATTCAACTATACAAATAATAACTAATGCTTCTTTCCCATGTCAATACTATCGCAGAAAATGCTATGGAGTGGCATATATCATCCCTATATAACACTTAAGATTGCTGATATTGACTGTGAAAAGATAAAGACCAAAAAACAATCAACAACTCATGCTGCTTTCGTGTATCAGTACTATTGCAACAATGGTTAGGGAGCATCATATATCATCCCTCTATAACACTTGTGTTTGCTGATACTAATGCAAGAAAGATAAAAGAAATAAATCCCAATCAAGAATAAAAATTAAAACCATGAATCCAAGCATTTTCCAAATGAAAAGTGCTGTTCAACATAAAATATTAATTCACTTACCCAATCTACAATTTCCTGCAAGAAATAAAGAAAGGAAACACTAGTTGTTGCAGGAAATTATTAATGCATAATTAAAACAGAAATAAAGACACACTCTATTGAACGAGTTGTGAGCGAAGGGAGCCCTCCCTCACTCACAACTTCTTTAAAGATTAAAGAAGTTTCTTAGGAAAATAAACAGAACATAAAAAAAAATTATTAATCTAAAATAATAGTCGATTACAGTCTGATATTGTGCTTTGTAACAATAGCTTCCAACCCAACCCAATAACTCTAAACTCCCGTATAAGCAAATTACCTCTGATTTTATACATTTCTGGCAGCCCATATTTCACTCTGAACAAAAAAATTACTAAACTAAGACTACAACCAATAATACAAATACAGATTGACAAGGTAAAATGGTTTTAGGTCTAATCCATGACTGAAGGCATGGATTAGACCATTTGTTTTGCGTTGCTAAAACTGTCTGTCAATCTCACTGCAAGATTTTAAGGTGGTTGCATGAAATCAACATATTGGCAGGAAATCCAGAACAACTGCAGGAAATCAGCGTATCTGTAGGAAATCTGGAACA
Source organism: Pinus albicaulis (assembly GCA_034641835.2). Classification (NCBI taxonomy): domain Eukaryota; kingdom Viridiplantae; phylum Streptophyta; class Pinopsida; order Pinales; family Pinaceae; genus Pinus; species Pinus albicaulis. The sequence goes on from CM076573.1 coordinate 464,178,590, forward strand.
ACTGTAGGAATCTTGGTTGTATGAGTTGTCTGTAGGATTGGCAGAACTGCATGAATCTAACAAGTATGTGCATGAGTCCAAGGCTAGTTAGAGTAGTAATGCAATAATGACACAGCCAATTCAAATAATTCTTGAAATAGATAAAATGACACTTCTAATGTTGTTTCAACATACCTTAGCATATGATACCCTTTTTAGCCAAAACTGGATGACATAGCCGGACTAGGAATAATTAAAGGGCAAAAAAAGGTCAAAAATGGGGGAAACAAGGCTTAGTATAGATGGAAAAAGTAGTTAAATTTTAGAGTTAACATCTCCCCCACACCAAAACTCTTACATGTCCCTATGCAAGCAAAACTGAAGAACTCTTCAACAGAAAGCTAACTTTTTGCCATGGCCACAGCCACTACAGCCAGGTGATACTTGAATATGTCCTCTATACTCCTCAGTCTTCTTCTTCATGTGGTCAATATGGGTCTACTTCTTCTTCATGATCCGGGTTGCCTTTGCATGCCATTCTTCGTGCTTCTGCTACATCTTCCAGTTATTTTCTTTTAGAGACGCGTTCTCTACTTTCAAGACCCATTATGAAAGGGTAAGTTCTATGATAGTTTCCTCCAACATTTGTCAAGATTGTTTCTTTAATGGGGTCACCATTCCCTCATTATGACCTTGTGAGGATTTGGGCACACTAACATACTCCTGTGAAATAATGGCTTCGTTCTGACTTTCCTACAGTGAGGGATCTAGAAAGGACACAATGTCCTTCCCACTGACTGTAGCAGGGTTCACCTTTTCTTTTCCCTTGGGCTGCTTATGGGACTTCTCAGTTTTTTTCTTTTTAGTTGGTGGCCCCTCTTTTTCTGTATCCTTGATGGCTAGCTAGGCAGCTTGGCTTCTAGTATATCATTTTGCAGGGGTCAAAGGCCCCTTCTGCCGAGAGCTCTTGCAAGAAGTTTCACCGGTCACCACAACTTCATCATCCTCGTCATATTTTTCCACCTTTGGTCCATGCATCCATGGTTTATTTTTCATATTATCTACGGGTTTCTCTTCCTAGACCCCTAAAGAGTCAGAATCCCCATCCTCCACAAAATTATTTTCTTGTAGAAAATCCTCCCAGGTCTTCTCATGTCCCCACAGGACCTCCATCAAAATAATATTTACTAACCCACGATGGTAGAGGTTTTCCTCTATGCGGGAAACCCTCTCTTTTCTATCTCAGGACATATTGATCAACGTCATTTTCAAATAATAGGGAAAATTTAAAGGTTTGTCCCAAAATTGTCCAATGAGCCTGATATGAAACAGAAAATCAAGGCCAAACCTGCCTTCACATGTAATATATTTCTGCAGGAAAAATAATAACTGATGGTACTTATGCCTTAAGAATTCCTGTGGAATCCCCTTACTCCAATAGGGATTCGAATGGTGCTTCTATAGGAAAGCCGCACACATGTCTTTCTTGAAGCGATGATTTTTAAACCATCGCTCTCCATCTTGTGGAATCCCACAGGCCCTTGATACCAGTTCTTCTGTCAGGCTGAATTGGATGTTCCCCACCTGTGCTTTTTCCCCGTTTAGGTTCAAGGAAAAATATTTGGTTACTTCATGAATATCCCCACTGAACCTTTGAAAGAAGGGCAACCATCCCGCCTTTTCTATTCTTGCCTTGATGTGAGGATCAGATTCTAGTAGCGCGAGACTCTAAGAGTCGAATCTGATGGGGGATCGAGTCTTAGTCATGGTGGAGGAGAAAAATCGACAAGCCGGGAAAAAAATTGACAGAGAAATTATGGAAAAAAAAAACAGAGAAAATGTGGGTTGCGGGAATGTAGTTCAAGACTTATGCAATAGTTCGAAATTGAGAGGAAACAAATAAGAAACACAGAGATTTTTTGGCAACAGGTCATGATCATGATTGCTATCATGATCTGACCTACACGATAAATATCGAAAGTACAAAAACTAGCAGTGAAATGATGACAGGTCATGGGATTAATGTCATAATGGTCCATGGCTGCAAAGGGTTACCATAGCCTTAGATATGAAGAAATTTAAAAATTAAGTGTCATTATACCTTTACCTCGAGAGCCTTATCACCGGTTCTATGTTACCGCTTACCTCGAACGGTCTTGTACTTGATGACGTAGCCTGCTCTTGTAATGATAACCTATTACATCAAACATGTAATCCATGACCTTAACCACATAATGACTTGTTAATAGTTTATTACACGATTTTAATATATGTTTTGTTTAATGATTTTTTTTTCTTTTTTTTATCTTGTCTTTTCAGGAAATCCCGGTGCTGTTGTATCTAACAATTGTTCTGCAGGAATTAAGAACTGGCTATTGAATGCTCTGTAGGAATTAAAAATACGACTTCTCAGCATTTTGCAGGAATATCTGTTAAATATTCTACAGGAATTGAATCTGCAGCTAAAGAACGTTCAATAAGAATTAAAATAATTGTGAACATTTTTCAAGAAGTCAAAACTGCAACTGTTGAATATTCTGCAAAAATTGAAGCTGAATCTGCGGGAACTGCTCTCTTCACCCATTGTGTACAGTCCATTGCACATGAATGAATGTGTTGATGTCAAATGTGAAATAGGCTCATTGGATTACCAGTCATTGAGGTCAACCGTTAACCAATGCGAGGTCCATCACCATTAATGAGAGTGAGGACCAAGGTACCCTGATGCATCCTATCAAGCATGAATATATGAGTTACTGTCGAACCCCCTGTAGGATCCATCAGTAAAGAAGCCATAATGATTCTCCATTACCACTGGCGATATAGCCTGTCATTGGGGCATACAAGCTTCAAGGCCTCACAAGGCTATAATCCCATACCCAGATAGTTTTCTGATGTCGATGGGCCAGAATTGTTAAAAGGAAGGCTTTAAGAAATCCTACATTAGTCCAACATGAGAAATCCATAGATTAATTGGAAAAATAAATTTCTTGAAAGGATCCTAAGGTATCTACTGACCTGTGTCTTTAACGTGCCCAAGGTAGTCCATGCTCTAGACTTCAATTTTAGCGAGTCTGAAATACTGAAAAAGAAGACTCCAAGGGGTTCCTTTTCCATACATAATCCATTGGGCCCAGAAAAAGGGATAAACCTATACCCAATAGACATTCCTCTGATGGTTTATCAAGCACAAGGAGGAACAGAGTTAGCTCATTGCATTAGTATGAAAATTAGGAAGAGATAGTGGAAGGTAGGATCCCTTCCCTTACCATCTCCAACTCTTTCTTCTTCACAAATTCCTTCACAAATTCCTCCTTGGATGGGGTTTTTGGTATAACTTGAGTTTGTGACCATTAAGCAAGAAGGTAACATTCTCATCATCAATATTTTTAATCCGAATAGATCCATTATCAAAAGCTTTCTCAATTTTATAGGGTGCTAGCCAATGTGTGTTAAATTTCTCTTTAAAGTTTTTAAATTTAGAATCATACAACAATGGCCAGTCTCCCTCTTTGAATTGCTTCTTTTTGATGTATTTGTCTTTCCATTTAGCCCTTTGTTGTTGGTTCAAGTTAGTATGCTGAAAACCATCCTGCCTAATATCATCTAATTCATTGAGCTGCAAGATTCTCTGTTTTTGTGCTTCATCGAAGTTCATACTCAATTCTAATGCCATTCTAAAATTTTTGAGCTAAAATTCAATGGGCAGCAATTTTTTTTTTCCATACACTATTTCATATGGAGAAAAGCCAGTGGTACCCCTCCATGTGATCCAGTAAGCCCACAAGGCCTCAAGAAGTCTGTCAGACCCATCCTTGTGTAATTGAACTGGTTTGGTAAGGATTTTTTCGAGCACCTTGTTGGCTGATTCCACCTGTTGATTGGCCTGTGGTTGATAAGGGGTGGTCTTTTGGTGGCTAATCTGATATTTTTGCACAATTTCCTACATAATCTTAGACACAAACTGAGAACCCTGATTAGTAACGTTTTCCTAGGTACTGGAAATCTTACAAAAATATCAGCGAAAAGAAATTTTGCCACATCTTTTTCCATTTCTCTAGGTAGTTATTTTGCATCCACCCACTTTGTCACATGGTCAGTACAAACTAAAATATACGTCTTACCTTTGGATGGGGGATTGATGGGACCTACAAAGTTAAGAGCCCACTTCTTGAATGGTTCTATGAGAACCTATTTCTGCAAAGGCATTTCATCTGATTGTACAGGCCACCCCATTCTTTGGCAGCTATCACACTTTCGAACATACTCCTTTTCATCCTTGAAGAGGTCTGGCAGTAATAACCTAAACGAAGGAAATTGTAATTTTCCTGCTTGCCTATGAAGTGTCCTCCACATGGCTCATCATAGTAGGCTCTTAAGATTTCATAGATCTCATATTCTCTGACACACCTGCGAATAATCAAATCAGCTCTTGTGAAAAAAATATCTCCCCTAATCCAAGAATAATCATGACTTTTCCTATTGATTCTCTTTTTCTGATTAGATGAAAAGTAAGGTGGAAAATTTCCTATACCAAGATAATTGGCCATGTTTGCAAGCCAATTTTTTTTAACAGAGATGGCAAAAAAGTTTTCATCTGGAAAGTTATCATTAACAAGAACATCCTCATCTGCATGATTAAGCCTAGATAAGAAATCAGCTACCTGATTTTCTTTACCTGGCCTACCCACTACCGTGATGTCAAATTCCTGCAGAAGCAAAAACCACCTAGTAATTCTTCCATTAGTGATTGGTTTATTCATGAGATAACAAATAAAATAATGAATTGTGTGCAAAAAAACTTCATAACCCGTGATGTAATGTCTAAACTTATTAATAAAATAAATTACAACAAGGAACTCTTTTCCAGTCACTGTATAATTCAATTATGCAGGAGTTAAATTTTTACTGACAAAATAGATAGCATGGGCAACAAGATCCTCCTTTTGACCCAATACTATCCTATGGTTGAATCAGAGGCATCAGTGGAAATATGAAAAGGAAAATTCCAATCTGGGCCACATAAGGTAGGTGCTGATGAAAGTTTTTCCCTAATTTTATCAAATGTAGCTTGACATTCATCATTCCAATGAAATTCAGATTCTTTAGACAACAATTTAAATAATGGAGAGGCCACCTTTGTAAAATTTTCAAAAAACCTCCTATAGTAGCCTACATGTCCAAGAAAACTTCTAACTCCATTTTGATTAGTTGGTGGGGCCAGTTTTACAATAACCTCAATCTTTGCTGGATCAACCTGGATTCCTGTAGCAGAAACATGATGATCCAAAACAATACCTTCAGTCATAATCATGAAAACATTTTTCATTACTTAACGAAATATTAGTTTGTCTATATCTATGAATTTTTTTTTCAAGATTAAGTAAAGCTTCTTCAAAAGTATCACCCATAACTATAAAATTATCCATATAAAATTCTACACAATTATGCAAAAGATCATAGAAAATACCAAGGAATGCCCGCTGAAATGTGGTTGGTGCGTTGCATAGACAAAATGGTAAGCCTTTGTATGCATAGGTACCCCAGGGACATGTAAATTTTTCCTTTTCATCATCCTCTGGAGCTATCCTAATGTGATTATATCCACTGAATCCATCTAGGAAGGAAAAATACATTTTCCCTATTAAAGTGTCCAGTACTTGGTCTATACACGGTAAACGGAAATGGTCTTTAATGTAGCTTTGTTTAATTCCCTATAATCTGCGCACACTCGCCATTTACCATTTTTATTGGGGACAATAATGAGTGGGGATACCCACTGGCTATGTGAAATAGGATAGATGAATCCTACATTTAACAACTTTTCTAATTCATCTTTTACAATTTCTCTTAAAGCAGGGTTCATCCTCCTTTGTGATTGTCTTACGGGCCTAGAATTTTCTTCTATATAAATGTGATGAATGCATGTGTTTGGGTGAATGCCTCTCATATCGGTATATTCCCATGCAAATGTGTCTGAAAATTTTCTCAATGTTTGTATTAATTTCTTTTCTTCTTTAGGAGGTAAGGCGGAATTAATGTTTAAAGATTTTCCAGGAAACAATTCTACTACCTTACTCCCCCATTCAGACACTGAATATGCAGGAAATGCAGATAAGAGGGTTGAATGTAATTCAAAATTTGAACTATGTTTATAAAAATCCTGCAAATTAGTAATGATATCTAAATTATGACTATATCGTCCTTCTAACTATTGTGAGAAGTCGGGATTAGAAATACAACAATTTATCAGATTTTCTTCAGAATTTTCCTTAAGACTCATGGCTTGGGCTATTGTTAAAACTGGTAAGTTACCTTCTGAATCATGTTCTTATTCCTCTTATTCAACCCATTGTGATTTTTCTGATCTCAAGAGTGGTTTAGCATGGGGGTACAAGTTAATGTTCTTTGTTTCAGCCCCATGAGTGATAGTCATGTTTCTAGATCTATAACCTATGTAGGCATCAGCCGTAGCTAACCACGACCTCCCCAAGATCAATGGGTTCCCTGCCAAGTTATTTTTAGGTTGAGGAACATAAAAATCTATAGGATACTCCCAAGAATATAATGAGGTGACAATGTCTTCTAAAACACCCTTTGGCTTTACCTTATACCTATCTCCTAATTCTAACAAGGCAAGAGTGGGTAACAAGTCAAAGGATCCTATATGCGATAAATTTCCCATAGTCATCACATCGATGGTTGCACCTAAATCAATCAAAGTGTTATTTACGAGATATCCGTTGATAAAGTTGGTAACCATAGGGATTCTGGGATCCACATATTTTTCAGTAACAAATCTGGTAGACATTAAACTTGCAAGCTTTCCACCTACTTGAATGGTTGAGGGTTCTTTCTTTTGTCTCCCTAGTTTCTTGGTACATAGTTCCCTCACTGTTTTAGCATATATTGGGATGTCCTTTATTTCTTGCAGGAATGGGATCTCAATGCACATGTTTCTTAGTTCGGATACAAGATCAAATTCAAGCTATTTTTCTTTGATTTCCATTTCCAACCTCTTTGGAAAAGGAGGCTGGACTATATGAAATGAGGAAGGTTCAGTGGCCTTGAGGTAGGTGATTTTTCTTATTCAGGTGTGATTTTCTCTTTAGGCATCTCTAAGGTATCTTCCTCTACAATCTTTTCAATTATTTCAAGCTAATTCACCACTCTTCTCGACCTAAGGTTGATTTCATGCAGCTGGACAGGTAATCTTTGCAACTGTACAAGGAGCTCCTGTAAAACAGGAACACGCATTTCCTATAGAGACATAGGAAATTCATATAAGATAGGGACAAAAACTTCCTACAACAGATGGGATGCAATATAGTAGGTAGGAAAAGTGGGATAAGTGACCAATCCAATGTTGTGAGCGAATGAGACAATTTTATTGTTGGGGTTAGACACTAGTTGAGCAGGAATTTGTGTGGGACGAGGTTGATTTGGGTGAGAAGTCAATTGAAGTTGTTGTTTTGGCTGTATCATTTGTTGCGGTGTGGGTTGAGAATAAAAGTTTTGATGTGGGAAACTCTGTGTAGTTAGATAAGAATAGTTCCCCTGCTAAGGTTGTTGAGGAGGCAAAGGCTGCCAGGGCATTGGAACATTCCACATCTGATTTTGAGCATAAGGAAATTGAAAATTTTATTGTGACATAACTGCAGGATGTGGCTTCCATGGTCTCTGAGGTGCCATTGTGTAAAGTGCATTGACAACTCTTTGATCTTCTATGTATGTTTCCTTAATTTCAGGCAGAGAAGGACATTGATTAGTGGAATTCTTAGCCTAAAAAATTAGACATACCTCGATACTATTTACAAGGAATTCCCTTAAAGCATGTTTCGTCCTACAAATTTTGGAGTAGAACACCGCCAAGGCTTTCTCCAATTCATCATGTTTCTCTTGTTTCTTCTTGGCCTACAAAACATCCAATTGTGAATATAAAGTGCTAAGAATATAAATTTTCAAATTTTCAAATAAATTACCCATTTCAGCTTTGGTTACTCCTACTTCAGAAATTGATTTGACAAGCTTGGAAGAAGGGTCTCTTGGTCCAGCTCCAACCTTGGAGTTTCCTCTTGAATATATTTTACAAAGATCACACACATCATCATAGCTCAGCTTCGATACATCGCCTTCTCCCATTAGGTTTAATACCTCCAGATATTCTGGTATGATGGCCCTAAGCAAAATGGTACTCTTGGTCTCTTTTTCCAATTGATTCATCTTATATATCTATAGATTGCATTGGAATATTTCCACCAAATCCTCGAGGCTCTCCCCTTCCTTTTGGGTTCATGCCAAATATTTCTTCCCTGAGATCCCTCGTTTTGCAGTAATCCTGGTACATTTTCAAAAACACCTTCTTCATCTCATCCCAAGTTGCAATGGAGTTTTATCCCAACCCCATAAACCACCTGAGAGCTGCATCTTTCAATGTAGTAGGAAAAAATTTCAACTTTTGAGCATTGGAAGAATAGTCATAGCTCCTATAAAGTACATCTAACTCAAATAAGAAGGCATCAAGGTCTTCATTAGAGGCACCACAAAAGTTAGGTAAGGCTGAGGGAGGAATTTTTTTCATTTGAGTGGCTCCCCCAGTCTCTCAGATAGGAAATTCAAATGTGACAAGTTTCTCCTCCTTAATTTTATCTATTTTTGAGCCATTTCAAAGAATCCTCGAAATTAGATAAAATGAGACTTATAATGTTTTTTCAACATACCTTAGCCTATGATACCACTTTTCGCCAAAACTGGATGACATAGCTAGACTAGGTAAAATTAAAGGGCAAAAAGAGGTCAAAAATGGGGGAAACAAGGCTTAGTATAGATAGCAAAAAATGTAAATGTTAGACTTAACAGTTGCTATGAAATTGGAAGCTACGCCTAGAGTAGACGATCAATTTAGAATGCTACGAATTCAAATCAAACTGGAGGCGATTTCAGGTACTGTAGGCAATTCGATCATGTAATTGAATATTGTCCTATTTTAATTGCTAGAATGAAGGAAAAGCAACAGCAGACGCCTACGCAAAACATACAAATGGTCAAATTTTAACCACCCGATGATGGTCCAAGTGTAAACATAATTACACGTAGTGGTGCTGCCACTGGAGGAGATGAGGAAACAAGGGCTGATGCAAAACCAATGATCAGAAAGGTATCTGATGAGAAATAAGGACTCAATCGGTAGAAGGAAATTGAGACTTTCATTGAAGAAAGGAAGGATTTTGTTGCTGCAGGAGTGTCCACATCAAAGTCTATCATGGAATCAAAGACTAATGATGAACTCAAACCATTCCTACAAGCCTATATTAAGTTATTGCGAAATAAGAAGGCAATAGATAATCTTAAGGCCCTGATATATAGTAGCATGGAAAAATAAGTACCTCGAGCTGAGAATAAGACTGTGAACAAGATTTATAAAAACAAGAAGAGAACTAGTCGGGAGATTTGCTTGAATGTGCAGATTGGAGAGTATGAGATGGATAAAGTCATCCTGGACCTAGGGTCTGATGTAAATTTTATACCTAAGGAAACCTAGCAGATGATGGGGGAAGAAAAGCTAGAATGGTGCCCTATTCAGTTATGCATGGCCAATCAATAGAAGATCATTCCTCTTGGGAGACTCCCGCAAGTTGTGTTAGACATTTCTCGAGTAAAGGTACGCACAAATTTTTAAGTGATACAAATTGTGGATGATGCAGACCCCTATTCACGATGTTGGGATTGGATTAGACCATTGATATGGGAGGCATCATCAACCTAAAGTGCATAAGCATGATCTTCAAGAATGATGGTACGTTGGTAATAGTACTACTGGACAAGGTAGAAGGAGAAATATATATAGAGCCAATGCGTGAAGGATATTATGTCAACCATATTTACAAGCTGACTGCACAGGAGAAGCATTGGATCAAGCCTACAAGTGATGAAATGTTGAATTTAGAGAAGGATAGTTCATGTTTCTCATATTCGGATGGGGAGATGGAGAACTAGCAGAATCGGTTGCATGATGTTTCTACACTGCACCGCCTCAAGATCACTAAGAACTTATGATCCATCTCCTAAGAGGTAGGAGAACTACCCTATTTTGATGGTTTTGGTAGTGTCATAGTATTTCTAGAAGAATTGGAAAAGGCTATCCCAGAAGAATGAAGGTTTTGGGTGTTTGATTTGGCTTTGTGTGCTACCGCAATGCATTCGTGGGATACACAGAAGGGATTTTTTAAGGACTGGGAAAAATGTAGCAAAATATTGACGTTGCACTTTGAGCCCCCATCTACTCCACCAACTAAGCTTTTCTATGTTCAGGGAGATCCACACAATCACTTAGCCATGTGGGTGGATGTTTGGAATGAAAAGACTTAGAACGAGTGGGTTCATATTTTTATTCATTCATTGGGGCCGATACCTAGTACTTGGTATCTGGAAACGGAGATGCACTGAGGAACTTTCTATTGGATTACAATGACTGATGATTTCCTATCAACCTTTAGCTCAATTAGGGGATCAGAAGAGTTGGATGAAGCTCTGTAGGACATAAATTCTCTTGTCTTTGATGATTCCTGACCTGAAAGGGTGTAATGTTCCTAATTATCCCAAGCTAATAGGAATATTTAAATTTTATTTCATTTTCCATTTATGAATAAATGACTAATGGAGGACATGTAAAAATCGTTAGATTAGTGAATAAATCAATGCTCAATGTAAAAAAATCTATATCTGAGCCATTTAAATAAAATCCACTTGCAGGTGTGAAAGGGGTTAAGTTGTGAGACTGGGTCAACCTTGACCAAATATACAGCGTTGTCTAGATTCAGTGTATCTCATAAAGGGGCAACATAGTTATAAAAGGAGGACCTCATGTGAAAGGGGTTAAGTGATTAAAGGTGGTTTAGGGTTTTGCACATACTCATATTATAAAAGGAAGGAAAAGGCTCAAGAGAAAGGTTGTTGAATGTATTATGATTTTGGAGAAATTTTCTGCTTAGACAAATTCTAGTTCTCTAGGCTTTTTAACAAGAGACTAGAGAGGATCTCCTGTGGGGGTTCTCCATCCTTCAATTGATTAGCTCTTAGAGTTTTTTGTGATTCTTCTCCACTATCTAGTATATGGCCAAGCTCCATCTCTCTTTTGCAACGTAAATCTAGTGAGGGTTTCATTTTCTATGTGAGCTGCGGCAAGTGGAACTCTAGATCTGCAAAGATCCAGCTTATATTGGAACCTCTTCTCAGTGAGTTTGTCTTTTAAAATCTTGGAAGAGTCCATCCTCTTCTTGTGCTTCAGTTTTTGATCTTGGAATTAGGCCAAAGAATTCTCAGAGCCTACAATGTTGTTTCTCTCCCTAGATAGAGTTATTTGCAGATCTACAGTTGTAGGGTGTTTTGTCTACATTTTGGAGGAGAGATCTCTGGTGTTGGGATTATTCCTCTCACTATAGTGATCCATGGATTGGCCATCCAATCCATGTTATTTTCAGATCTTATTTTCTGTACCATTGTATTATTCAGAAATTTTGGAATCATTCTGCAAATATGCAACCTTAGATCTCAGATCTACTCTTTGTGCTTCATGTTTTGCACAAAGCCCCAAGGGGAATATAATAAACTCCTTCCTGGTTTCCATATCTGTAATATATATATATTTTCATGCATATATATATTCTATATCTAAGATATAATATAGCAGTGCTTCATTCTTCAGAAAATTATGTTGTCTATCTTTCTTGGCAATTTCCAATGTTGCCGCAACTCGATCTTGAGGGTTTATCCATGTAAAATATTTGTTTTAATATTGTAAATGAATAAGTATCTCCCCAGGCCTAATTACATGATTTTAATACTTATTTTCATCTATTAGCTTCATAAAATCATGCTTCTCAAGCTTCAGTAATTTCTGCATACTCTAGGTCATGAGAAATCAGCCTTTTTAAGCCCTTTCGGGAGTGGAGGAACTGTTTAACTTAGCTAGAATAATTTCTTTGACCTGAAATTCGGTATGGGAGTCCCTCACGGCCTAATTTAAAATAAAATATCACAATTTTCCTTATTTTTACGTAGATTTCTGTATACACTCATTTTAGGGCCAAAATCGCCCATTTTCCCCACCCTTTTGAGTCCACAAGTGAAGCAAAGGTTGCTGCTGATCATATTATTTAAGGATATGCACTATAAAATTTGTTATTAGTCATATGGCTAGATCTACAACTCTGGAATACCTTAGGGTATTCTCATTGTTGTAGAAAATTCTAGATTGGGAAAATTACAAAGGGAATGTGCTACACTAGCATGGGATGCGTAGATGCAAGACATCGTCAATTGAAGGAACCTGTCAATAGAGGATAATGGAGATGATCCAAGAAATATCAACATCCCTGAATTTGAAGGGGAACACACTATTGCAGGGTCCTCATTAGTAACAATAGATGTAGCTAAACCTCTAAAGTTAATGGAAGTCAACATTGGGATAGAAGAATAGCACAAGTTGGCTAAAATCAGTGATTACTGGGATGATGATACAGTAGGGAAGATCGTGGAGCTGTTGACAGAGTATGAAGACCTGTTTCCTACAAAGTTCTATGAGCACAAAGGAATTGTAGGAGACCTATGTGTTATGAAGATTACGTTGAAACAACATGTATTCCCTGTCAAGCAGTGACCATAATGATTGAATCCAAAATATAAACAAAAATTAAAAGAGGAATTAGAAAAAATGGTGGCTGCAAGTAGCATTGAGCCTCCAGAGAATTTTTATTGGGTGAGCCCAATGGTGGTTCAAGAAAAGAATACCAAAGGATAAATAGGGATTTGTGTAGATCTGCGCAAGATGAATGATGCATGTGTGCATGACCCCTTCCCTACTCCTTTTTCAGATGAGATCCTAGATAATGTGGGAGGAAAAGAGGCTTATTATTTTATTGATGGATATTCGGGGTACCATTAAATCAGAATTATGCTTGAAGATCGCAACAACTAGAACACCTTTGCAACAGAATGGGGGTCTTTCCACTACATTGTCATGGCTTTCGGATAGAAGAATGCACTTGGGAAATTATCATGCATGGTAGTGGATGTGTTCAAATATTTCATGCATAAATTTTTGGAGGTGTGTATTTATGACTGGACAGTGTTTGGGTTGGTAAAGAAACATGTGTCAAACCTGCGCATGATGCTGGACACTTTTAGGAAGCACCAAATTTATCTTAACTTGAAGAAATGTATATTCTGCATGCCTTTTGGAATTTTATTGGGGCATATAGTATGTCAGCAAGGATTGATGGTAGACCTAGCCAAGATAGCAGTTATCATCAACGTAGAAGTTCCCTCTAATGAGAAACAGTTGCACTCCATCCTAGGACACACTGGATATTACAGGAAGTTCATTTAATGCTATGCTTTGATCACCGTGCCAATGGAGAAGTTACTGATGAAGGATGTGTCATTTTTTTGGGAAGAGGAATGTCAAAAAAGCTTTGAGCTGCTAAAGGAAAATATGGTAGCTGCACCCATTCTAATATTCCCATACTGGTCTAAGGTATTCCATGTACATGTGGATGCATCTAGTATAACACTTGGGGTTTTTTTAGTGCAGCCAGGGGAAGGAGACATTGATCACCCTATTTATTTTTCTAGTAGGAAGATCTCTAGTGAAGAACACAACTAATCAACCACATAAAGAGAAGGATTATCCATGGTCTATGCTCTGCAAAAATACAAGCACTATCTCCTAGGAGGACACTTCAAAATGTTCACTGACCATTCTGCTTTGAAATACCTAGTCAATAAGCTTGTGTTGGGGGGGATATTTGCAGATTGTTACTATTATTTGAGGACTATGAATTTGAAATCATTGTGAAGCTTGAAAGACTAAATGTTGGACCTGAAAATTTGTCATGCATAAAAAATGGGGAAAAACCAACTAGTTTGGAGGGACTACCTGATGCGCTGCTCTTTTCTATCAAGGTGGTTGATGAGCACTTTTATGATATTATTCACTTTCTAACCACTGGAAGCGTGCCTCGTGAATATTCGGTGCAGAAGAAGAGGGAGTTGGTTGCGCGCGCAACTGATTTTACCCTGATTGTGGGTCAGTTGTATAAGCTGGGAGTAGATGAAGTACTAAGAAGATATGCATTGGAACATGAGAGACAAGATATCTTGGATGAGGCTCATGGAGGGGTGGCAGGAGGCCAATATGCTGGGAAGGCTACTGTGCAAAAGGTTTTGCATGCTAGCGTATTGTGGCCCACACTGCACAATGATGCACATTGATACTGTTGAGCCTGTGAGGCATTTCAGAGAACATGGAAGCCCTTGCGTAGAGATGAAATGACCCTTTAGCCACAGATGACCCTAAATGCCTTTGATAAATGGGCTATAGATTTTTTTGGACCTATCAATCCTCCACGGAAGAATACTGGAGCGCACTATATCATCACTGCCACAGATTATGTAACCAAATGGGCAAAAGCTAAGGCTATTAAGGACTGTACTACCGAAATTGCTGCATATTTCATTTTTGAACTTATTTTGACTAGGCTTGGATGTCTAAAGATATTGATTAGTGATAAAGTTAAGCACTTTGTTAATGAAACCATTGAAGCTCTGAAAGAGGAATTTTAGATCCAACATGATAAGAGTACCCCTTATCACCATCAAGAAAATGGTGTAATAGAGGATTTCAACAAAATTCTGGAGAATGTGCTCACAAATATCTATAATGAAAATCAAAATGATTGGGATGTGTGCATACCTTCTATGTTGTGGGCTTATAGGACCGCCTATAAGAACTTGACTTGAAAAACACCTTTTAGGATGGTTTATGGGAAAGAACAATCAAGATAATGGAGTATATCATTCCAAGCCTGTGCATCGTAGCATTCAATAATATGGTTGAGCCTGACATCATGGAGGAACGTCTGGAACAATTATTTTCCCTGGAAGAGGATCAGTTTATTGCTAACTTCCATCAGTAAGTGCAGAAGGCGTGCAAAAAGGCCTGACATTATAGGCACATTAGGAAAAATTTGTTCAAGGAGGAAGACTTGGTCTTGTTGTATGACAGTCAGTTTGCACGCCACCCAAGGAAGTTTAGGAAATGTTGTTTGGGGCCATACATTATGAAGGAAATCACTGATGGGGGTGTGATGGGTTTGGACACGCTACGTAGTAAGAATATTCCTGGGTATTTCAATGGAAGCTGTTTGAAGAAATATATGGAAAATCCTATGTTGACCAAGTGACTATATGGCCAGAGCACAAGAATCCAGTGGTATGTGCGTGGCACAGAGGAAAGAAGTAGACAGGTGCGACAGAAACATAGGGGCGATGGGCAAGAGAAGAAACTAGTCATTGGAATAGTGAAACTAGGTGAAAAAGAGATTTTACCATTGGTTGGAGTGGGTTTTCTACATTTTATGAGGATATCTTGGGGAAATTTTGAACATTTTTATGGAGGTAAGTTTAAATATGACGACCCGACCATTTTCACCTTAGATTTCCTATAAAAGGAAGGGCGTGGGACATATTTGATTCCTTTTCTTTATGAGTATATTGTGCCCTGAGCTTATCCTTAAACTTCGCTATAAAATTTCTGTGAGCACTGTATGTCTAGCCATGATACCCCATTTGACGTGAGTAATCTAGAATTTATCTTTCACCCAAGAATGATGGCCATCAATCTGGAGAGCGCACATACTGAGGAGCAATTTGTGCCTCCCACAACATTGACTAAGCCAGGGTCGGAGGATTTCCATGAAGTGGTACCTAAGGTGGAAGAATTCGCACCGACGCTAGGTGAAGGGAAGGGAAAAATATCGAAGTTGTCCTCCTCAGAGCCGTGTACCTCTCCGAGGAATTTGACATCCCCACATCAAGCTGCTAAGGATAGGTTGCCTATAGGTGACCCTTCAAAGGGAATAATGAGCACCATTGAGGAGGCTTTGTTCGTCAAGATAATATCATGGCGGTCGACATATGTCAAGCTACGCAGACCCTTCGTGTGCACACCAAAGAATTTATATTTAATGCGGGACTACCTTCGGACGCCTCTCGTCCAATAGGCCATCCCCCTTGTGGACGATATGTTTGGCAAGATCTCGAGTGTCAAGTTAGATGATCACGATTTGGAGAATGAGGAAACGTTGCCCGAACTAGCACCAGAGTAATACTTGGAGCGTGTGCTCTATGATTATGTGGTGAAATTTGAGCCGATGTCGTGGACGTGCGAGCTACGCAATACTATGATCCTAAATTTACTGAGGATTCGGCACTTTTGGAGGTACGCTATCACCACTATCTACGTGCGCCAGCTACTGGCGTTAGTACATGACAAATTTATGTGGATCCAAGGATGCATTGAAATCGACACCACGCTGATCGATAGGATCACCAGCCCCCCCAAGAATGGTCCCCATCAAATGGCTCATTTTGGAAAGAGCAATGATCTTAATGTGTCTGCAAATCTAAAATAATATTACCATGTCCGGCGAGACACCAGAGGATTATTGCTATACAAAATTGAATACCTAGGTGTGTGCATAGGAACCTTAGTACTAGGATGCTAGCTGATGCGCAAGTTCTGCCCCAAAACAATCCCTGTGCATGTAATTGTCTTAGCAGGCCAATGAGAGAAGGGGTTCAACTACAACTAGTCCCAATACCTCCACGAGGAATTCCTAGAAAATGTGCGTGAAGCACAGAGAAAGGAAAACAGTTTCGCTACTCCTAGTTGTTATTTCTCATCACGCTACTAACATGGGAGACTCCAGAGGGTGCAATCCTCCCATAAGTTGAGACTAGCGTAAGCGAAGGGGCGCGCTACGCCAATCAGTGGGATTCCATCGATCCCAAGTGTGTGAAAGAAAAAAAAATATTATGGGTGCTTTTTGAGGGTGCGTTGGTGGCAAAAATACACTTGCAGCCTATACTATCCCCTGCAGTGTATGACAAGTACAAAAGCATCGTCGTGTTTTAGGTTACCATGCACCATTTGTAGATCCAGGCGTGCAATGATCCTACATGTTATAAAATTCCCTTCATGGTCACTGAAGCCGATATAGATCAATTCATTACGACCTAGCCGACAGCATGGAAATTTGGGCTCAGTTCGACCCAACCCATTAAAACATCCACTTCAAGCAAAGATACAATGCCAGGTGATAAGGAAAAGAAAACAAAGTAGCACACAGAAGAAGGTGTAGGGATAGGTGCCGAAAAATATGTAGAGATGGGCGCAGGAAATGATGATGAATAAGAAAAAGACACGGAGCTAGATCTTGGTGGAGAAGTCGATCTTGACCTTGGAAGTCTCTATGAGGGAGATGGTGATGGCATAGAGTCTCTGCATGGTACAAAGCGAGGTGTCGAAGCCCCCAAGGGTTGGTCAAAGAAGAGAAAAGGCTCCAAGGTGAAAATAACAAAAGAGGTACTCTGAAAGAAGATAAACTGGAAATTTTTTTTGATGCAGTCACGTCTACTTCTGAAGACAAATGGACTGCCATGGAACAACATTACAAGGCTGTGATCGAGGCCTTACAATCTGGATTGGAGGTCCTGTAACTGAAAACCGACAACACACAAGTGAGTTTTAATCAATTGAGGATGATTCAAGCGAGCCTAGCTACAATAATGGTCATCGCTACGTCAGATAGCAGAATATGCCCCTTCCCAGGCGCAACAGTTACGTTGGAGCAGCCGAAATTGCGTGCAGGTATAGACCTACACTAGAGATCAGGATTGAATTATCCATGCTACCAAGTGGTAAGGTGTATGCCATTCAGACCATCATATTTGATGAGATGCAGTGCAGGGAGGCACGTGTGTAGCAGCAGTTAAGCGACATTGAGCAAAAGGTTGCAGCTAAGACTGAAGAATCACTCCAGGCACAGATAGCAAAGCAGACGACTGTAGCTCAACACGCAGAATTAGAGCACTTGATCAACAGGTTGTGTGGTTATCTTCCAAAAGTAACCATTCCTGCATCTGTCGCACCGCAGGTCAAAATTGAAAGCTTGGTTGTTGCGCTAAAGGCTTCAAGGTCAAAAGTGCATAGTTCGAACAACAGATTACAACATTGCGAGAAAATATGTAGCTAGAGACTCCCTCGGAGGTGCATGCACAACATCAAACCTTAGTGAAAGAAGCCTCAAAAACCATCTATGCTAATGTTGACAAGGGCTCCGTGTTGCTTGAAACAATAATGGGACTATGGACCTCTGTGCATACAGACCCGAGAAGGAATTTTAAGACTTCTAAGAGGCCTCGCCCAATTTTTCCCTGCCCAGTTCATAGCACACCTGCAGACAAGTCAGATTATGCATGATGAAGTCAAGGAGCTCTGCAGGAAGAAGAAGATCATGACAGAACACATGAAGCTATTGGTATACTAGGCGATGAAGTTGTCACATGACCTTGATGCAATCGTGAGGAATCTGAATCAGACCCTACAAAGTATCAATCTAGCCACAGAAGGGCTGACATTGTAGAAGTTGGTGGATACTGCACAAAGTGCAGCAGATCAGAGTGTGGGCATCCTGGCGCCCTTTGTCTTGGGGGCCTGTTGGAGCGGGGTCCCTTAGGACTGAATTTTGATAAAATTACTACATTTTTTTATAAGTTTAGTTGTGTGCAGCACAGGTCAAGGGGCTTTGGGGCAGGACAAAGCCCCTCAATAATCGTAATGGGTTAAAGGGTAGAATTAGGGGGTGCAAACCACAGTTTGCAGACCTTAGATGAGCGCAGGCTAAAAATATAAATAGGAATATAGATGAAGTCGATAGTGGATATCATGTAATAAATGTGACTATGTCTTGATGTTTTCAGAAAACTTGTCTGGGTTAGAAGGCTCATGTTGGCTGTGTGCATGGAGACCTTAGTCCTACTATGTACGGAACTTGCTGGCTGTGTGAATGGGTAGAATGAAGGTTTTGTAAGGACAATCTTAACTATGAATGAATAAAGAAATGTTTTGGATGATATCTGAGTATCAAATGCATATGTCTTTTTCTCTATAATCTGTTTCTACATGTTATTTCTGATTACTGTGTATCTGTGTTTTGGATCAATTGCGTGATTATATTTTACCTTAAATGAATGATGAATGTATGGATCTATTGCTATTGAACACTATTTCATGTATTAAGGACTATTGGAAGGGATTTCGGATCTATAAATATGCGCGCACACGATAACTTGTGTTAATTAACCTAAATCTATCTCATGAGGGTTGTTGGTTAGGGATTTTGTTGTGAAGGTCCAATCATAATTGTTTTAGATCTAAAGTCACCCACAATGTTTGATTCTCTCTTTGGGTGTGGAAACCTGGTTCCAACACCGCTGCATACTGCTTCAGGTGAGACTTTGACTTGTGCAAGCAGGTCACAGTAGAAAGGGCCGGTAGTAAGAGGGTTTTCTTGGTTAACCTTAACTCTGAACTTGGGTCAGGACCCCTCAATCAAACAAGTACTATTCACCAACTATAACAATAGGGAATATTTTCTTTGAGAAATAATAATTGGAAAGGGGTGATTATGCCCTCAAGTAAGCATTCCACCTCAAAAATATGCAATTATGTCATGTTTACCATGTTAATATTTGGGACTAACTAACCAACCATGCATACATAAAAACATTGGAGGGAAACCATCATAAGAAATTCACTTGTGTACTAAATCTCTTCCAAATTACTTGGATCAATTTGTATGGATTGTTGGGTTCTAGAGATTTAGGCAAAAAGTCTTTGATGCATATACAAATACTCAACTTAGTCATGTGTTCTTCTGTGGAGTAGGTTTCCAACAATCTATACACAAGTCAAAATTATTAGCATCCAACGTTCTCATTTTTTTCCAGCTACCCAATGATATAAAACAGTATAAATGACATATGTCAAATACTGATTGAGCAACACTTTATATAATTACGATATAATGCTAAATAATTTTGTTATGAATGAGATGCCTTTGAAACAAAATCAAACCAGTCCTTGAGTTACAAATCCTAAAGGAAAGTCCCACTCTATTCTTTGTGAAGCACAACTCACAAGTATTAGTAGCAAGACCTAGAGGGTAAGTCCTCAATTCATGATGGAAAATTGAGTTTTAAAATGTTAATTTGTTATGATAATATGATGGGTACAATTTTTTTTTTAAATTACTATATATTTTGAAGTTTACTATTTATAATTATATTTAAATAACTTTGAAGTGGCTGGTGGATGGGGAATTTAAATTACTTCTCGTCTTAGGTTTTTAAGTTTCCTTTTTTTTTATATAAATGTAAATATCTCTTTGTTCTACCAATATTATTTTTAACTTTAGTTATAAATCTTTTATAAATTATTTTTATTATAATGTGAACTCTTTCTCCATTGTGTATGAATGAAAGTGTCTATTCTTCTATTAAGAACATGTCTACCAACTTTCATTTTAGAGTTTTTATAAATTGTTAATGAATTAATGATAATGATTGCTTCAATTTCAGTGCAAATTCATTAATATATGTTTTAATCTCTCAAAATAAACATTATATGTTCCTTACGCCATCTATTGAGCTAGAAACATCCATTATATTTTCAAATTAAACATCTCATGTAGGAAAAAGGAGCACGAGCCTCCTCCTTTTGTGTGGATGTTTTTGGAGCTTCATGTACTTTACTATATGTTGTTTGTGTTTACTTTGAATTTTTTGATATGAAGATTTTCATGGTTCTTTTTTCATTGAAACTCGTTAATCTCATCAAATAATTTCTTTTATTTTCCTCAGCCTATGTCCAAGTTGTTTTTTCCCTTGTAAATTCATCCAAAACTTGTAAAAGTCTTTTTTCTCATCTCACAAAATTTTCTTATGATATATTGCACATAAAATATTTTTACTCGAAACAAATTCCATATTGTTCCTTAAATTCCTTTGGTAGTTACATATAAAATTCTTCGATACTTTATTTCATTATGAAAAATGGAAACCTCTAATATGATCCGTAACGTGAAGATTTTTTGACTTTTTAAAATGGGATTAAATTTTGAAGTAGAACATTAAAGGAAGCATCTATCAATTATAACAAACAAACCCCTCACTCTTACCAAAAGAAGAATTTGTTTCAAGGGTTGACTGGTTAACATAATTTAATTATCAAATGAAAAACCTTACCATCGTTGTTTAGCCAAAGGAACTATGACATCAATATTTGTAATATTGAATTTTGTTTCTTTGAATGACTAACAATATTACTATATGACGTTGTTGATTTCAATGAAGTAGAATACCTAGACACGAAAACCAAGAAATATAGAGAATAAAAAGGGTCCGTCGCCAAAGTGAACCTATTTAGAAACAATAATGTGCCCCATAACTAGAGATGTAGCCACTTACAGTTTTTCTTAAGGAAATATACTGCTTCACAACATGAGTTATGGATCGCATCTTATGAGGATAAGGCCCAAGGCTAAGGGTAATATTTCCTTTGGGTCATATTTGTATAGTTAATTACAAGCTTACGAAAAAATGAAAAAGAAGTAATTCCAAAAGTTGCATTTACCAATGGGAAATTAAGGAACAATTGCAACTCCCGGAAAATAATTTCAATTCAAGAGACATTTATGCCTTAAGGGTACCTAGTTGAAGGGCCTCTTGCATTTTTTAATTTTTGAGAATTATTCTAAGAATTAGAAGGAAAATAAACCCTTAGGACCATCTTGGAGGAGTAATTGATGGTGTCCCATATGTCTTCTTTCAAATCTTACCTTTATTTGTAGTGTTATATTGACTATTGTAAGCTTATATAATTCATTGATGGAATATTGGTATGTATAAGTTGGGAAATAAAAGGTTATGAATGACTTCTTGTTTTGGACTAATTTGTCTAGTGCTTGTACATTAATAATTTATGATTTTATATTTCTCTTTATTAGCTAAGTGTTTTGTAAGTGCAAATATAAGTTTACAATTTACTTTCTATTTGATAAATAACTCTATCCATTACAAATAGGACAAGTTAGAATAGTTTTCTTTCAAAACTTAGATTAGATTCAGACTAAAAATTTCACTCTACATATTCCATCATCACACAAAATTAATTTTTCTAATGGATATTACACTAGAATATGGATAGGTCTCATATCCAAAATCATATTAAAATTAATTGGGAGTTTATATGAAGAAGTACCCATATATTTTGAATGGTTCTTTTCCTATATGGACACCTTCACACATATTCATATATTCTTGTTGGAAATTTCACACAAAAACTCTTAGTAATGTCATAAAAAATAAAATTATTCTTAAACTTTTGCACTTCCCACCCAATCCAAAGAGCTTCATATTTCACAAAAGGTCAATTTATCCATCAAACAAGTTCTACAAATATGCCTCTGTGAGTAATTCCCCATACTATAGAAGTATCACACTTAATATGATTAATTTGATTAGTCTCAAAATATAAATAATATTGTCTCTAGATATTTATTAAAATCATTATATTATAGTGTCTTCATATCTGTCTCTTTACCTAAAAAATCTAACATAAGAAACATTTCCAAAATATAACATAATGCAGGACCATATTAGATAAATATGTAACCATGATCACATTTACACTACAAATGTGTCCCTTATTTTTTCATTACTCAACTTAACACACCAACAAAATTATATTCATTAAAAGTAATAGAAATTAAACACCATCCGTATAAAGAAAACACAAAAACCAAATTTTAAATGCTCCACTTCCATGAAAATAATATACATAAACCTAATGGTAGTTATTTCCATATTTTTGACTTAACAACCTAATATGGAAAACATATTACATATTCCATATTCTAATGCTTAGATCAATTCCACAAACTAATTCCTATTTAACAACTACTAACATAATTTCGTTAACTTGCAAAACTACGAACTTGCTTGAAAAACTTTACATTCTATATTCATCATCATTAAGCAAAACTTAGATTAAAAAAACATTTCAACTATTCACTAATAAACCAATAATATTTACTCTTTTTCATCTATTCTCTTCTAACCAACACAAATCACATTAAATTCTCCACCTCCTCTTTTTTTATTCTAAACAAATATACATTTATATTTTAACATGGATATTTCTTAAAATTTATCATCTTCCATTCCAACTACCATATATTTATTCCACATTGAATTCTTAGAAACAAATATCGTATCATGCCCCATAATAGTTCCGATAACAGCATAATATTTTTCGATCAAAACAAAAATACCAACAACATTGTCCAAATATATAAAAAAATTCAAACCACCCATTCATGTGCTTCCAGATGTGTCTTGACCATACACACAGTAATTTTCCACTACTACCATTCTAAGAGTTACAGTGAATGGTTTTCCACCACTACAATTCTAAGCGTTATTATTATATTATAAACTACTATTCTAATTATTTGATTGAACATCAATTAGAACACGTCTCTTATCAAGGAATAAGAAATCAATTGAAATAAAATATGAATTTATGACACCATTGAACTAAACATAGATGTTATACTTAACTCGTAGATTTTTTAAAGACGCTAAAATGACATTTCAAAAGTAAAATGGATGACAAAATGATACATTTATGTTCAAAGATTAAAGATTAAGGTCAAATTCTCTAACTGATATAATCGATGGCCTTATTATCACATTAACTGAATATGTATTTCTAAAGACACCGCAATATTGTTTCAGCATAATGATGAAAATGTGAATGAGTATGTATAATGTAAAAATATTTAATTTATTTAAAGTAATTGGAATATTATGATTATTTTAATTGAGATAAAGTATTTATGAATGTAAAATGATTTAATTACTTATAAAATATAATGGTATATAAAAATGTTTAGAAAAATTTAAACCGATCACTATAAATAATAAGTTAAAAATAATTAAAAATATATAACAAACTATTATAGAATCATTTTATGGGAATTATTTTTAAGAGAAATAAAAGTTTAAAAACAAAAAACAAATATCTAAAACATCTTCAATGTATTATTTAAAATGTATCATAGAGTTTATATGCTGTATACAAAAGTATAAACAACATAAATGCTCTAAATAAATTTTAGTAAATTTTAGTAGCATCACAATAAGTTAAAATCCATGCTCACATTCCTCTTACCTAAGCACCTAATAAATAGATATACTAGAATTATAAACCATTTGTTGTTCTTCAACTCCATGTTGGAAACCAATGAATTTGGCCCATTGTTGCTACTAAACATTAATTTCATACCATTTTTTACTATTTGTTGCTTACAACTCGCCAATATTTAATACCTACTATGCTTAACACTTATTCCAGGCTACTATTTGTAAATTTTTGAGATCATTATTTTTCTAGACAAGTACAAGGTGTATGACTTTCATGTCCCTACATTCTCTAACTTGACATATCTCTTGGCAAAACCTAAGAGAGAATGCATCAAATTATGAGTAAACTATTATGGGCCGTAAGGCCCATATAATCGAATCATCACTTGAATTTACCTATACTCACCAATTTTCCTAGTGCATCCACAAAATTATGAAAAGTGTCAACCTTCTTCACTATGATATTTTCATCCTCTACCATGTCCTAAATGAAATGGTATTAGATATGAATATGTTTCTTATTTTCTTGAAATGTAGTGTTCTTTCACCCTTGAAAATTGAAGCATAATCAATTATATAGAAAATATAATTGCAAAATAACCAAAAGAAAACCAAAACAAGATGAAATATGTAAAGATATCATAGTATGTTGATAATGAAGAGGAAAAAAAAAATTTATTTCCTTTTAAAGTTAACCTTTCACTTATAAAAGCTCCAAATACACAAAAAAAAAAAGAAACAAACATTCCATAGTCTCTTTTCTCTTTGAATAAATTTTCCATATCTAAAAACCTAGCTACTCGTGCTCTTGCCATTGATGGCCATCAACTACTTAGAGGAGTTTATAAAGTGGATTATTATACATTAGATAAGTAGCAACTATTATACAATGGGACTTATTCAAAGATGATAGTTACATACAATAATTAACTAAATCCTATGTAGCATAAAGTAGGTAGCTAATATCCATTTCCAATGGATTAATACATCACCACTTGTGCACGAGTGATAACACTCTTTACTATTGAAAATTGTTTCTAGTCAAATCCAAATGGAGCCCACTTTTAAAAGTTTGGGTAATCCGCATTTCACTTTGCGCTTCAATCCCACAAGTTTTATTAGAAAATAATAATTACATATTTTATGAATCTTGTGGTTGGCTAGAAGAGCTACTTAGTACGCCACTTTTCCAATGCATTGGATTATCTCCTTGGGTTCATATAACATGGGTGGCTTGAGTTATGTTTTCTTACAGAGTTGAAGGTGAAGAAACCATTAATGCCATGTAAAAAGTGATGTTATTTTTCTTATTTATTTACTATATTTTGATTCATCACCATATTGTCCTTCAGGATGCATAAAATGTCTTCTCTAGTGTAGAGTGTGACGATCCCTAGCATTGTAACAAGAATGTTGCAAATCCCAAGGCTACCAAATTAAATTATCAATTCAGGATTCCTACAAAATTAAGAGATGTCATAAATATATGTGCAACTTGAAATTTTTATTTCTTTAATTTATTTGATGCAATGAAGTTATTATCATGAAATCAAACACTAGCCTAATTGCAGGATGTGAAAGTTGCATTGAAAAGGGAACTCAGTCTTACCTTACGAATAAAGAAAGTAAACTAATATAACATGCATGAAGGAAAGAGAATTTAATCAATCAATGAATGTAGAAGAGGTTTTATCCATAGACATATCTCATTATATACTTCATGCGGAAATCAAGGAAATCATTATTGTGCTATCAAATTCATAAATCTGTATATTAACCCAAATTGTTGATATGTGTTGCAGGGATAAAAGGAATATAGTAAGTGGTATTTGGTCTTCCTCAATCATTTATTTAGACCCTACGGGTCATTATTCAAGCCTGAGGGGAAAAAAACAAGATTTTGGAGAAAATATGGTCAATTTTTCATGTACTAAAGGAGTGTTACAAGAGGTGATACAAAAGGCCATGTTTTGCTAAAGAGGAGTCAACTTGCCAAATTCCCAAGTAAATAAAATGGAAATGGGATGGGAATTTTCTTTTTACTAATTAAAATGTCTTAGGACTCCATTCCAAATGGAATCACTCCAAAAAAAACATTGCTAACACGTGCTAAAAACTAATAGAAAATTACTAGTCTAAAATTTAGAAATTCAACAACTATTGAACTTGTTAACATACCAAATGGATAACCGAATCAAGTGAAAATGATATGGGGTGAATTTTTTTATTAAACTGAATGTTGTTATGACCCAATACAAGTGTAATCAACTCAAATTAATCCTATTAACACATTCTAAAAAGTAGCAAAAAATTACTACTATTTTGCTACAAGGGGTTTCCATAAAATCTAGATTTGTGAACTTGTAAATCAATCTAAGTTTCTCAATGATGAATATCAATTTTCAAAGTTGTTATAGGGATTCATCATTATTTTTACTCTATAAATAAAATTTAAAAAAACTCACTTCAATCATTTAACCAATGCAACCTACAACAAAATAAGCATGAATTGTAAATGCATAAATAGGAAATGTAAGTAAAAAATACATTCAAAGGAAATAAATAAATTGTAGATGAGGGATATGAGGCTCCTGAGATGTCCAAGACCAAGGAAAATCAGATTCATATGAAGGAAATCGGGTTTTAGAAGCTAAAAATGACACTCAACTTCATTATCTGAATCCATCCAATTACATCCCTGCTAGAAATGAAATTGCAGCTGCTAAGTAACAAGTTTTCTCCACAAGAAGATGTAGAAATACATGCCTCTAGAGTACAATTAGAATTGGTACTTATAAAAATTTATGGAGACGAATTCTCCTTGAAAGGAGGAATATTTCCCCTCCAAAATCCCTTAAATTGTAGATCTGGTTCCCAACACTAGGAATTTGCAATAAATGACATAGAACACATTCCTAGATTTTCTCAATCACTGGAGCTCCAGAATTTTTCAATAATTTCATTATATTTTTATCATTTATTATCCAATATTGATCCTCCTTTAGAAGAGAGAAAGTCCCTAGATTATTTTTGTGGAATATTCTCACAATATTCCACAACACAAAATAATATTAAGCACAAATATGAAATTATCTCTAAACCTTCCTAATTAACATATTAAAGTTAAAAAACTGATATATAATGCAAAAATAGAGGTTTAATTTCATTAATTATTCTCATAAGAGCATTTATCTATGTCTAATTTGGAGGCCCATCATAACCGTCTACTGAAAGTGTTGCTCATCCTATGAGCACCTTAGTGACCTAACTGTTCCTCATTCATGGCATTGGTGGCCTCCTTGATCAGTCCTATAGCTGTTTAACACTTCCTTGTAGAAACTTTTTTCCTTCCTGTAGCACATAAGATTCATTTTTTAGTTTTTTGATCATGGTTCCCATGGTTCTTGGCTTCCTTTGAGAGGCTCAGGGGGAGGTTATTTATTTCATTTGCTTCTTATTCTCCTTGTATCCTTTTTTCTTGATTTTTTTAGACACTTTTTATTTTGTTTCAACCTTTTATTTTTCTTTGCCACCCTATTCTTATTCTAAAAATCCACCCTTGACTATCTCTTCATGTCTAGAAAATCTTCTCTATCCATGTCAACAAAATTTGTCCATGTTTTCTTAAGGTTTTTGCAAGGCAACCTTACTTCCAATTATCAATTTCAAAGAAATTAAAATTTCAACTTATGGAAAGAGGAGGAGTGCTTCCTCTTGATGAGTGAGGTGAAAAATGATATGCCAATTTAATAACAAGTTTATTCTCCCATCATAATTCTCATCCTCACAAGAAAACTCCACACTTCAATTTTTTTTGTTCTCAGGGTTCTGCTACAAGGTGTTTAGTAGAAGAATTTTTCAAACATTCACAAAATGTTTTAGTGTAAGAGGTGAAAGATAAAGTAATTACCCATTCTTTGCATAATCCTTAAAAATAATATGGTTTTATGGCTAATAATGTTCAATACAGGGCCCCTTTTTTCCTCTTGAGAAAATCCTATAACAGGAAAAATGTCTCCCGTAGGACCTACTCTATCCCCTTTAGCACACAATTTGTCTCTCCTGTAGCAGCCATATTTCTCCTGTAGTAGTTATGCCCCATCTTGTAGCACCTGAAAATAAACTCTATATCTCTTATCTATCACCCTAGATAGACCTTGGTATCATCTAACTCGACCTCTCATTCCTTAATTAGGCTCACTAACTATTTTCAGAATGAGCAGCGATACATAGAAAGTTGATCCTTGTTCTTTTATTTCTTTCTTTGGTAGTGGGCTTAGTGCAGTTTGTGATTTGGTCCAATTTCCTTGCAATGATCACTTTCCTTAATTTGGATTTTCCACATTGCATGAGTGAGGGAGTTAACTGTATTTAATTGGTTCAGGGTGTCCGATACTACTGACCTATCCTTAACTTATAAAACCTCATCTCTCATGCATTGACAACAAAATTGTGATATTCCAAAAATTTAGCTTTCAGCTAAATGGAATATTATAGATTTTTTTGTCACTAGGTACGTGAATAAGTGGGTAGGGAGGTCCATAAATATCCTTAGCAACAATAAAAACACTTCAAGTGTGAAAGGATACCATCTAAGTAGCTAATTAAAGCACCTTTGAGTGTGAAAAAGGGATGGAGCATGTTGAATAGGTCAAATTTGACGAAATCATTAGCGTTGTTATGGAGGAGTGGACATTTAATGAGGAACAACGCAGTTTTGGTTGGAGACACCTTGCATGGAGGTAGTGGCATTATTGGATGGGGACCAATGTGACGAAGCTCACCAATTTTATCAAAAAGGGTAAGGAAGCCTTTGAAATTAGTTTGGATATTATTTTTCTTATGGTCTATATGACTATTTGCATTCTCCATCTATTTAGTTGAGTTTGCAGTGATGTTTAGCACCGGGTGTTCCCGAGCAGAAATACCACCTCTTGCCTTGAGGTAGCGTCTTGGAAAATAATTGTACTATCATTTCCAAACATTTATCATTCTGGCCAAGCTTCAATATTCAGCTACATCAAAGTTTCTATTCATATTTTTGTTATGTTGCACGGTGTTGCAGTGGAGGGTTGAGAAATCCACTTTCTGACCTAGTTTTGCAGTGGAGGAAGGATTCCTTCCATTGGTAGATCAAAAAAGAAGGTCCTTGGGCATATTTTAGACCTTTGGCATCAGGCCAATCTATTACATCTAGTGATAGTGTAGCTTTAGTCTGGAATTGCGTTATTTTGGAGCGCATCTTTAGAGGAGGATCTATTGGCTCTTTTAGAGTGTTTTCTCCTAGGTGAAGGGTTCAGCCTTTCATTGAAAGATATCTTTGGAGGATATATACATCAGATCAATATTATTTCAGCCTTCTATTGTAGGGGCTTCAGTTTCAATCACTCTTCAGTCCTAAGCTTGTAGAACACCATTTATATTTGAGTGTATTTCTGGAAACCCTTTCCGGGTATTCTTGGAAAAGTGTTTTATAGCCTTATTCTTCATGTAGATTATATTTTGAGGATTAAATTAGTCCCATTGTATCATTATATAGTCCTAGCATCAATTATTTCATATTAGTCTGCGTTGTAGCAACCTCTCCGACATTTTTCATTCCAACAACATCTCACTTTTGAGAGTGTTTATGGATTTGAGGCTTGTGTGATCACAATATATGATTTGTGCCTCATTGTTTTGTACTTATTTGTTGCATATATGATCAATAATATGGATATATATTGGTCTCATGGTTTAATGTGTTAAATATTTGCTGCTGCTTTCATTTTATGAGTTGTATTGTTGTTATTTCCAGTTTGGAATATTACAGTGGTATCAAAGCATAATCTTGGCTCAGCCTGTGCATTCAGCCAATATGTCACCATAAGAAGAATATTTTCATAGGAAGAGAAGATGTACATAAGGGAAAAATACAAGACTCCAGTATTTGGAGGAAGGGGGGAAGAGGAGCTCTCAAAGCTTCTTTTTCAAGCTATGCAGAGCATCAACGAAGATATCAGAAAGATGAGAAGGGAGAGGTGTGGGAAATATCTAAGGGGGTTTGAATATCAGGAAAACCCTAGATTTTTACATGATGGGTGTGAGCATTCAACCACACAATATGATCCAAAACACAATTTTGTGCCCATATTCACAGCAAGAGAGATGGAGGGAGAAGATGCACCAAAGTTGGAGATTTTGAGTGACTATCTTCAAGAGTATGAATCTCAATCTTGAAGATTCAAGGAGCACTTGGACTTCCAAGGGTTTTTCCAACTAAAGGAGAATAGAAGGCCCATCAATCGCCATAGAAGTAGAAGGGGTAGATTCTTTCTACCAAATTTTTATGGGTCATCTAAATGCACATCCAAATATTGGATAGAGCAGCTAGACTCATTCTTACAACTACATCAAGTTTCAGAAAAGGAAGACCTTAGGATAGTAGCACTGCATCTTGAAGGTAAGGCTTATACTTGGTGGTTTTATGAATCTTCTTCATTTAATCATGCAGATATAGCTACTTATGCAAGATTCAGTAAGATATTAGTGAAGAGGTTTTATTAAAAACAATTTGAAACATCTTTGGTTGAGATAGCCAAACCTAAACATTCAAAACCTTTTCATTAGTTGGAAAGATCCATTATGCCAACTCCACTCTAGATTTCTATTCAGGGGGATAGAAAATTGTATGGTACCTTACCAAGGGAAAGATACCCATTGCAGGAAGATCTTTCTTCTTAAAAGGAAGACATGGAGGTTCGTCCTTCAAGGGAATACCATGATCTAGGGTCTCTCATTGTTGATGAGGCATTCTCAAATATTGAGGAGGAGAAAGAGCAAAGAGGAAGTAACAACATTTTCACTTTAAGAGGAGAACCATCACCACGTGGAGATGAGCATGAAGCCATTGCTTCAATTAGAGGGGCTTTCACATCTTTGCAAAAATATCCCAAGGGGTAGCATGTGACAATAGTGATGGGAAATAAGACCTTGATAAAAGCAGGGGAAGAAAAGGTGGGTCAGCATCAAAGGATGGCGAACATACACCCTTGTTTCTTTTAGGAGCTTTATATACAGAAGAATGAGACTGGGTTGCATAGTGAAAGGAGGGACAAATTAGTCCACTCACCTATACAGTCTACTTCAGACTTTTATGTCGCATTACATGGAGGCATTCCACCTCATAGGCCACCAGATTAGGAGATGAGAGACATCTCACAACAGGTTGCACCACTCATTGATCCAGGAGGGGTGAGAACCTTGGGAGGAATTGGCACAGCACATAGAATCCTGGGTAGGGTCAAGGAGGAGGGGGACATTCTCCCAATATCCTCATTACCCACTCTCATCAGCTATTCTGCACTGGGATAAGATGTTTTTGGGATGAAGGATGGCACCATCATGGTGCAAGGAGACCACTCCATGGCATTGGAGAACTGGAGGATACTTCCACATAGGGAGGAATATTCCCCATTTGGTAGAGGATGGTGGCCACTCATTCATTCATTGGGAAGACTTAGGAGATTTTGGATATCTGATAGCTTCCTTTTGAAGACTAGCCTCCAAAAGCTTCAACCTTCACTTGAGCATGAGCAGCTACAGAAGGGGAAAACATGTTAGCAGCATACCAGTGCTTGACTTTGGCATAGGAGACGTCAAAGAAGAGGGCAGCCACATGATAGGGGCTACACAGTATAGATAAACAACACTGTCATTATGAAGTTTAGATCCTTATTGGAGATCCTAGCTATTGGTGGAATACTCCGAGGATCCCCTTACATGCAGGATACTTGATGACCAGTTTTCAGATGGGATATATACAATGAGAGATGGGGTCATACTTTATCAGGGTAGGATCTTCTTTACTAGAGCCTCAAAGCTTAAGGAGAAACTACTACATGCATCCTATGAGGTCTTACTCTCCAATCCCATTGGTTTCATTAGAGCATACCATACTATCTTGGAGGGATTCATGTGGGAAGACTTTAAAGAGGAGATTCACTATCACATGAGAAAGTGGATAGATTGTTTGGAGGTTGAGGAGAGACATAGCTCTTGGGAAGAGTTACCATCACTACCTCCTTACTCATTAGGCGTGAGAGGGATCTCATCCATGAGCTACCTCACTAGCTTGAACCAAATGTATGGTAAGGATTGTATTTCTAAGCATCATGATACACTTACTATATACTTGCATTTTGTTATCGTTGTTGTGCAAGGCATTTCTCCAAGTGGGGGTACTCTTTCTTATTGGATTCATGCGCTACTTGGGGCAATGAGAAGTGATGATGTTGGCCACTCCATAAAATATTTTGGGGAGATGATTTATTCTTCATGGTGTGCTACACTGACACCAAATATCATACACCTTCTGCAAGCATGTGAGAAGAATGGAGAAACAAAAAAGTGATGGGGGAAACACTTGTTATATCATATTCTATGGCACTTAGGAGAAAAATTGTTTTGGTTGCACTTGAGGGACCATTTCCCTTCCCCAGTACTACACATGGCAACTAGCATGACCTTGATTGTGATCCCATATGTTAATGATGTTCTTATCTTTCTTGGCAACATGATTGGAGGGTAGGCACATTGGCTGGATGTGTCCATTCAGAATGAAATTTCCCACACTTTTTATGCTTCATGCTTCAAGGGGATTATGGGAGATGTTGCGGCCACTACAGTAGATCACTTGTTTCTTTATGAGGTGAGCCATATGATTGTTTAGAGCACTTGGGAGATTCCTCTCATGAACATTCGGGAGGAACTTTACTATGAATTACCATGATGGAAGGTGATTCATTTCATTTGGATCATAGCATGGAGATGGGAGTATCTCATTGGGAATGAGATCCCCTATGCTTGTCATCACTCCTACCTTGAATAGGCCATTGTATAGAAAGAATTTTTCCATATAGGCCTTCCATTTTCTCATGATGAGAGCCATTCGGTTTATTCACCAAAGGTTGACTTGCACATTTGGGAGGAGCGATTGGGAGACATAATTGTTGTAAAATATCTAAAGAAGTGGTGGAGACTATTTGATGAGGAGGCCACAAGAAGAGGAGGGAGAATTTTTCTTAACCCTTGCAGTTTCTTAAGGAAAAGAAACATTTTGGAGGGGAGGGCTGTAATATTCCAAAAATTTAGCTTTCAGCTAAATGGAATATTATAGATTGTTTTGTCACCAGGTAGGTGAATAGGTGGGTAGGGAGGCCCATAAATCTTCTTAGAAATAATAAAATAACTTGAAGTTTGAAAGGATACCATATAGGAAGCTAAATAAAGCACTTTTGAGTGTGAACAATGGATGAAGCATGTTGAATAGGTCAACTTTGACCAAATCAACAACGTTGTTATGGAGGAGTGGGCATTTAATGAGGGACAACGCAGTTTTGGTTGGAGACACCTTGCATGGATGTATTGGCATTAATGGATAAAG
The DNA here is from genome assembly GCA_034641835.2 of Pinus albicaulis. Lineage (NCBI taxonomy): Eukaryota > Viridiplantae > Streptophyta > Pinopsida > Pinales > Pinaceae > Pinus > Pinus albicaulis. Next base: position 464,212,101 of record CM076573.1, read on the forward strand.
CCCAAGGTGAGGAAGCTCAACAAGTTTATAATGTAGGGTAAGGCAACCTTTAAAATCAGTTTGGATATTATTTTTTTTATGGTCTAAATGACTATTCGCAATCTCCAACTGTTTAGTTGAGTTTGCAGTGTTGTTTAGCATCTGGTCTTCCCAAGTGGGAATCCCACCTCTTCCCTTGAGGTAGCCTCTTGAAAGATAATTTTTCTATCATTTCCAAACATCCGAAATTATGGCCAAGCTTTATTCATCAGCTACAAGATTGTTTCTATTCTGATTTGTGTTTTGTTTCAGGGTGTTGTAGTGGAGGGTTGAGAAAACCACTTTCTAAGCTAGTTTTGCAATGGAGGAAGGATTCCTTCGATTGGGAGATCAGAAAATAAGGTCCTTTCACATATTTAAAATCTTTGGCATCAAGCCAAGCTAATACATCTAGTGACATTGCATTTTTAGTCTAGAATTGCGTTATTTTGGAGGACAGTTTCAGAGGAGGATCTATTGGCTCTTTTAGAGTGTTTTCTCCTCGGTGAAGGGTTCATCCTTTCATTGGAGGACACCTTTGGAGGATATATACATCAAATCCATATTATTTCAGCCTTCTATTTTATGGGCTTCAGTTACAATGACTCTTCAGTCCTAGGGCTAGAGATCACCATTTGTATTTGAGTGTATTTCCGGAAACCCATTCCGAGTATTCTTGGAAAATTGTTGTATAACCTTATTATTCATCTAGATTATCTTTTGAGGCTTACATCAGTCCCATTGCATCATGATATAGTCCTAGCATTAGTTATTTTATATTATACTACGCTTGTAGTAGCCACTCTGTCATTTTTCATTGTAGCAACATCTCACTTTTGAGAGTTTTTATGGATTGGAGGCTTGTGTGGTCACAATATGTGATTTGTGCATCATTGTTTTGTACTTATTTGCTGCATATATGATCAATAATATGGCTCTATATTGGTCTCATGATTTCATGTGTTAAATATTTGTTGTCGATTTCATTTTATGAGTTGTATTTCTGCTATTTCCAGTTTGAAATATTACAAAATTTCTAACCATAACAGACTCAAGAGAAGAGGTGAATAATATTACATACTTGTACCTACCCAATGGTTTATGCAGAGGCATGCATGTTGCTTCTGTGTTTAATATTGATCCATGGTTCTTTGGAGGTGGTAATTTTATTTTTTTTCTTGTCCAAAGGTCTTCACATGATGTAGTTGATTGATGGAACCGTTATTTCTTGTAGGTGTCTCTCCAGTTTTCGATTTTTTATTTTTTGAGTGGATGGATTAGGTGCTTGTGTGCCCCTTCTCGCTTCAGAAATGGCTTCATGATGCTCAATATGGCTGGAAGTTTTATTATGTTGGTGGAAAAAACTAATTCTGGGATTCTTATGTGAATGTACATGTTGATATAGGAGGAATTTGCCTCTTGTCGCAGCCACTTGATTCTTCTTTGAGACCTCATATTTAATGTTAAATTGAGGTCAATTAAGAAAAGGTACAAGGACAAGACTAAAATAATCAAGAGGTGGTGTAGGTGGAGGAAAAATTCAAAACAAAGGTTTTTTTGTGTTTTGTTTTGTAAATGAGAGTGGGATTTGAAGATGAATTTCTAGCTGGGTGGAGTGGATTGGTGATGAAATTGAATTTGCGGGACCTCTCCCAACCTTCTCTAAAGTAAAAATGACATTTTTTATCCTTCCTCCAATCATATCTTCCTCATATAGTACTTCGCTTTGCTCCTATAGCATTTCAGGACAATATCTTGTAGCAAAATTATAATATCCATATCTCTCAAATGGTAGAGGAGATTGACATGAAATATTTTGAGCATGTTACCATAATCCTTGTGGATCTCCCCATAAAAAATCTTGGCCAATGGATGCATGAATCGTGAGAAAAAGAAATGGTTGTAGGTGATGGAGGTCAATTTATCCAAAAATGTGCATAAGAATTCGCTGAAATTTCTTTAGCATGTTACCATTATCTATATACATATCCATGTGAAAAACTTGGGTAATGGATGCATGGTTTTCGAGATTTTGTAAAAATAATTAATGCATTGTGTATTTTGGCCTCATGTAGCAAAACATAACCCACGTGTAGAATTTTAAAACAATGAGGAAAATGAATGGGAAAGGCTTGGAAATGACAGGTTTATTTTAAAAATGGATGAGGCTGATGGATTACATGTCAATGGTCATGTTGGAGCATCTGAGAAAAGGAGAAGGAAGCCCAAATTTGACTTCCCTTGACTAGGGTTTCATCAATTTTTTCCTTTCAAGCTAAATAGTTCTTGTTGCTTGCAAAGGTTGGAGAGAACCTGCATTCATCAGAGAGAGATACATAGAGAAAATATTTTTTTCCTTCTAATTTTACACTTATTTTTTTTTTTTTAGGCATACTAGCTACCTTAATGAGGTTTTCAACTAGTAAGTCTGCCTAGGAACCTCAAAGGAGTTTTTCACTAGGATATTTTCCTTTTTTCTTTTTTTTTTCTTTCCAAAATACTAATTTCCTGAAGGAAGTTTTCAATCAGTTAGCTAATATCAAGCGCCTCAAAAGAGGTTTTCACCTAACCTTTAATTCTTTTCTTCTTATTTTTTCTTTTTCCATTTTTTGATTTCTCTTTTCTATCATACTCTAATTGAAGAAAACAAAATCTCTTTCAAGTATAAGAATACTTCCAATGGAGCGATGTGCACATTAAGATGGTAGATAAGCTCATGTGTAGGCTCAAAAATATTCTCTGACATGTACCTAAATGTGAGAGACCAATTTATTTGATTTACTTGCGATCATAAATTGTTGAAGAAGAGTGTTTTCCTACAACTTAATCATTTCCTAGAAGCATATTTCAATATAGTTGGGATTCCCTTGGTCCACTTGAAAATTTGGATCTCTTTCCATGTCCTCTTCTAACATGACATTAAAATATTCCTTTTTTTGTTGATTTTTCTCTTGAACGCATGGATTATATGATGGTAAACATGAGGGAACTTTCTCAATCTCTGATTTTGATTTCTGCTCTTGATCTAGGTGGATATTGCTGGCCACATGCATATTCCACTTGGGGACCCACCATTGTTTCTTTGAGCTTTTCAGTTTTCTTAATTATAGAACAATTTACCACTTTTAGTAGTTTTTAGGGTCCTGAACTTCTAGAGTTTTTTTGAGGCCCTAAAACATGATGTATTGTGCATGTCAAATAGAGATTGTATGCCAAAGTTGTGTCCCTGGGAATATTGATGTACCAATTTACCCAAACAAGGTCCATAGTTTTCACGCTTCATATCGTAGGGTTAGGTTTTTAGATGTTTAGGTTATCCATTGTTTCCAAATAATAAATAGGCTCTCGAGCCTGATTGTAACAAAGTTCATAGGCCTGTATCCACCACATCTATTTTCACAGATAAGCTACCATCACCCTAGCTAGTTTATTTCCATTCTGTCTGTAAGAATATTTCAGTTATTTGTTATTAATGAAATGAAGTTTTATTTTTGTTGCATTTCTGTTTTTATGAGTATTTATGTATTTCATTGTGTTCCTGGATAAATCCAGATCAGCGGTATCATAGCGGTCTGTTCTTTCTCGATGCTTGTTTTCATGTCCCCAATGAGGTCAGGGTATAAGGAGTTAGGGCTCGATCTCGTTGAACCTTTGCAAGATTAGCCTTGCAAACCTCAAAATCTGCTCACGGGGGGAGAAAATAAAGATGATGGAGCAGGAGATCCTATCAAAATATTCCAACAAAGGAATGCAATTATGGATAACTTTGACTAGATCCTTCAACGGCTGCCCATCGGCGGCGCATCTACATCCACCAGTCACTCTGGAGGTTCCACTCCTTTTAAGGTACAATTAAACTTTGAAATTCCAATATTTTAGGGCCAAATAGATGCAGATGTTGTAGATAAATATTTGAATCTGGTAGAAGGATATTTCTCAGTTCATGACTTTTCTGACCGGGAGAGTTTTATTTTTCACTCCTCAAAGTCCTTCCCCATATCAAGGACTGGTGGGAAACCTATTGTAAGAAAAATGATGAGGGCGAACCTTATATGTTCTCGGTCGTACCCACTTGGAATTATTTCTAAGACACCATAAACGAACAATATTACCACATACGGAGCTATGAGGACAAGTACATACAATGGACTACGTTCTGGAAACAAAGGGATCAAGATGTGGAAGAATTGACGAATCTGTTCCATACCCTATGCAAAAATTTGGGTATCAAATATTCGGAGAAAAATTTGGTGCTGAATTACCGTAGTTTTCTACACAAATACATTTAGGAGGAAATGGAATTCATTGACATCTCATATCTTGGTACGACATACAGGTACGCTGCCAAGATTAAGTAGAATTTCAAACAGAAGAGGTGATATTTTGGATATGCGAATCAAAATCAAGGGAAAGGTGCCCCAAAACTGCAGAACAAAGGACAAAGCCAAGGAATGATGACCCAAGACAATGTGCAAAAGGCCCAAGCAAATAAAAAGTCCGCAAAGCCGAAGAGGGACACGGGAAAGTGGTGTGAGTTCCATAAGAGCTCCACTCACAACACAAGTGCGTGTCGGACCAAGCAGTCATTAGTGGCCGAGATGAAGGCTTTTGAATGAGATGCATGGTCCAAATCTGAAGAAAAACCTGATAATTGTTATTAGAAAGGGAAGCATATTATCGATGCGGAACCCAACGAACCCGTTTCCACCATGAAGATCGAGAAGGAGGAACCAAAAGATCGAGAGGAGGAGGAGCATCTCTTCCAATCCAAGATGTGGGTAACAAATTCCCTGCTACAGTTCATTATCGATAGTGGGAGACAAAAGTACCTCATTTCAGCAGAGGTCGTGAAGCGGTTGGGCTTGTGGACCTTAACACACCCACAACACTACACAATTAAGTGGCTTCACCAAGGATGGGATCTTCGCATCAGCCAACAGTATCACCTTCCCTAAAACATCAAGCCCTTCATAGATGAGGTATTATGTGAAATTTCTCCTCTTGATTTTTGTGATGTATTATTAGGCAAACCATAATTTTGGAAGAGACATGTTGTGTATGAGTCCTGACCTCGCACTCCTATTGTTACTTTGGGAAATAAGTTGTATAAGATACCATAGGTACCACCACCTATTTCTATCTCTCTGGTTTTTGCAAAAAAAATGCAGTAATCCCATTTTGAAAACTAGGAAATTTGTTTTGATGATGATCCCCCCTCACGGAAAGAAGAAGGTTGTGGCCATGACCTCGAGACAAGGCTCCTTCGCATGACAACAACAAATGAACAAGGTCATGGAGGAGTATGGGGACTTCTTCACCTCACCCACAGGGGTAGCCCCTGCACTGTTTTGTCAAGCACCCCATCGATCTGACCCAAGGTACGCCGCTACCCAATAGACCGATATATTGGTGCTGTGTGCTAGAGAATGATGAAATCAAGAAGCAGATTCAAGAGCTACTACATAAAGGTCACATACGATCAAGTTCATTGCCCCGTGGGAGCCCGATCGTGTTGGTGTAGAAGAAGGATGGGACTTGGAGACTTTGTATTTACTATCGGGTGCTGAACAAGATCATTGGCTAGAATAAGTGCTTGATCCCACACATTGATGACCTTATTGACCAACTGAAAGGGGAAAATATTTTAGCAAGATTGAATTGAAGTATGGCTATCACCAGGTACCAATCGAACACTATGAGGTATGGAAGATTGCCTTCAATGTCAAGGAGGGCCTTTTTGAATGACTGGTCATGCGTTTTGGGTTAACGAATGCTCCCGCAAGCTTCATGAGGCTGATGGATGACATCCTTTGGATATTAAACAACTCATTTTTAGTAGTGTAATTGGATGCCATCCTAATCTTTAGCTAGACTTGGGAGGAGCGCCTCCACCACATCCGACATGTCTTCAAAATGTTGTTGCAACATAATCTGTGTGCCAATTTGGAGAAGTGCACTTTTGGCATGAACGAGGTTTAATATTTGGGATACATTATTGATGAGCAGGGGGTACATGTGGATCAAACCAAGATCCCAGTCATTCGGGATTGGCCAACCCCAACCACTCTAACAAAGCTTCGCAAATTTTTGGGTCAGGCTAATTTCTACCGCAGGTTCGTGTTGGGATTATTTCATATCACTTGGCCCTTGAGTCAAGGAACCAAGAAAGGAGCAAAAGAAAAATTCTTCTGTTTGGAATCTCAAAAAATGCATTCGTAGAATTGAAACATCAACTCTGCTCTGCCCCAGTGCTCACATTACTAGACATGCAACAACAATTTTAAATTGAGACATATGCCTCTGACTATGTTATTTGGGAAGTTCTTGCTCAAATGGGGTATCCAGTAGCATATCACAATGAGACACTATCTGACACAGTCCCAAAGTATCCCACTTATGACAAAGAAATGTATTCCATTGTGCAAGCTTGCCAACAGTAATCCACACAGACCACCGATCCCTGCACTTAATACAGACACAAGGGAAGTTGCATAACAATCGCCATCAGAAGTGGTCCACATATCTGCAACATTTTCATTTAAACATCAAGTACAAGGATGGAAAAACTAATAATGTTGCAGACTGCCTCAGCCGACCACCGATCGTGGCACTCACCATCATTCTCAACTCTTGTGGGCATGAGAGTTCTAATTTGGTGCTTCTCGACAAGATAAATCCAAAATTCGACCACACATAAGAGACACTCTTGGAGTGTACGCAAGTTCCAAACTTTCACCTCCAAGATGTACTACTAGGTCCCTGTGACTCCTTTGTGTTACTTCAAGCGAGCGTGCGAAGATGATTTGGCAAGTGCACTACAACTGGGTTATTAGGCATTTTGGGGTTGAGAAAATAGTGGCAGTACTGCAAAATAATTTCTTTTGGTGGAACCTTCAATAGGATGTTGGGAAGTACATTAGATCCTGCATTTCTTGCTTTATTTCCAAACTAACCATCAATAAGCAAGGCCTCTATACTCTGCTGCCTACCCCTAGATGACCTTGAGAATCCATATCCATGGATTACATGTTGGACCTTCCTTCAACTAAGCATGGAAATGACTATTTTTTTGTGGTCATCGAAAAATTCTAGAAGATGGCCATTGTGGTAGCCTGTAAGAAGAATATCACAACAAAATCCACTAGTACACTCTTTTTTGAAGGAGTGTGGGTGTAGTTTGGGATCCCATAGTCTATCATCTCAGATCGGGACAATAGGATCCTTGCCACATTTTGGTCCAACCTCTCATCAACGCTGGACACCAAGCTCACCAAGTCCACATCTTTCCATCCCCAAGATGATGGCCAAACAGAGGTCGTCAACATTATGATCATACACATTCTTCACATGTACAATTCAAAGCATCAACGCTCATGGGAGATGAGCCTTTCCTATGTACAACATCTTTATAATCGATCTCTCCACATCTCAACCGGCCACAACCCCTTTCCAGTCGGCTTGGGATTTCAGCCACTAACTCCCATTGATGTAGCCATGCCACTTACGGATACTCAGGCTGATTTGGCTCATGTCTAGTCCGAAGCTGATAAGGCAAACAAATTCATTGAGCAAATTCAACACATCTACCAACAGGTTCATGACATATTGGACAGAGCCAATGTTAAGCACAAGCAACAACATTATCAACATTGGGTTCCACACAACTTCCAGGTGTGCGAAAAAGTGTGGCTACATTTGCAGAAGGAAAGCCTCGTTGGACCCCATAGCAAGCTTTTCCCACTCTGATATGGGTCGTAAACCATCACCAAGGCTTTAGGGGTGAATGCTTTCGAGCTGAGTATTATACCAATCCTTCGTCTACACCGAGTGTTCGATGTGGACCACCTTCGGACCCACTTCCCACCTCTATTAGAAACCTTTGACATTGCAGAACAACTCACATCTTCAGAGTTAAACCCATATTGCATGGAACAGACCACCACAGATCATATCATGGACATGAAAATCAAGAACACTTTCCATAAAAATATCCAACTATACCAGGTTGTCAAAGATGGCCAACTCCTATACCAAGGAAAATGGTTCACCAGGGACCAAGTTCAGCAGAAGTTTACTCATCTCATGGAGGAAATCAACGCAATGGTGACCATTTCTTCCTAAGGGGGGAGGAATGATCCAGGAATATATTGGTAGCCACCCACCTATTCCACTTGGGGCCCCACCATTGTTTCTTTCAGTTTTTCAGTTTCCTTAATTGTAGAACAATTTACTATTTTTAGTAGGTTTTGAGGTCCCAAACTTCTAGAGCCGTTTTGAAGCCCTAAACGACATATTTTTGAAAACACAGGAGCAACATGGAAGTTCCTTCGATGTTGCTCACATAAAAATTTTTAGTCCTCGGATAGATCTTTCTAAAGAGGTATTGTGAACGTCAAACAGAGATTGTATGCCAAAGTTGCATCCCCGAAAAGATTAATGTGCCAATTTACCCAAACAGGACCCATAGTTTTGGCACTTCATCTCTTAAGGTTAGGTTTTTGGATGTTTAGGTTATCCATTTTTTCTAAATAATAAATAGCCCTTGAACCTGATTGTAACACAGTTCATAGGCCTGTAGCCGCAACATCTCTTGTCTAAGATAAGCTACCAACGCCCTAGCTAGTTTATTTCCATCTTGTTAATAAGCATATTTGAGTTATTTTTTATTAATGAAATAAAGTTTTGTTTCTGCTGCATCTCTACTTTTATGTGTATTTCTATATTTCATTGTGTTTCTGCATAAATCTAAATTATCTCTCCATCAAGTGTAACCCATGATTCTTTGGTCTCCTCATTTCAATATTCTTTTTCTAAGTGTTGTACTTCAATGACATCAAGAGAATCTCTTTTTTTGTAATACTCTTCCTGAGCTAATGAATACCATTTAGATCAAGATGAGTTGTTTGGAAGTACTATACCTCAACATTGTAAGTACATTAAGCTACTTCCATTAGTGGAATTTTGAGGCCTAAAATGGGCCTCCAAAAGGAAATTTTAAAATAATAGTGGAAATAATAAAATGAGATTAGTTTACATCATCAAAATGTAGATGGAAAAAAGAAAAACAATTTTTTCAACTCGTATTTTCAACTTATCTCCCTTAAAGAAGCGATTCTCCCCTCATTAAGAGAACTATTACTAGACACCTAATGTACAAGATCAAATTAAATAACCAGGAATAAAAGGGGAAAGTCCTAAAATTGCTTGAAGTCTATCCAAAGTCACCTTCATCTCAAATGGAGATGACAGAAGGATGTGTAGTCTTACATAAAACATTGGGGAATAAAGGATCATTTTGTAAAATAAAACTAGTAATAAAAATATTAGTGTATCTAAATTTAAGAAAAAAATGTGGTTCAATAAAAAATTAGACAAGAAAAATTAAGATATTATAAGTGATCTCCCTTATTTAAAAAAATAAACTGTATCTCTTTATTTTGAAGAATATAAGGAAGAAAATAAACATTGTTAAAAAAATTGTGTTTATGCTTTTTTTTTTTGAAATAAACTATGTAGAAATAAAATATATAGATATTTGGAAACAAATATAAGAATTAATTTTCATAAAATCTATCATAACACATGAAGAAAAATATAAGAATTAATTTTCATAAATTCTATCATGAAATTTGAAAAGTGCATTAGGATAAAAAAGTATATTACCTTTGTCACACTTAAAAAAAATTAAAAATGAAAAAACATTTTTTATTAAAATAATTTGCATATATTAAAAATAGATGTCAAATTCAAAAACTTTATCATATGATCAACCTTTTTAAAACTAATTTAAAATATAATTATAATTATCTTAAAACACTCTTCTTAATATTATTTAAGAAAGCTAAAAATAAAAAATTACGTGTTAGAGAGATCATAGTCACTATCAATACATATAACTAACATCATATTTAAAATATTTAAAATACTACACCGATAACACAAGGTTCAGAAAGAAGTTGGAGTGGATTTCCTTTTTCTTACCTTCCACACTATGTTAAGGCATAATAAAAAATATTGTTATCCTATGTTTATTTTATAATAAAAAATAGGAATAGACAATGTAGCATGTATTTATAATTAAAAATATTTCAAAATCATATTTTTTTTTTTTTTAAAATCTAAAATACCGACTGCGAATTCCTATTTTTAACATGGATTTTATAATTTTTCGTGGACATTAAATTATCGTTCTGGTAGCCATTAATTTTTTTTTGGAAGAAAATTACTGTCTATTAATAAGAAATAAGCCATACATATTCGAGACATTGAGACATGGTTGCGAGATGAGAGAACCGAAGGGTAGACTCATTTACAATAATATCAACCATATGATATCATTAAACCGAAAACATACATGTGATAATGTTACTTAGAGACTAGTACATAGCGTCAATGGACAACCTAATTCCGGACAAAAATATAAGAAAAAATTGCCAATTTATCCCCAAAATGGGAAAACATATATTCTAGGAGATATCGGTTCACCATATTCCAAACCTGATCCGCAATCAAGCGATACAGATTCATGTTAACAAAAGTTAGCCCAATCCGAAAGAACAAAAAGCATCATATATGGACGAAGACATCAAATGTGTACAGTCAACATAAAAGATCTGCATCCAGCTCAATACGAAAAAAATTTCGCCCCAAACAGATAGCAACAGATGAGCTGCTCTTGCTCGCTTGCAGACGTTGAGAGAAAGATATTTCATGCTCGCTTGCACACGAATACCACATATGAAGGGAAAAAAACATAATGTTGTACAAAAAGAGCCCCAGCCATCTAGATACAGAAACCGATCAAGGAATTGTTATGTCAATGGCCCATACCCTAACCCCATCCCTATATTGAATCACATTCATGATGCCAAATTCCACGCTTAGGATTTTCTTTGATAGACCATCAGCCCTAGTGTTTAATTCCGAGAAAATGTGTGAAATGAGTGGAAAATTCATTTTAGCCCATAGTTGTTTAATTATTAACATCCATCCTTGAGTAGAGGCGTTCGAGAGAGAAAAGGTATCATTCACCGCCCCAATAATTACCTTAGAGTCCCCATATATACTAACATTAATCATCCCAAGGTTATATCCAGCTAAAAGCCCACTCCATAGTGCCAGGAGTTCCACCATAGTGTTAGAACCCGGACCAGTTTTCCAACAAATATGTATGCGTTCAGAATGGGACATTTTTATCCATACTCCACATCCCATCATTCCATTCTGACAATCCCCATCAAAGCAAATTGCGGGCACAGCAATGGCATGGTTTCTAAGCCTTATAGAACCATCCACAATTGAAATGATAGCCACCTCTCATTGGGAAATCCATTTCATTATAGCAGTATGAATAGCATGAATAGAAAAATTGTCTTCTTCAAAAATAATCCTGTTGCGAACTATCCATATATCCCAAGTAATAAAGAAAGGTAAAGATTGAAATTTACCTTTTATCTTATCCCATCTGATCATAGTATCCATGAAGTCACTTGGGACCCATAGGGATCAATGATATGTGGAATAAACATGTTCTAGATCTGCAAAGCCTTTGGGAATGAGAAAAAAAGATGTCTCACTGATTCCTTGTCACTTCTAGAAAGGGGACACCATCCAAGGCCCTGAAAACCTCTGTGCATAAGCAAATCCCATGTGAGAATCTGGTTCTTCCAGAGCAGCCAACCAAATAATAATATTTTGGTGGGATGGATCGATGCTAAAAAGGCCAGAATTCACTTGATCCATCTATATGCTCAACTCGTGATAAGAGGAAAAAATATGTTTCCCGAACAATAAGAGCTCCATTGTCTAATACACCATCCCATGATATCCTATCCCCTTCTATATTAAAGCAGAGGTCGGTTGCCTTAACATTTAGTACATATTCAACCTAGGATTCCGCATTAGCTCCAGATAAACCCAACTTAGTGGCATCTTATAATATCGAAGCCCCAAATGACCAATAGTGAATGACTTGGTTGAAATAGAATATACCACACTGGGCAAGTTTGTGAACAATCCTCGGATTCAGGAGAGAATCCGGACTCATACCACTCATTCTGTCCCTCCCAATAATAATATTTTGTCCATTTCCAAAGAGCCAAATAAGCTTGTCTGCAAAAAAGTTGAATTTTTTTTTTCAATCCCATCCAAGTAATCGATATACACCGACGCAAATGACTCTGTTGAATTTAACTTGTCAACATTGTTCAAGATTCACAAATTCAATATTTAAATCAAAATGATGATGCAACGCTTATATATTAAATAAATTAAATATAAAAAAAAATTTTATTTATTTATTTATTTTAATATTTATTATATAATTTTTTAAATGTAATTATATATTTTATAATAATAATTGAATTTTTTAAATTATGATAAAGTTAGATATCAGTATAAAAAACATAAAACTCGTAGGATAAGAAATTTTTATTTCCACAAATTCAATATCTCAAACCTATTAAAATATATCAATTTTATATAATTTAATAATTAAAATAATGTTATTATATAAATAATTTAAATTTAAATTTTATCTAGACTTTTAAATAATCGATGTTTAATATTCTTTGTTTTTAATTTATTAAATGATATTCTAATATATATTGTAAAAATTAAATTGATTTAAATAATTATATATATTTTATATAAAATTTTTTGGGATAATCACATCTAACCAAACTTTGTCAATCCATTTCGAACTAGTGTGGCTCATCATTAAAACAAGATAAGCAATAAGAAAATTAGAAAATTGAATAATCTAGAAAATAATAATGGTATATTATATAATTTTAATTACTATTATTACTATTATTTATTTATTTTTTATTTTTTATATAATAATTTAAAAATAAATTAATTAATAGTTATATGTTATATAATTTTAATATAAACTATATATATAAAAAATTAATAAATAAAACAAATAAATAAAAATAAATAAATAAATAAATAATAGTAATAATAATAATTAAAAGTATATAATATACAACTATTAATTTTATAGATGATTAAATTTCTTATTTTCTTTATCTTAGTCAAACTAGTTATTAACGATTAGTTGGAGCATTCCTTTATTTATTTAAACTAGTTCCTACTTCAGATTGCTCATCTTGTGGTGATGATAAACCACACTAGCTAGTTCGAAACACGACAAAATTTGATTAGATGTGATTATCACCCAAAGATTTTTATATAAATTCTATGGATCACAAAAGCCAAATTCCAAATAATTATATATATATATATATATATATATATATATATATATATATATATATATATATATATATATTCTTGAAAGTCTTTCTCTCAACCCAACGGTTAAAGTGAATTTGGTACCATTGAAAGTTAGAGTGATGTTGCTAGTATTAGGCTAGCTCATAGGTATACACCGTAAAGGGTTCACAAGGCTTGAAGCCAATACAACAATATTTGTATGCCTAAGACACTACAACAATATTTATCACTAAATTATAATACCTAAATTTTTATATTTATATTAGCTTAAATATAATTGATAGAGCTCCAAAATATGCATCAGGTTAACATGCCCGGGTCTAGTGTCAAAGACCCGACACCCATTGACTCTTCTGAAGAGTGATTTCTCTAAACTTTTGTTTTTTTGCAATGAATACGAATATCATTTAATTTTTCTATATGTTTAATATGATAATTTAGACAATAGACCTTTAAATATAGTAAGAGACCGCTATAAACTTTTTAAATTTTGGATGGCCTATAACTCTTCAAGAGGACCAACCGGGCATGTTGAGGTTATAACTTGTATATTTTGATATAGCCTCCATTTTGGTTTTATGGAATGAATAGAGAGACACTACTAAGTTTACAAAAAATATATAAAAAAATATATAAAAGTAATAATATATTAAATCGTTATTAAAATAAAAATAATCTATCATTATGATAAGAAAACTTGAAGTACAAAATACACATTGAAGAAAAATTATTTAAATTTGGAAAGGTTAATTACAGATAGTGGTTAGTCTACCTCTTTAAAATTTCCATATGTTTTCTAATAAAGAAATTTACTTTGTGAAAAAGGTAAGCATAATTATCATAACATTATTTATTGAGAGGATACTCTATAACACCATTTCTGAGGGAGGCTGGAAGGAGATGAAGTACCATTGTAATTGTTAGCTAGCATTGAACTTTTACAAATGACTTTGTTGGAGGTTAAAAATAATGGTTTTATTTTTTCTACTTGAATCAAGATACATTTTTATTTATTTATAAATAATGATGGTTACTTTTTATTTGAATGGCATTACTGAGGAAATTTCTTTCATAAAAGTTATCAAGGTTTGAACTTATCTCATGTTTGTTAATTGTTAAGATTGTATCCATTTTTACCTATAAAATGTAAAGATAAAGAAGTATTTATTCTATGAATTTCATTTAATATTATATATTAGCATGGAGGAAAGATCTGATTCTACATCGGAAGTTGAAGAAGGAGCAAGAAAATGGTAGGGTTTTGATTCTGAATTTTACAGTAGGGTTTTGTTCTGTAGCAATAACAAAGGCTGGTTTTGCAGATTCTGAGCACAACTATGGCAGTAGCCTCTTGGGGGGGGGAGACTCCCTCCTACAGAAACATCATGACAGGGGAGAGTAATGTCCAACATCAAGCGAGTGGTGTTGGTCCGGTACTAGGGGCTCAATGGTAGGCACCGCAAAGAGGTCAGTGTTTGCCTAAATCGTCAAAAAAACCCTGTTTTATCATTCCCCCAAATAAAATAGATAGGTATAGGGGTTATATGAAAGATCATGCATTGATTTGTAAGTTTATAGGAATTTGGCCTACCGATAAGGATCTTCTTAAATGGATTCATCTCAAATGGCAACCAAAAGGGCATCTACATATCAAATTTGGCGCCAGGGGTTTCTTTACCATTATTTTTACAAACTTATTTGATAAAGAACGGGTCTTTGAAGGGGGACCCTATTTCTATCAGAATGTGGGTCTTTTCTTACATCACTGGGAAAAATGTTATAACCCTGACAAGGAATAGTTTCTCTAAGCCCTAGTGTGGTTGCAGCTATTTTCTCTTCCTATGGACTTCTGGGATCCGGAAATTTTAGAAGGCATAGGAAATTTTCTTGGCAGGTTTGTCAAGATTGCTGAAATGACCCGCAGGGGTCGTTATACGTATTTTTCTTGAATTTGTGTCTATATGAATATTTCTAAACCCCTTCCAGAATCTATTGAACTTGAATATGCTAGGGAACTTTGGCAGCAACCGCTGGATTATGAACATATTCCTTTTCACTGTCGGCGCTGCCATGAATATGGGCACATGTACAAAACATGCCCTCTTAATGAGATGGATGTGAGTCCTAAACAGATAAAGGCCGAGTCTGAGGAGATCAAGGATGAAGTATTTCAGACAGTTACAAAAAAAAAAAATAGGGACGTTCCCACGACAATCCTCCGGTGCAGGAGCGGCCGCCTCGACAACAGAAAAATAGGTATGAGATATTACAGGAATAGGATCAGGAGGACAAAGATATGGATACGCCAGCTGATGAAATTTGGCCTCCCCAACACTCCCCCATGATGATGGCTAAAAGGAAAGCCCCTTTGGAGAGCTCGAACTAGGTGGAGCAACAAGATCACCTGGAACAGGTTGAGATGGAAATAGACATTTTGAAGGATGACCTCACAAAAGAAGAGTTACTTATGAAACAATTACTAAATGAATGGAAAAACCTAGATAATCGATTCATCCCTGATGATGAAAAAGAACTTTATAAAGATACATTTGAACAGTATCTTACGATTCAGGCATGTCGACAGGTGGAAGCAGCAAATCAACAGTTATCTCAGCAATCAGTGGAAGTAACTACTTTACCATTATCTCTGCAAGGGCCAAAGTCGAGCCAAGAACTTCCTCAGAAGAGTAAAACTGGAAAGAAACAAGGACACAAAACCATACAAGAATCCATTCAACTGGTGGGGGAAATGTTGGTTAACTCTAGACATATCGTGCCAATATCCACGATGTTACAGAAACTAAATAAACCTTTCTAATGATTATACTCTCCTGGAACATTCAAGGCCTTCATAGTAAAGGAAAATAGAGACATCTTCAGGATCGGATTATAAAGGAAAAACCCCACATAATACTCCTTGAGGAGACCAAGTTATATGGGGAGCGATTAATGCACATTGCTAAAAGGTTAAAACCGCGTTATGAAGTTATGGCTATTGATGATAATGGCACTACAGGGGGAATTTCCATCTTATGGAACCCCTCAGAATTGGAGGCTATTGGCTAGTTTGGATTGCCTCGAATTATCACTGGTAGATTTAGGTAGATCGGTACTAAAGAATGGTTTTTTGTGCCTTCAGTGTATGGCCCTACTATTCCAGGAGATAAGCCTGATTTTGTTAGAGACTTTATAACTCTTAAAATTATTAACCCTAATAAGTATTGGATCGCCAGAGGAGATTATAATATGATAGCTAGTTTTGATGAATGAAAAAGGAGGTACTAGTAGACATCTTCAAGAGATGTAGGATTTTACTAACCTCATCACGGATACGAATCTTGTGGATGTTCTAACTAATAATGGAAAATTTACTTGGAATAATCGACGAAGGGGAATACATCAAATTGCTTCCCGTCTCGATCACTTTTTAGTGTCTGAAGATTTTATGAGTCTGGATATTTTTCATGAAGCATATATTGTGCCTTCCCTTGGTTCAAATCATTGGCCTATTCGTTTGGAGGTGGATATCAGAACACAACAGAAGAAACGACCTTTTCACTTTGAATTTTTTTGGCTATGTGACGCCTATATCCTACAAAAAGTTCATGGCTGGTAGGAGGGATTCGGCTGGCTAGCCAAAACTGTATGCACACATTTCAATTGAAGCTAAAGGACTTAAAGAAAAAAATCAAAAAAAAGAATAAAACAGAATTTGGCAACATTCATAAAGAGAAGCATAAAATTCAAGGGAAAATGCACCAAATTCAACATCAAATGATTTTAACAGGATGGACAGAGGACCTTATTCGAGAAGAGGGGTGGCTCCTCAGTCAACTGGAAGAACGGCGAACGCAAGAGGAGCTGTTATGGTAACAGAAATCTTGGATTTGTTGGCTTCGGGAAGGAGAAAAAAATACGATTTTTTTCCATAACGCTATGATTCAGCGTAGGCAACATAATCAGATTTTTTCTCTCAAAACGGTGGAAGGGAATCAGCTAGTTGAGCATGAGGATATGGAACAAGAACTTGTCAATCATTTCTCAGAAATTATTGTGGAACCTAATCAGTATAGGAAGGATGCTATTGCTCAGGTTTTTGTTGTCATTCCTAAGTTGGTGACTCATGATCAAAACTTGGCTCTGCTCCAAGAAATTACTATGGCTGAAGTCGACGATATTGTTAAGGAAATGCCTCGAAATAAAGCGCTAGGACTCGACGGATTTACTGTTGAATTTTATCAAGCTTCCCGACACTTATTGGGTTAAAAATATTGTTGATATAGCTGAGGAGTGACGCTGCCTCCATCAGGTATTCCAAGGGTTAAATCCTACCTTCCTCACTTTGATTCTGAAAACAGAGAAATGTGATACCCCTTCAGGTTTCTATCCAATTGCTTTATGTAACATCATCTATAAAATCCTGTCCAAGATTATGGTGAATCGCTTGAAGCCTATTCTGCCAGCTCTAATCTCACCTGAACAAACAGGGTTTGTCAAGGGCCGAAAAATTCTTGATGGTATTATCACTGCTCAAGAGGCTATCCATTCTCTCCGACAACTTAAAGCTAAGGGTATGTTGATTAAGTTGGATTTGGCCAAAGCTTATGATAGTCTTAAATGGAATTATCTTAAGCATGTCTTATTGGCTTTTGGCTTTGATGTTCGGTGGGTTTAGTGGGTGATGTCCACAATTTCCTCTACTCACTTTTCTATTTTATTAAACGGCTCTCCTTCACGCTCCTTTCATGCTTCTAGAGATTCGACAGTGTGATCCCCTATCACCCTTCCTTTTCATCCTAGCAGTGGAGGGTCTAGGTAGAATTATTAAACAGAAAGTTTTGGCTGGCAAGGTTAAAGGGCTTGATTTATGGGTCCCTTATTTGACTTTGTCACATCAACAATTTGTTGAAGATAATATGCTATTTTTCCAAGCCATTCTTCGAGAATGCAAAGCGATTTTGGATATTTTAAACACCTTTATGTGGGCTTCAGGAATGATGGTTAACAAAGGAAATTTTTTTTTTTCTTTTTTAATACGGCCGCTCAATCTCAGCGCTTTCTCACCCAAACCCTTGGTTTTACCTTGGGAGTATTTCCTTCTAAATATCTTGTAATTCCTTTGGCTGAAAATGTGGTCAGAACCAGTTGTTGGAAAGCTCTTTTGAATAGAATTTAGAAACATATGCTCAATTGGTCCTTTCGAGCCTTAAAATTTCCAATTAGGGTTACTCTTATTCGCACTGTTCTCCAAGCCCTCCCTATCTACCAGTTGTCGAGTATGGCTTGCCTTAAAAAAAGCTATGAAGATCTAGTTAGTATCTATAAGAAAATTTTATGGCAAGGTGCCCAGGAAAAGAGAAAATGGGTCGTGTTATCCTGGGATAAGCTTACTTTACCTAAATTAAAAGGGGGGCTTGGTCTGCGGGACCCTTATATTCTTAATCAGGTCATGGGTGCTAAGTTACGGTGGAGGTGGCTACAAGGTAGAGTGGCGTTATGGTAGAATATTTGGGCTAGGAAGTACCATATGGCCCCAACGGTTAAAGAGCGGCTTAATTGCCTTACTATTGAAAAAGGCTCTAGGATATGGAACCTTGCCTCTGCCAATAGACATCTGATCAGGTAGCATAGTTTCTGGGAGGGTCAAGATGGCACTCTTGCAGGCTTTTGGGAGGACTCATGGCAGCAACGGGAGAAATTGTTCACTCGACATGATTTGGTGGAAATATTTTTGTGTACTCGAAACCCTCATTGTTTGGCAGTTCACCGTTATTGGGATGAGTAGCCTGACTCCTTCTAGAGGAGATGGAAACACAAGGGTCATTGGAAATAGGCTCCATACACACAACAATAGGAACATTTTCCCAACGAACTCTTGACAAGGAAGATACTTATACAAGAGGGTTTTGATATTTTACGTTGGGGTTATCGATCGCAGGGAATTTTTTCGATTCAGGAAGCCTATCAACTGCAAGTGCAACAATTGGCTATCTTAGCTGATCGGTTGTGGACCAAGATCTGGGCTACTAAGCATTGGCTAAAAATAGAGCATTTCTTATGGTTGGTGGGGCATGGGCAGATTCTGACATGGGATCAACTCCAGAAGAGGAGAATGCAGGGCCAATCGAAGTGTGTTATGTGTGCAACCTCTATAGAAACAATGGAACATCTGTTGAATACTTGTCCCGAGATGGAACGGTTGTGGCTTAACCTTCATCGCTTATTCCAACAAACTGACCAACATGATAATAGTTTTCCCCAAACCATTTCAAAACTGGAGGAAATGGGGACACAAAAGCCCTATAGTGAATAGAGCATGGGTGCTGGTAGTTGGTTTTCTCCTCTGGTCACAATGGAAAGAACGAAATTGCAGGATCTTTCAAGACTGCAAACTTAATTTTGAATATATATGGACCCTTACTAAGCAAGGAATCCGTGAAACCATTCTGGTTGAAAAATGGGATCATGATGATTGGGTGGGTTCCGCTCAGGAACGTCGCATCCTTCACTAGTTAAATCTGGCAGAAGAGATTGTTAGTATGAATCTTTCGTCATAAAAGATCACTTTAGCTACGCATAACAAATAGCCCTAACATCAATTATGGCTACAAAATATCTTTTAAGTCCGCTGCACAAATTCAGATCTAAGCACAAAAAGACATTAAGCAGATAAAATATAATATGGATCCATGCATCCAATAGACAAGACATGAACAAAGTGTTTAAAAGAATGATTTGTATTATATTAAATAATGGGGCACCTAAGAGGAAAACAAGAAAGGCGTTTTCCGGTTCTCCTCAGTGGGATGGGTTCTTGGAAGTCCTCAGTGTTTTAGATCTAAAATTCCTCTCTCTTATTGGTGTAGAAAAACAAACATGGAACTCAATGGGAGTTCATAAAGAAAAATGGAAAAATGGTGACCAAGAGTAGATCCATAGTGATCTAATGCAATGAAGGTGACTAATGAATGGGGAAAAACCTTCTATTTATAACAAAATATTGGGGTGTTCTAGAACTCGGTGCATGAACAAAATATTATTAATCAAATTATAGAATCACCCTTTAGGAATATTTTATTATATTTGTTGGAGGCAAAAGGTCTCTTGACTTGGGTCAATTCCTTTATTTATAAACAATAAATAAATAAATGGCTATTTATTATTTTGGGGACATGATGGGGATATAATTAAATAAATAATGATTTATTTAATTAATTTCCTTGTTTTGGGTTAAATATGACCAGGAAATATAGATAAATGTTATTTTATATGGTGAAAGCAATTTTACTTAGATTAAAATTGGTCTTACATGGTGTACTTGGGTTCATCTAATGATAATGAGTTAGATGATAAAAAAAATGGTGTAACAGATTCCCCCCCAATGTATGAGTGTTAGGAGCAAATCGTATGACTGAAGTACGCTGTAAGAACTCAATCACTAGGCGTCAAGAGGGAAGTGAGAGAGAGGAATGTAAGGTAGTCTAATGTGCTAAAGGACTAGACCTTGAGGAGATGAGACTTACAGGTGCAACAAGTCTCTAGGTGATGAAGTAGTACCAGTGTGAAAGGTAGCGGGGGAGGCATACCTATGCCCGCCGATACAATAGTACAAATAATAAGGTGCCCAGAAAACCACGTAACGCAAGGATGAAGCATATGTTGGCCTAAACATGAGCCAGATAAATAAATTGATGAATCCCAAATGCATGCGATGCCTGGAATAACCGTCAGGACTTATACAAGAAGATTTTAGAACATGAGATACAAATATACCCAAATGCCCCCTACACACGGGGAAGGGCTCACAACATCTAACTGATATATGCAAATCCAAGAGGCACTACAAACGGTTGAGGCCAATATCATCAAATGAGAGGAGCTGCAGCAAGGGCAGAAATAAAAATGTCATCCGGGCATGTGGGGGGCTACCTGCAGGGCCACCCCCTCATGAGGGTTGAGACATCTCACACACGCCTTGGAATCATCAATAGCTGCTGCTGCATCACTGGACCATCAAGTGTATAGATCACGATCATGCTGAGAAGAGCTCTAACCAAGGTACACTGCCCCCTAGACCTGACTTCTGGAGTAAATGAGTTGATGTCGACAGAAGTAGGTCCACCATAGGTGAGGCAATAGGGGAACCCCAACTAAGGCACGAGCGAGAAAAGTAGAGCGACGAACAGAGAGACACTAATGATGATGATGGAATGAGGGATATGGAGGAGCGATTGGAAAACTTCCCTTGTTACAGCGTAAAGGGCATGAATAGCTTGGCAGTGACTGACACAATATCAGGAGGGATAGGGGACAAGAGTGTGGAAGGCCATAATGTGCGGCATGATAGAGGGATCAAGCAAGACAGGAAGGAGGACTATAGCAGGGTACAAAGGGACTGGGAATAAGCTCCATGAATGTGATGATGACTCGACTGGGATGCTCTAAACAAGGGAGACTCGATGGTGCTGCCTGATAGTAAGAGTCCAGTGGGGAACCATAAAAGCATGAGTACAATAGGGTAGCTCATGATGAAAATCAACACGAACGAAGACGAGTAAGAAGGCAAAGTGGTGCCCCAAGTACAAGTGTTGTAAGTGAAGAAATTTGATTTTGAGAAGAGGTGAATAGACCCTTCATGGATGAACTGTGTCCTAGTGAAGTATCAAAACATAAAAAACTAATGGGTGCTCGGTGAGAGCTTTCCAACGGTGCAAACTATTTGTCAAACGGGGCTACGGTTTGGTCGCAGCGAGCGAAAGAAAAAACAGGGGTTTTCTTATAATAGGGCGTTTTCCCTCCAAAATCATGCATTTGCTTGTGTAGCTGTGGTGAATTTGGAAAGGAGAGAAGGCCCTACATCTTGCGGCGATCGTAGTGGACAAACCGACCGTTGGAATTGTGATCCATCAGTTGCAGGTAAGAGGCCTAATCCTAAGCTTTGTTTTTGATGGATTCAAATTGAAGATTAGGGCTTTAATTCTCAGTAACTACCCCTACTTCATCATTATGGTCGGGTTTCACTTTTTGAGGCAAAATCAGCGACCTGGGACACAGGTTTGGGCCTGAAAAGTGCGACCTAGCCCAAGTTTTGCCCAAAAAGTGCGACCTGTTAGATGTGGGGGGTTTCAGTGCTGTCATGTGCTGAGATGTTGTTTTGGTGTAAGTTAACGCAGTTTTGTTGATCTGGAGGCTGAGAAAAATGATGTTTTTGTGCAGATATGGTAGATATATGGATCAAGTGGAGAGAGAGAGACTTAGGTACATTACAGATGGAAATCCAGGTGGATCAGGGTGTCCGTCGTGCACTGGCTAGGTATGGGATTCTCAAATTTTTGGAGAACCTGTTGATGAGGGCTAGAGAGCCCTTGTTGGCCTAGATTATCAGTTATTGGGATCCAGGGCATGAGGCGTTTGTAGTGCAGGGGAATAGGTCAAGCTGACGGTCCAGGATTTGTATTTCTTGACTGGTCTCCCACCATTAGGGATGGTGGGAGACACACAACCAGTGTTACCATAGGGGCATAACATTATGGAGTTTTTGGAGTAGAATTTTCGACTAGGTGTCCAAGTCAAAGGGACTCGGATATCCATTGGTGATCTAGAGAGGTTGGAGACCTGGCCAGTGGCCGCAGCAGTGTTGCATATCTTGGGTAGCCAGGCGTTCCATCACATCACTAGAGGGAAGATGATGATTGTGGAGAGTGTGCTGAGTGGGACCTACTATGGGTGGGCCTAGATGATGTTGGTGTCGGTGAAATGACAGCTGTCGCTATGCAAGCGACAAGTGAATCATGATTGTGCCTATGGGACTATTTTGTGTTCTTTCTTCTTTGAGAAGATCCCGACCTTGCGACCTTGTATACAATTACCTGATGGAGGTCCGAGAGAGCCTCGGATGTGTCGGTGGGGACGATTACTGTGTAGAGGAGGAGGAGGGGCAGTCGGACGGGTGTTCCGACCAGAGTTCTTCGCCCATTGGGATCAGATGCCACTATACATAGACGGCTATCCCTATAGTGGGATGAGTTATTGGGGAGATCCAGACTTGCCGCTTCCGCCTGGTCGAGTGTGGGGGCTCGATGGTAAGTGAAAAGCAACTAATATGTTATGTGCATTTTATATTTTGTGAATAGTATGCATGGTACTAATCATTATATGTTTTGGAATGCAGATATAGCTCCAGTGAAACCAACCGGATATATGGGGCGATCGGCAGCAGCAGGAGCTACAGGTGCGAGTGGATTAAGGACAGCATAGAATGAGGATATGGCCGCTCTGGTGGAGGACATCCGTCATAGATGTGAGGGGTTGTTGACCGGTGTGTCAGAGCGTGGTTGGAAGGATTTACATGACCAGTACATAGAGTTATGTATTGGGCTACCCTCGGAATGGCGAGGTATCATGTGATGCATGGCGATGGCCGGTAAGACTGTGTGTGATCTACGAGCTACGGGAGTAGAGCCATTAGCTCGGGATCCTCTGGAGAGTGATTATATGTAGGGCATATGGTGACCCCCAGTGTTTTTGTAGGGGCAAGTGGTGCCCCCCCATTTTGTATTTTTGCTTTTTGTACCATGCTATGGGCATGTGATCTGTTTTAGAGTAGATGGAATCTAAAAACACATGTTATATGATATATATGATTTATTTATATGTTGTGGATGGTGTGAAATGTTATTGTCTTGTGTGTGATAAATGCCAGTCTAGAACATGATTTGTAATTTGATTGGTGTAGTGATTTTGACGTCAAGGGATATGGTTAAAAGTAATGGATGTAAATGCATGTATCAAAAGTTTCACTCATAAATATTGTCTAAACAGGATAGGGTTATGCACACGATAGACACCATTAAGTTGTAGGACAAGAAGTAGGGAATCTAAATGAACATGCAGATGGAGGATGTGATGAGAGAGGGCATCGGCTAAGAGACCACGCATGACATCATATTCGGCCTGATTATTGGTGGAATTACCAATGAAGACCCCATTTGCAAGAACTAGGGTATGCAAGGGGGTAAAGATGGCCCATGCTGCTAAAGCGAGGTTCCGGGAAGAGCGACTTGCCCCATCGGCATAGCCAAGATAATGGTTGGGGGAGAGGGCCGAAATAATAGTGTCGCAGGACCACAAATGGGGGGGATGAGAAAAAGGAGGGCAACGTGAGTAGAGGATAGACATCCACTGATGGCTATGGGAGGGAACAGTCTGGGTAGGAGGTCTAGGACTCATAGATCGATGAGAGGGAGATGGATGAGAAATATGGGAGGAAGAATGGGGACTCAGGCTGCGAAGAACATCAAAGATATGGATGGTATGATCATGATTGTGGGAGGGAATGGAAGACGTCGCAATTGCAACACTATGGCCCAAAGCGTCGCTATTGAGACGACTCTAAACGTCGCAAGTGCGACACAATGTCTAGGTGTCGCCATTGCGATGTTTAGGTACCCGTCGCAATAGCGACGCTTTTTCCACCGTCGGTATAACGACACTTATATGCGCGCCACATAAAAATACGAAACTTATATGCGCGCTACATAAAAATTCGAAACTTATATGCGCGCTACATAAAACTGATTTTATTCTTTCATATGCATCGCAATAGCTACATTAATGTCTCATATGACGCGCGCATTCGCCCTCCACTCTTGTAGAACAACATTCGCCCTCAGCTCTTGCATAACAGCATTTTTCCTCAGCATTCACGCTCAGCTCTTGTAGAACATCATTTTCCCTCAGCATTCGCCCTCAGCGTTCGCCCTCAGCTCTTGCAAAATGGTAAGTTCTTACTGCAGGCCCTTCCTCCTATATTAGGGATGACTCTATTTGGGTTTTTTTGGTCAATTCCATTGGATTGTGTTAGGCTGTAGGGTTCTCTGTAGATGTCAAGAATCAAGATTCAATACCCTTTATTATCTTCATCACCCAATACAATATTTAAATTTTTCCCAAAGAAATGCTTATTAATTTGGCAGCCATTATTTCTCCCCGCTTTAAAAACCCTACATTTAAATGAAAACAAGCATTGCATTTCAACTACAAAAATCTATTAGTGTTCAAATGTACATGTGTGCTACATTAACGTCTGATATCACACGCGCATTCGCCCTCCGCTCTTGCAGAACAGCATTCTCCTGGCAGTCTACATAGCTCTTGTAGAACAGCATTCGCCTCGACGTGTGATAGCTAGCAGTGACATTCACCCTCGACATTCGCCCTAGCTCTTGCGAACGGCATTCGCCTGGTTCGCCCTCGCTCTTTGGAAACCGACATTCGCCTGCATTCGCCCTCAGCTCTTGCATAACAGCATTTTCCCTCAGCATTCACCCTCAACGTTCTCCCTTAGCTCTTGCAGAACAACATTCGCCCTCAGCTCTTGCAAAATGGTAAGTTCTTACTGCAGGCCCTTCCTCCTATAGTAGGGTTGACTCTATTTGGGTTTTTTTGGTCAATTCCATTGGATTGTGTTAGGCTTTAGGGTTCTCTATAGATGTCAAGAATCAAGATTCAATACCCTCTATTATCTTCATCACCCAATACAAGATTTAAATTTTTCCCAAAGAAACGCTTATTAATTTGGCGGCCATTATTTCTCCCTGCTTTAAAAACCCTACATTTAAATGAAAACAAGCATTGCATTTCAACTACAAAAATCTATTAGTGTTCAAATGTACATGTGTGCATCACTTGTGTAGGGTATTCCTTTTCCACTTTCACATTATCCAAGAATGTGTGCAGTATAGTTCATATTTTTGTGATTTAGATTATCTTGAAAAAGGAAAGGTAAATTATTTCCCATGGAAAAAGAAGGTTTTCCCTTTTTATAGATTGTTTGGACTTACGTGGAAAAATTTATGGTATGCCTTTCATATTATGTAGTTAAAATTTGAATTAACAGATTATTCTACATGAAAATATAATTACCTATGTGATGTCCTTCATCACTAATTAAAATTATAGGGTTTCAATTTCCTAGACTCTAACTCATCCGATGCTAAATTCTAGGTTCTCATTGGTGGATCACTCTTCCATTGATTTCCTTTCCCTCTGGATCTTGTCATACTTTAAAAGTCATCAATGATACATATATTATTTCGGGTATCCCAAAAGGCTTTATAGTAGAACATATTGTGAAGTTTTTTTGACACTTGAGGATTCTTTTTAGAACTGCAACGTGGTCTATGCTATCGAGTTATATATCAAACAACTTGTCCTTAATAACCACACTATGAGGTAGGTTCAACCAGTTTGAACTTGTTGGGACATAGCATATGAAGTTGTGTGATGAGTCCATATCACAGGTCTATTATGGTGAAAAAAGTGAAGACATGCAATGATAGTTATTATGTTAACATTACTAGAAACATTTTCGAAATTATCCATGCTATCAAGATGTCAAAATTCCGGGCATTAGGTGTCAATACTCGTAGCTAATAGATAATAATAATAATATAAAAAAATCACAACTTTATTCTTGAAATATGATTGTTACACATTGGTAACCTAGTTCATGAGTTACTATCACCCAAATATTGAAAAATAAACTTAAAATATAAATTAAACCAACATGAGAATCCAACTAAGGGTTTCTCGACAAAATCATGCCATAACCTGGCATTTTGAAACCCAAATTTGAATCCATCATAAGTAATACAATGCAAACTCAGATGGATTTTCAATGCATGTTTGCATGCTACACTTATTCTCTGTCTAGATATCATTTTTTAAATGGAACCATTAGTCAAGCCCATAGTCCTTTTTATGTGAAAAATTTCAGCTCTATTTGAGCTCTTTTTTGCTCCACCACCTCCATAAACCAGTGTTACACGGGGTCTCACCCCCCCACCTAGGGGTCTAGATTCCTCGCCCCCTCGCGCTCCAAGGTCTTGGGGACTTCTAGGGGATGTTTCCCTCACGCCCCCTCACGCCCCCGCACACCCCCTTTCACGCCCCCTCACGCCCCCTCACACCCCCCTTCACGCCCCCTCACGTCCCCTCACCGCCCCTTTTAGTTTATGGTTTCATGTTAAAAGTTGATGTGCCACTTAGCATATTTGAGAATCCAAGTGATTCTGATTCAGATGGTGACATGGTTGATCTTAATATATTCGTGCAGAAGTTGGATGTAGAGACTAGTGGGGTATTAACTTGAGCATTTATGCTCATTTATCATTATGATGATATCATTTGATATTCATATGTTATGTTTTATATTTTATGTTTCAGACATAACTTATTTGCATTTAAGTTTTATGTTTCAGACTTGAGTTTTAAACTTGAGTTTAAACTCTATTTTGAATCTTGATATAATATGTCATATGATATCTTAAACTTTATTTTCATTGTACATTGTTAGTAGTTACATTAATGATTATATAGTTACAAACTTACAAACTTACATGCATGATTGTATGATGTATGTTTTAGCTTTTAACTTTTAAATTTGTTTCAATTATATGATTCATCATTCATCGATTTGTAATTTTATCATTTATGATTTATCTTTCATGATGCAAGTGTATGATGACTGTATATACATTCCTTACAAAAATATAGTTACATTTTAAATATTAAATTTTATAATTTTTATGACCACGACGTCCCCCCACGTTTCCTGAAAATTGGTAGGGAGCTTTTGCATAGGCCGCTCCCGCGCTCCCTCGCCCCCTCGCTCCCACCTCCAGGGGACTTGGTGGAACATTTCCATAAACATATGCAAACATATATCATGATCTTGGAATTCCATTACATATATATGTGCCAATGTTCCATAATCATGCCCCATCATCAATTTAAGAAATTTCCATTGAATATCAAATTATGGAGGGGGGGAACTTTTTGCTGCAACATTTGGCTCAAAATCAGGGACCATCTCTGTATGAGGTGAATGAGAACTATAGATATTTGAAGAAGTAGATTAGTGCCTTTTCCTCTAGCCATGGAGTCATATACAGTCATCCATCACAAAAATTTGTCTTTGTTCATTCTCACCTTGAAAGTTGCAAAAAATCATGCCGTAATTAAAACGACACTAAATTTGAAAGATATAATAAAAATGCAAGCTAGAAGTGCCCTATTAATACAAAGGGAAAACCTTCCTACCTACCCTAACTGAGATAAATTTTTATTGAATAGGAAACATGATATTTCCTATGGAGTTGATCCAACAACTTATTAAATGTATGGGACTAAATCATGCATTTGATTTCCAGGGAAACATGCGCATGAAGAGAAAAAGTGCAGAATTAATGGAAAATCCATACATGCCACTTATGAAAACTACACCAAAAGGTCAAAAAATACTTAAGGCCTTAGCTTAATTTGAATCCAAAAATGACAAAACAGGATTAGTGAAAACACGAGAGTGGTGTGGGTGAACAACATAAATAAAAAGTGAAGATACCTTTCCCCAAGATGCCTTTGTCACCGTTGTATGAAAACAAGTTTTCCTTTCCCTTTATACATGCAAGTGAATGCATTATAGGTATGGTGTTTTCCCAGAATAGGAGAAGCCTACTTAAATATATCATTCATGGATTGAATGTTTGGGTGCCTTAATGTGCAATGACATGTTTCCAGGACTGAATTCAATGCAAGGCATATTTGAAACTCTAACTCTGTCTTCCGGTGTCTTATTAGAAATTATTTCAGTTTTCATTTTTTGTTTTCAAGTTACATATTGTTTTCAAGTTTTTACATTTATAATTTTATTGCAATGTGGCAGACTGATCAGAGCAGTGCAGGAACAACCCCGAGACGGGATGATCGCGGAAAGAGGCCAGCAGAAGAACATGTAAAGTGCTAGCATTGCTCTATCTTCAGGTATTTTAATTATTTACATAATTGAAATAATATTAATTTTGTTCAAATATGCAGACACCTAGCCATGGTACGCCTGATGATTCCCTCTTTGAGGAAGAGCTTTCTTCATCCCTATCTCCAGTGTTCTTGTTGCAAAAAAAGGCACGAGATGCAAGGTTGGAATTTAATACTTTGATAGACGCGCCTTAAACACCTGAAACAGAAGAGAGGATACAACATCTTATGAGGCAGCTAGAAAGATATCAGGTAATAATAAAAAGTGAAAAGGATATTTTTTTTGTTCTGCATGAGATGAATTGTGATAGTTTTATTTTTAATTTTTAAATTGACTAAACTAACAAAAAGTTCTTTTGTATGTAGCGTTTTCTGGCATTTGCTGAACCCGGTGTTGGTGGTAGTGGGACACAAGGGAAAGAGATTGACCAACAACCCTCTCGTACACCTTCTACTCCTTTAGGTGCTAGCCAAGAAACACACCCTGCCCAAGCAGACACCCAGCCAACCGCTGAACGTGTTGGCAATGATGAGGCTGATATGGCCAACTACATTATTGCGTTTCCTGGAGCTACACATGTCAGCTCCACAGGGACCATTAATGGCATGTTGTTGGTGAACGATGAAGGTGTCCCTATAAAGCACATACAAATCCCAGGTAAATTTTAATATTTTAACTATTTCATGTACTTTATCTAAAACATATTTATCATGATTTTTATTTTTAAATTAATGATAATATCTTCTTCTTTTTTTTCTGTGTAGGAAACAATGAGTTCTACAGGTATCTGGAGAGCCATGCGTTGGTAATTTTTGGCCCAACCATATGCACAGGGTGGAATTCCCAGAGTTCCAACCTGAAAAAAGAACTTCTAGATTATCTAGAAGCCCTTTTTGGGGTCGGCACATTTGACAAAACAGTGGTGGCTTGGGTAGCCAGCAAATATTTGAAATATACCAGGGACACCTATAGGACGCAATTGCAATTTAACCCTAGATATGAGCATCCTCTCATAGTTCCAGAGAGTGAGTGGAGAGCACTCATCCATGACGGAAAAGAGAAAAGGGCAAAGAAAGAAGGAAAAATGCCAACCGGACCCGCAAGGTAAATTACAACTTTAATTCAATAGCTTTAATTTTCTCTATGTCTAAAATAAAAGTGTGCTACGTCATATCTGACTTCAATATTTTGATGCTAGGTTGCCTGACACCTCGAAGGCAACCAAAGCTAGGATTGAAAAAAAGGTCCATCACAAGCTAGGCCAAGGCGGCTAGTTGAAATTAGCCACAAGAATTGTAATTAAGTAGCTAAACATATTATAATTAATTGTATCGCCTTCCAACGTTTTTGTAATCCTATCAAATATGATTAAAAATACACAATCATATGTAATGTAGGGTGATGACTTCGGAACAGAAACTACAGAGGAAGATAAAAATATCGCTTTCCGTTTTGGCTATCAAGTTGTAGTTGAACGTCGCAGAAGCTTGGGGCAGGTCCCAAGATCTAGAATGCCTGATAAGGTAAAACATTAACCTTTCAATATTTTTGTTTTCGTCCATAAATTTAATGTCTAAAAACTTTGTTTAAATCAGGGGAGCAGCACTACTGACGAGGCAAATAACCCAATTTTAGAGCCAGATGTAGATGATCCTCTCGTGCAACCTGATCATTGTAGTGGGGACCAGGCCGACAATGCTGCTATCAGTGAGGGTCGTGACGGTAATTAATTTCCACTTATAATTTTTTCTAATTATACCTTGATGGTTGTCCTTATAACGTTTTTTGTTTAAATGACAGAGAATGTTTCCCTTGAGGATCTTACCACCAGAGAGGAAGACAGGGCAACAGTCCCAACGGCGACAACTGGTGCACCAGGTAAATAATCTCATTGCAATTTTTTTTATTAATATTACTGAACTAGTTCAATGATATTTAAAAATTGATAATTAAAATTTAATATTATCTGTTTTTGGAGGCGATGCCCCGTCACTGGATGAGACCAGACATCGTGACAATGCAACTAGGTCAGCGGCGACAACTGGTGCACCAGTTAAATAATCTCATTGCAATTTTTTTTATTAATATTACCGAACTAGTTCAATGATATTTAAAAACTGACAATTAAAATTTAATATTATCTGTTTTTGTAGGCGATGCCCCATCATTGGATGAGACCAGACATCGTGACTACACAACTAGGTCAGCGGCGACAACTGCTGCACCAGGTAAATAATCTCATTGCAATTTTTTTTATTAATATTACCGAACTAGTTCAATGATATTTAAAAACTGAAAATTAAAATTTAATATTATCTGTTTTTGTAGGCGATGCCCCGTCACTGGATGAGCCCGGACATCGTGAATACGCAACTAGGTCAGCAGTGCGGGTTGAAAGGCACGAAACAGGAGCAGAGCACGATGATATTGATGATGTAATTAGGAGCTTTAAAAATAGGAAGAAGAAAAAGAAAATTTGACAATGTAAAATATTGTATTATTATAAGACAAGCGTTACCATACTTGGAACGTTTTTGCGTTATATAAAAAACTCATTTATCATACTATTTTTATGTCAAGCATTAATTGCAATGTTTCCTTGCGTACTTTTTGTTGAATTGTTTTTTTATTAGTTATTGAATATTTTTTTTTATGCTCATGAAAGTAAAAAATGAAATATAGATTGGGTATTGGGGAATTGAGAGTGATGTGAGGGGGGGGGAGGGCCATAAGAGCTTCCACCTTCACGTGGTTAGCCCTGTTTAGTAGAGAATAATTTATTGGAGTGATTTAATCTTGGAGCAAACCTCCCTCGATCCAGCGTAGCAACAAAAAAGTCACTGTTGACTTAGTTGCTACTCTTTCAGATCGTGGGAGGCTTGTTCCAAGTTCATGCGACTCCAATAAATTGTTCTTGAAACAAAGAGGAGCTTATTCGGGTATGTTTTGACATTTTCAACATATGTTCTAACATTATCATAAGAATGCATCTTAGAGTAAAAAATACTACATCAATTACTTGTATTTATTGTATAGATAATGATAGATTTTGATTGACTTGGCAGTGCAGGTACAAATCCTCTTGCATCATGAGCAATACAACTTGTCAACCAGGGTCATGTCCAGGATATTTTTGCTTGTGCGCTTGACCAGGTTCGTAATGTCCAATTTTGTAAGTTCCTTTACAGTTCATAATTCAATATTAAGCTTGTTCATGATTATTATCTAGGTTTTTTGTATGTGTTTTTTCATCTATTTGATTGTAAGCAACTCTGCATGTTTCCTATTGTTCACTATGATTTCTCCCATTACCACTCCCGGGATGAATCCGACTTTATTTTTACATAGGTTACTTTATTGTTACTATGATTTCTCCATTTACGATTTCATAGGTTACATCATGTAAAGTTGTCAATCTCAGGTTGGTGATGAGCTTTAGTTCTCCAGATTTGGGGATTTTCTGATATTTTCTCCCTCATGTCATTCCTGCATCACCTCGTTGTTTGAGCATGCCAATTGTATACCACTTGTACCAATTGGCACATGTCAATCTCTGAGTGGTGCCACATTTCACCTATTTTCAGTGAGAGTTTAGGGTTTCTCTAACATAGCTTCAGAAATCCGATTCAGTGCCTGCTTGAATATTGTCACATAATAATTATGGTTTGGATTGATGAGCATGTTCTAAATGGTTGGTTGATTCATAAGAACCACCCATATAGTCATCTTGAGATATTTCAGAAGGTTTCTCGGGTTTCCTTTTTCACCGTTTCTAATGGGTGGGATGGTGTGGGGTGATCCATCAATACTGGTGCTCTTGTAGTAGGGAATTTGTTTTTGGGGATATAAAGGAGCATTTGATGTATATATCCCATTGGATGCATTCATAGATGGGCATGAGAGGTCAAGAATTTAAATTAAAAATATGCAACCTCTAGCATGGCAACTTGAAGGCCGCGAGAGACACTGGTTAAAGATTGTTTTGTGTTGGCCTTAATATAGTCGTGATTTATTTCTATTATCTTAATGAAAATATATAGTCCGGTCTCATTAAAATGAGGATTGTGGTTGTATTTCTCTTTGGTTGTTTCTCTCTTAATGCTCCAGAAGTTGCCAAAAGTTGCGATAGTTGTTTAGTTTGCCTGGTACAACTTAAAAGTGGTTTTTAGCAATGGGAGTCATGTTTTTTAAGGTTCATACTAATATGAAGATCTTGTAATTCTATATTCAGCATAAGAGAAGATGACCTCTGCTTTGGGCGGTATGACAACAATTGCCACATCTACTTCATTGGGTAACAATGGAAAGGGGAAGAAGTTGGGTGCAATGTTTGATAATTATGGCAGACAATTGTCTTCTCTTTCAGTTTTTTCACCCATTTCCTTTAATCGCTCAAGAAGAAGAGGGACTCTGAGATTACGTGATAGAGAGAAGGTAGTTAATACAAGAGCTATGGAAAAGGAGTTTTACTTCAACAAGGATGGCTCAGTGACAAAAAAATTGCAGGTCAGAGAAAAAATTATGTTTAAAGGAAGGTCACCTGCACGTGAAACTTCACTGCGGTGGATATTTCCTTGTCCACTTATATTCTATTTTAATGTGTTATTTTAATTTTTCATGGAGGGTTGTTTTGGCATATGGTCTGGCATTCAATTGCACACTTACTGAAAGCATTGTCAATTTGTCTTGCAGGCGGTGTGAACAAACTTCCTGATATTGTTGGAGTCACCCTTGGGGCGAAGGGAAAAATGTTGTCTTGGAGAGCAAGCATGGTTCTCCAAAAATAGTTAATGATGGTGTGACAGTAGCTAAGGAGGTAATTTTTAGATGTGTGCTCTGGTTTTCTTTTTAACGTTGTATTAGTTCCCCCTCTTAAATGTCTTAGATTTGATAGGCATAATTTGAAAACTCAAAGGTGAAAGGAAACATATTTGTTACCCAGTGGTCTACTTGGCCTATGGACTAGCCACATTAGAGTAATGCATAAAGCTTTTCACAAAAATAAAAGGAAAGGGTTATGGCTGAGTCAAATTTTATTGTTATTGACAGTGTAATGAAATGTATCTCAATGCTATGGTTTGGCCTTTTTATTGGTTGAATTAGAGGACCCAGTTGAAAATATTGGGGCCAAGTTGGTAAGGCAAGCTGCGGCAAAGAAAAATGATTTAGCTGGGGATGGAACCACAACATCTGTTGTTCTTGCACATGTTGGAATATTGAAAAATTCCAGAACAATGAATGGAGAATAAATCTCTCTTCCTCTAACACAGAGAAAATAAAAATTTCTTTGACAGGAGACAGAGTTTCAATACTTTGAAAACAAACTTCTATTCCCTTCAATAACTCAAAAAAAACTATTACACTACTTCCTCACTGAGAGGGATTACAAAATTATGACTGCTACAAAATGCAGTGCATAAAACCAACTCATTGTCTGTTCAAAACAAACATACTCTGTCTCTAAAACACTCTGCTGTGTTTTTCCCTTTCGCACTGCTGTGCATACACACTTAAAAAGTTACACTCATTCTTTCACTTTTTACACACTGCTGTGTAATAAAAAATTTACGTACTGTCTATAAAAAAAACTACCAAGCTTTTTTGACCTTTTTATTTTTATATGCCGTAACATATAAAACATATTATAATAAACCCTCTTTTAAAAAAAATAAAATTAAAACTAAATTCTATGGCCCACCTTTCATTTCGCATATGATATATATGTAACATATGTTTAAAACATATGTATATATTAAACTATCAAAACATTAAAGAACCCTTTCCGTCGGACTTCAAAAGTCTGAATAGATTGAATTTCAAACCAAATTCGCGTTCCAAAATGGGATGCTGACGTCTGCCTAATTTTAACTCGAATTCTCAATCCAATGTGCCCTATAAAAAATTCGGGTCCGGTTTTCAGGTTTTCAAATTCCCTTCAATTTCATGTGATCCAATATTAATGCTCCACGTGTCCTCCTTTTGAATTTACAAAACTGTCGGGTAAATTTCTGTTTGTTTAATTTCTAGTTGGTGAATTGTGTTAATGCTGGTTGTTGTGTTTAAATACAATCCTGTACAAAAATATGGCTGCGGTCATCTACAAAAAAAACTTGCAGGAATTTTAAATGCTGAATTAAATTTCTGGATGGCATGCAAGCAACCTCCAAAAAAAATGTTGCTGCTGCATCCGTCCTTCTGCTGCAGCAGTTGAAGTTAAAATTCAACAACACAAGGTTTAATAAGTGAGGGTGTAAAGGTAACTTTTTGTCGATAGTACTGGATTAAGATCATCTATTCATTTTTGTAGGGTCTTATGGTGTTTGGTTTTTTAGTTTTGGGTTGGGCTTATTGAGTCTAAGATATTTTTTGAGTGAAAAAATTGCTATTAGGTATTAAAAAATTTTGGTTCTTTTGTCAAAATTTATGAGCTTGTTAGGAAATACAAAACTGACAATGGTTGTATCTTAAATTTTTGGAAAATAATTTGAAATGAAACCTTTTTGTTTAGGTTGTTGCAGCAGGTGAAAACCCCATTCAAATTACTAGGGGCATTGACAAGACAATAAAGGCCCTTGTTTTGGAACTCAAAATTTTGTCAAAGGAGGTAAACGCTTGCCTTTTGAGTAGGCTTGTTTTCCTTTTTGCTGATGGTTTGGTGTATCTAATTGAATTAGTTTCCTAAGGTATTTTTGGTTGCAAACTCCTTTTCATTTTTTATACAGTATTGGCCTTGTGGAATACATTTGATTGTGTGTTCTTGTTAGATCTACAACATTTGTAGTTGTTTAGTCTTATGGCCGAGGTGCACTTTTATTATGGAAATAGTTGATGCAATATTGTCATTTAATCCTTACTGCACGGTAGCATGTTGAGAAGTTTCTTGTGAAACATTTGGTATTCAAAATGACACTTGATCCTATACAGCATCATGCACTTGACTTCAAAAATCATATTCAAAGTGTGCCAGACAATTCTTGCAAAATTTCAAATATTTATGTTGTTTTAAACCATTATCTTTTTCATGTATTGGATGCTGAAAATGTGAGAAAGACTTTGGTATGAAACCAACTGGTGAATAATTTCCAGCAAAACAACCACTTCCAAGACATGATTTAGAAGTAGAACATATGTACTTATGAAGCATAGAAAAATATCCTTGATGCATTGTCAATGTTTGGCTAGGGTTATTTTTGGAGAAAATAACTCCTTATTCCTAGAATAGTGATCTTCAATACAAGTAAATGCCAGAGAAGAGAGATCATCGTGTGACGCAAAAAAACTGAAATTGGACCCCCAAGGAGATTTGGTGTGTCTACAATCGCTCTGTCAGCATTTTCCCTTGGTTTACCCCGTTTTTTTTCCTCCCGCCCGAGTCTTAATTGACTTCTTCTTTCTTCGGGTTTATTTATCAAATTTGTAGAATTTGATAAATAAATACTATCCACAATGGTTGGACTTTAATTTATATTCCCGACTTTATATTATCTCCAATCCTTATAACCAATGTTTAACTTTCAACACTTTGTAGTTATACTCCACGTTTCTTTTTAAATAAATAACTTGTAATGAACTTTCGGCTCTATATTTCACCACCCAGCCTTACAACAATCACGCTCCAGACTTATGCTAATTATCCGCCAATCGTTTAATTAAACAATTTCATTATACTCCGACCCCACCTATATATATCAATAACCAATCAAACACTCGTATCGTACCTGGCTATCCTCCGCACACCTTAGTTAACCTCCGAGCAAGTTCAACGTGCGACCACCGTCCGATGGCCCTTCTCCAAATCAACGACTCTTGGCAATTTCGCTCGGCTTCCAACATCGGGCTTTAACGTGCGATGGCGCAGGTTAAACGGTGGTTTTCCGGGGGTGACTTCGCCACGTGTTGCATTACCTATGGAATCGCTCGCGAATAGGAAATACGGCCTACTCCGCAAAATCGGTGCGATATGGGAAACCCGCTTTTGTGATTCCGCTCATGGTTTTGGTACAAGGCTTGACCACAGGTGCAAGTATGGTTCCGCTATCCTTTTGTTTGTTAACTCATGTCCAATCCTCGGGTCAGGTTCCGAAAGCACAACAATCTTGTCTCTTTATTAAGCGGGATTTTTATATTTGAATAGTGTTCACGACCCCGGTTCTCTACACAGACCTCGCCTTCGGGTGGGGTGAGTTCACAGGGTTATCCAACAATTTACGAGAATTCAAAGACAGAAGAATGGAATTATCAGTACCCAATCGCCTCACAGTTAAACAATTCTTCACAATTAGCAGTTCAAGATAATTCAATGGCAACTAAGCTTGGAAATCATTTAATTGGAAACAATTGTTCACACATAGAGGTTTATTGCAGAAATCCCCTCTCTACTCTCCTCTTCCCTCTCTACTTTTATTCATCCGAGGAATTACAATTTATATACATAACATATGGCTCTTCGGTTCCTCCGAGAGGACCGTTCTAGAAATCAAAAGGTCTAATTATAATAATTCAACTAACTGAAACTGTTCGACTCCTACAACTCTAACTAGTCTAAGTAATACAGTCAGCTGAGGTATTGACACCTAGCTGTTACAACTCAAATGTTTTCAAACCCTCCTAGCCACAACATGTGGACAAAACCTCCTACATTGCTGGCTAGTGCCTAATGCCCCTGCATCATCATGTGACATAAACCTATTAACAAAAGTGAATTCCTTGAATTTCACCAAATATTTTCTTTGAATTCCTTGCTTTTAAAAGCCAATGATATCCCTTATTGTGTTAATGTTACGGAAATTCCTTGTCCTAGTGCCTCACACTCTACTATGAATGTTTTACCAAAAGTAGGTGCCACTGATGTTGGTGTAGAATACATGGCATCCATTGAAAGAGAGAATCCCAAAGTAGCCTCATCATTCCATATAAATGATATTTTCTTCAAGAGATATGTGAGTGGACTTGAAATGCATGCATAATTCTTAACAAATGATCAATAATATCATGTAAGTCTAAAAAATCTTCTAAGAACCTTGATTTTCTTAGGAATAGGTCAATTTGTAATAGCTTGCATCTTTTGAGGCTCCAACTTCACTCCTTCCTTTAAAACAATATGAACCAAATACTCGAATTCTTATTTCCCAAAAGCACATTTGGATATTTTTACATAAAAATGATTATTCTCAATAATTTATATAACTTTTCCACATGTTTAGTGTGGTATTCCCATGATTTATTATAAATATGTGTATTATCAAAGAAAACCAACACAAATTTTATAAGATGGGATCAAACAAAATTGTTCTTAAGTTGAGCCTGCCGGACTTCAAACGGCGATAAACCATAATTCAAACCAAATTCGCGTTCCAAAATAGCCTGCTGACGTCGGCCAATTTTGTGACGCGAAAACCAAAAGAATTCCGCCCTAATATTTTTTGGGTCCGAATTTGGGCTGGCGTACGGAGGGAGAGTTGTGACGCGAATTTCTTATCAAATTCGCCCTAATATCTTTCGGGTCCGTATTTCCACTGCGCGAGTGGCCCAAACAAAGATCTGCTCCAATCAATTTCTGCCACGTGTCCTCAATAAAAACTTGCCCTGCTCCCGGCTGCGGGTGCATTCGATGGCGTTTAAGGCGATGGGACATGGATATGGCGATTTCATATCAATCGTATTAACATTTAACGTTGTTCAATTAAGTTTTCACATCAAATCCGCATTAATTAATTTTTAACACTGTTCAAGATCGACCTCCACTCCTCTTAGCGATTCTGCACGCTCCAATATGATCCGGCCTTCAGCTCTCATTATTAATGATCAGAGATTAATTATGACGGGCGTCCTTTGATTGCATTGCAGTCGAGTCGAGAAAATTGCTTTTAGCTATGCTTTTTCAGACGAGCCGGTTGCTAGATTACACTGCCTGCTAACTGTGACGATAAGGAGAAGTGGCCAGTTGAACTGCTGCCTAGACCTTGCAGCATATCTGCATTTCTCTCGGTTCTGTCTCTGTCTGTCTTCCTCTGTTAATTGGAATTCTGCTTCTCCGTCTCCTCTTGTGCCCACTGCGCCTGAGACTGCACCCATGCCTCGCGTGCGTCATAGGATGCGTTGCCGCAGGGGGAGCACTAGAGGTCAACCCCTGCGGGCTCCCTCCAGCCCCTCAACAGAGTCGACTTCCAGCCAGTCTAGTGATTATTACGCAAGTCGATATCCAAATAATAGGAGTGGGCGGGGTCGGGTTGTAGGATCTGGCCACCGTATGGATTCCCCTGCTCCTCGCTTCCCCACCGCTAGTTCACCTTCTCCCACGATGCGCACTGCGCAATTTTCCTTTAATTGCTCTCTCAACCGCCCGCGAATCACGGCTTTAGTCACTGTGGTCTTCCGCGAGGAGGCCCAAACGGAGGAAGAATGCACCCGTCCGGCGGGTCTGAGCTCGGAAAAAGCCGGCCAGCATTCGGGCCTTCAGGAGGGGAGCCGTGGCATGCATGTGGAGGTAACACCTAGCGATCCTGGACCTTTCGAAGGATGGTGCCGAATCGTGGAGGAACCAGCGGAGGATTAGTTTGGTTGATTTGTTTTTCTTGCTTAGCAGGCCCAGTTAATTGGGCTGCTTTTAGTTTATTTTACTGTGCTGGACCTTTAAGTAATATTTTTGAATTCTGTAAATTAAACGTTCAAGACTAGTTTCCCCGTATGAGGGCAGTCTTCTTAATTTTTGATTTTTTGATGACAAATTTGCCATGATCACGGCTGACAATGTTTTTGAAACAGGAGTAATTTTATTTGCAATAATAATTAACTTTTACTTAAATTCTCCATGATTAGCGTTTTCTTGATCTGTTCAAG
>CM076573.1:464252113-464362889 GCA_034641835.2 Pinus albicaulis
ATGAGGTGAAGGAAAGCACAAATTTGAGGCTCAACAGAAGGGTCGAGGGGACTATATGACGCTGCAAAGCTACCAAAATCAACAGTGTGGGAAGAGAGGCACAAATACGGGTCATCACGGGGAATGACAGAAGAACAGGTAAAAATATGGTCAAAACATGAAGAGCCCATGAATGTGTCTGAAGGAGGATCAAGTGGAGCAGAGGGAGTGGATTCAGAGGGAATGTACTTAGATGGTTGCACGGATGATGATAGGTATAGGAGGGGAGCAACAGATTCTTACATTTCAACATCAGGGGGAGGAATGTCAATGGTAATAGGAGGATCCTCGAGTAGACCTGACGCATATTGAGCAAGGATGGGAGAGGCAGATTGATTTTATTCAATTTCGTACTCTTGAATGACCTCTAAAGACGCTCGGTAATGCGTGAGGTGAGGAAAATGGTGAGAGTAATGGCCGTGGATGCCACACAAAGCACAGGTTTTGTTGGTGCGAAGAGTCTTTGAGGTCATGGCTGCAGATGAGAGAGAAACAGAGGTTTCAGGGACCATCAATTCAGGGAACGTGACTTTAACCATGGGTTGGATATGGGGCAACTCAGGAAAAGTATGGGTGGGGTGACCAATACCATCACACAAGGCACAAGGCTTGGGGGGTTGGGGAGGGGGAGGGGTGGGGTCGGGTGTGGTGGCCTTGTCTTTGGATGCCCCCTTTCGAGTTTTTCTTTTCTTTCCTGTACGGGTTGCTACATGGGGAGGGTCCTGCGGAGGGGCTAGGGGCATTGTAGCGGTAGAAGGAGCGAAGGTAATCGGTTGCACTGGTGTCACAACTATGTATGGTTTGGGGTGGCCGGGTGGGGTTTCAGCGGGAGGAGTAAGATACCATATTGGTATTCCCAAGGTTAAATTAGGTAGGGAAAGGGTGGCCATGACGGGGACCGAGTAGACACCGGGAGGGGGGCCAAGGAAAGGTATTTGATCGGCGGGGTAATGACCAGGGGGGACGGCTCTCATATGGTGGAGACCCGAGGGAACTAACTTAGGAGGGTAGGGGGGGTCCTGAGTGTTATGGGAAGGGTCAAGTGAAAAAAGGTTCGGTTGACTGAGGCGAAGGGCTAGGAGCAGGAGGCAGTGGGCGAGATTGAGGTTGCTGACTAGCCAGAGCAAGCTGTGGAAGGCCAGCCTGAGACGATTGCATCATGCAAACATTCGCTAAGCTGGGGTCAAAGACAGGAGGAGGGGGAGGACCAGGAAATGTTCCAAGAAAAGAAAATTCTTTGTAGACGCCAGGGGAAACACTGGTCAAAGAATCAACAGTTGGTTTATTGGTGACAGTAGAGATGGTGGACTCAGGGGAGGTATGAGATTTTGGTTCATGGTAGGTCAATTGGTCAAT
Organism: Pinus albicaulis; assembly: GCA_034641835.2. Lineage (NCBI taxonomy): Eukaryota > Viridiplantae > Streptophyta > Pinopsida > Pinales > Pinaceae > Pinus > Pinus albicaulis. Next base: position 464,253,509 of record CM076573.1, read on the forward strand.
GGTGACAATCTTGCCATTATGAGGGAAAAACATCTTACGGTGGACTGCAGACGAGACGACTGACATGGCATAGGTGTAACTACGCCCTAAAAGGATGTTGTAGTCAAGAGAGGTGTCGATAACTTCAATGTAGACACAAACAGTCTTGCCGGAAAGGGTGATAGGACAGCTACGAAATAGGCTAATGGGCTGGGAGCCATGGCCATCCCACGCGCGAAGGGTGATGGTGGAAGGGGCCAGTTCAGGGGATCCGAGTTGTTTCCAAACCGAAGCGGACATGACGTAGGTAGATGCCCCCTCATCAATAATACACCAAGCAACATTGGCATTTCAGATTTTGACTGGGATTTGGAAAGCAACTGAAGGAGGAAGAGGGGGATGTTCTGACTAACGGGCGTTGAAAACAATCAATTGGTCATCAGCAGGATCTACAGTGCCAACGACAGACAATAGAGCCCTCTTTTGAGAAGGACACAAATGGAGGAGTTCCAGTGCTGAAATGGCGGCATGAGATTGGGCTAGATCATCTACTATGATGTATGAATGGGCAGCCCAACCAAAGGCAGCATTTCGGCATAATGGTCCCTCAGGAGGTTTGGGATGAAACTCGGCTTTGGGTGGAGGGAGTTGTAAGGGACCATTGGGTGTCGATAGAGGCTCTGTAGGATTGGATGACGGATACCCGGAGACAGGAGGTGTGGAATACTAACGGGACCAAGTTTGAAGGTTGAGGTCGACGGTGAGAGGAAGGAGTCGACCGAGCGGAAACTAAGGGTTAAGGCCAAGAAGTCTCCGGGAGAAGTGCCTTGTGGGTGAAATGATGATGGGAAGAAGAAAAACCGACAAGGGCGGGGAGGGATAAAATCAAGTAAGGTCAAGGGTGGAGAGGTGCAGTGACAATTGATTTTAAAGTCTTTGCTAGGAGGTGTTAACCAGGCTCTTCTTCACTTAGGGTCAGTGTGTGGTGTGCGTTAATTTTAATTGTTTAAACCCAGACGTTTTGAGAGTAAAAGAAAAAGTGTGTTGTGTAACTGAAAATAAAGCTGCAAGAAATAAAATGAAAAGAACAGAAAATTAATAGCTACTAATGTGTCAATGTAACCCAAGAAGGCGGGTTTCTCAAAACTAGTCTATAAGAGGGAAAAAACTAAGCCAAGCACGTAAAAAGGAGGCCAATAGATCTAATGTCAGGAGGGACTGGGATCTAAAGGAGAAATCTGCTGAAAAGTGGTGCAGAGAGCAGCAAATAGGCAGAGGCAAGGTTGCTGCTAAAAAGGAGGAGATCAGCTAAAAATAGAAGAGACAAGGCGGTGGCCGTGGAAAGGAACCCAAGAAAAACGATATGAGGTGATTTGAGAGGGAGAAGAGATGATCGAAAGGGATTTGAAAAGGAGGTATCGGATCTGAGAAAAATAAAGCTGAAACTCTGAAAATTCAGACTTCTAAAACAGCAAAGACTCTCCCACAAAAAGTGGAGGGTACTAGAGCCCCATGGGGCAAGATTCCCTCTTAGTTCAGTGAAGCAGATTAGAAACAGGTCTAAATAGGCAGAAACAGAGGTTGGAAAACCCTGGCAGAAGCTTCAGACAAACCCAGAAAAAGTGCTGAAAAATTTGCAGAAAAAGTGCTGGTCGCAGGTTCTTACCTGTTTTCAGTCCAGGTCGCAGGTTTGGGGCAGAAAAGTGTGTCCTCAAGCTCAGGTCGCATTTTTTGGGCCGATAAGTGTGACCTGCAGATCCAGCTATCTCGGCGGCAGATTTCAGAAAAAAAATTTCATCTCAGCTGCGGCTAATGTCTGTCACCTACGCAATAAGGCCAGAAACACACGGAAGTTAAAAATTTGACTGTTTGAGGGTTTTAGGGGTGAAAAACACCATAAAAATAGGGAAAACAGAAAATGGAAGAGAAACCCTAGGGTCTGAAATAGCTGGATATGTAGGAATAGATAAAACGACAGCGGTCATAAAATAAAACCCGTGTGGAGTCACCAATTGTTAGTATGAATCTTTCGTTGTAAAATATCACTTTAGCTACACATAAAAAATAGCCCTAACATCGATTATGGTTGCAAAATATCTTTAAGTCTGCTTCACAAATTCAGATCTAAGCACAAAAAGACATTAAGCAGATAAAATATAATATGGCTCCATGCATCCAATAGACAAGACAAGAACAAAGTGTTTAAAAGAATGATTTGTATTATATTAAAGAACAGGGCACCTGAGAGGAAAACAAGAAAGGTGATTTTTGGTTCTCCTCAGTGGGATGCGTTCTTGGAAGTCCTCAGTGTTTCAGATCTAAAATTCCTCTCTCTTATTGGTGTAGAAAAACAAACATGGAACTCAATGGGAGTTCATAAAGCAAAATGGAAAAATGGTGACCAAGGGTAGATCCAAAGTGATCTAATGCAATGAAGGTGACTAATGAATGGGGAAAACCCTTCTATCTATAACAAAATATTGAGGTGTTCTAGAACTCGGTGCATGAATAAAATATTATTAATCAAATTCTAGAATCACCCTTCAGGAATATTTTATTATATTTGTTGGAGGGAAAGGGTCTTTTGACTTGGGTCAATTCCTTTATTTATAAAGAATAAATAAATAAATGGTTTATTTATTATTTTAGGGACATGATGGGGATATAATTAAATAAATAATGATTTATTTAATTATTTAAAAATGATTTAGTCAAATTTAACTAAGAATATTATTTAAATAATGATTTGAATAACTTATTCCTAGGAAATACTTAAATAAATAATAATTTATTTAATTAATTTCCTTGTTTTGGGTTAAATATGACTAGGAAATATAGATAAATGTTATTTTATATGTAACTGATGCGAGGAGTTAACAGAAGGGACGTTCGGCACCGCCACTCTCAAATGACTTGCGTTTCCCAGCACCTCTAGATGAATCGACCAGCTTGTTTGTCAGTTGTGTTTTGGAAACCGTGTCATGGGTGCGGGGTTAAGGTTTGCAAGGATGTTTGCCTTTTCATTGTTACTTGTTCCGTTTGGCTTTTCATTCTTGAGGTTGCTCGTGCATGTAGCGGTGTTGATTGCCAGGGTTTCAGGGTGACGAAACTCTCTTAGACGTGGTATGTATCTCCATTTCTAACCTTTCAGTTCTCGTATCTTCTCTCCCCTCGTCTGCGGATTTATCTCATGTTTTTTTTACAAGATTTGTGGGAATGGTGGTATGGTCGCTTCTGGTTTGAATTCATGCGATAGGGTTATGAATTTCCTCACTGCATCCAGTTTATTCACCTTGTTTCTACTATGTCTTGTATGTTACAACTGACTAGTCTTAGTTTGTTCCTGTTTTTCTCCCCTGACCTGGGTATCTCTTTTATTTTGCGATACCCTCTTTACCTTTGGGCAGGTTGGTTGCACTACTCTTCTGGGTTTCTTATTTGTCGCTTTTTCATTAAAGGGGTGTCTCGCATTTGGCATGGTTTAGCTATTATGAGCTTCGACTGCTTTTGGGGCTTCCTGTCCAATTGCATGAATAGTGTCCGCAATTCGGGTTATGGTAATTGCTCTACTACTAGTTAGGCTTACCATGGCTTCGTTTGGTATTCAGGTTTTTGGGAGAATGGTCGTTTTTTTCACCCCTCCTTCTCTTGGTCTTTCACCTGGGCTTTTCTTTTTTACCTCGCTCTCTTTTGGGTTACCTTGGGTACATGAATGCATCTTGGTCTGGGTCTCAACCCCTGTTCTTTCCATATATTTGGCGTCAGGTTTATGATATGGCTACTTATATTCCCCTGTTTCTTGTTGCGTTTTGCTGGAAATTCTTCTCTGCGGCCTATTTCTCAGCTTTTTTTTGTTCCATTTCGATGTTCTTCTATCCCTGCGATGCGTTTATCTATGCATTTTTTTTTGGTAGTGGACCTGGAAGAGGGTGATATTCATTATGGTGTTCTCTATAGGTATCTATGCGACTGACTCCTCTTGCTCTATGGGTGGAAGTCTAAACATATTTTTTAGTGTTTTCTACAATGGTAAAGAGAAACCAAAAGCCCAATTGGGGAAAGGGAAAACATTCCTCTTTTGAACCGCATTGGAAATGGGGCAGAAAAATGATTCAGTAGCACCTCGAACCACTAGTTCAAACCTTTATGAATGACATTCCTAATTCTATTTGCGGTCGCATCTATGGTTGGGAATCTGAGATTCTAGATAATATTAACTTGGAGGATGACATGGATTTTGAGGATATGCAAACTGTGACTCCGGATCCTAGGCATACCCGGGGACAGACTTCTCTATTTTAGCAATCTGTTCGCACTTACTGGATAATTAAATGTCTTCTTTCCAAAGCAGTTATGTCTAGAGTGGAGACACAGTTGGAGACAAAGCTGGAGTTGACCCTGGCGGATATTAACAGGAATGTCCAGGAAATCAATTTACGCCAATTGCATCAGTATACGAGACTTGGCAGATTGGAGAAGGATCTTAAAGCACTGCAATAGGTCCCTGTTGAACTACTTGGAGTTTTTGCCAAAGCTCCAGCACGTGTTGATTCTGAGGAAGACTAAATTTATTTAGTTTCTTGTTGCATTTTGTGTTTTCCGTTCTAATGTTGCTTTTATTTTGTACATGATATGGTTTCTACTCGATATTCAGTATAGATAGATTTGGTATCTGTTATTAAGACTTTTTATGTTCTGGTTGACTTATTTTGAACGCAGATGGCCAAAATACCTGGTTTTCTGTGGGCAGGTTGAGGTCTATTTTTGTATCTTTTGCCTGAATTTATTAATATAAAATCGAAGGTAACACCTAAGCTTACAAAAATATTATATATTAACATGTACTACATTCAAGACTTATAAAGAATGTTGGGCTGCACAGTATTTATATGGTGTTGAGGTCATTTTGTAACACTAGGTTTGTGGGTTGTTAAGCTTGCTGATATTTATTTAACATAAAAATTGAAGTGTTGCATTAAATTTGTGGGTTATAAAGGTTATTTTTAATGGATCACATTCACCACTTGTGAAGGTTATGATACCTTCACCTAGGTGTAAAGGTAAGACACCACATTTTTCAGTGGTTTATGTTGAAGCATTAAGGGGTATCTATCTAAATATGTACATAGGGTAATTTATGATTATCCTCTAATTATTAAAAGTTATGGTAGTACTAAGAAGTCTCTATTTTGCTAAATTTACATCCATGATTTTCCACATAGTGTAATAGGTCTAGGTTAAAGTATTGAGCTGTAATGTTCCGAAATGGAAATCGATAGAATTTTTCACCACTGAAATGTTCCTTTGTTGGAAATATTAACAAGGCTATTTCAGAGACAGACTGAGAGGGATTTTACCAATTATTTCACCTCCAAAGAGAGGACAAGAACTAGAGGCTTCCTGGCCATTACTCAGAATTTTCCTATAGCTATGCAAATATTTTTTCCTTCAGGAAGATCTTCCTCAAAAGAGATGAGCTACAGCAACACCTGAACTTCAATAATGAAAAGCAGTGAAATAATACATCATAATGCATAAGAAGAGTGCATGGCTGATATATAAAGTAACAAAAGAAAATATTATACAGATCTTGAGGAAGAAACCTCTAAAGATAGCCTCAATCAAGAATAGGCATTAAAGCTCAAGACTACACTGCTACAAGTTGCTGCCCTAGCGATGATTGTGCAGTTACATGAGGAGACTGCAACACATAATATGGAAGTATGATGATATAACATTATATTCTCAAGAAATGAGGGGGAGAAAGCTCTCAACCCCTGAAAATAACTAACTAACAATCCTTAGAAGGATTTGCTGCAATACATGTAAAAAATGATAAAATAGAAAAATGTCGGAGTAGTTGGGCAGCTACTGCAGCTCAATAATAATACATGAATGGAGAAGGGGAAAGATGCTACAAACAATATAGCAACCTCCTCCAATGATCTTCTAAGTGAAAGGCTTCCCCGTTCACTGAATATTACACTCTCCAATCCCCATGGTGAATCCTCCTGCAAATGCCCTCTGAAAATAACGTTGTATGAGGGAGTGACTCCGTTGGGGCTGAGATGAAACACTCGGCCCTATGCCCCAAATCTGCATATAAGCTCCAGAAATTTTCCTTTCTTATTTATTAGAGAAAGAAGAACTCCTCCTCTTCAAAACTAGCTCACGAAATGGTGGGATGATTATCCCTCACTGCTACCTCCAGCAACTCAAATGAATCTTCCCAAAAAAAATGTTGTAGCTGAAAGAGATGGCTTTGGCCTCAAGCCTAGATGTGAGGAAGATGAAGAACAGCTCCTCCAAGGCTTCCCAATGAAGGAGAGAAGACTTCTAAACAGAAATATCCCTTGTGCTAAGTAGCACAAGCTATCTCAGTTGAACAACTGAAGAGAGCTGCAAAATCGAATTCTCAAACATCAATGAGAAATGGCTCCCCTTCACCTTTTTATGCAAGGAATGCTTCCTTGCCATGGAACCCACCCATTAGGGTTTCTCTCATCCTCTAATTTCTCTCCTTTCCAAACTACGCAGTCTTCATGAGCAAGCTTCCCCTCTAAGCCATGTTGTTGACTTGGTCAACCATAGTCTAGTTAGCTTGATTTTGACCCTTTTCACATTAAGGAATGCCAAATTTAGCTACTTAAGTTAAACTTTGCACCCTAGGAGAGATTATTTTGCTGCTACATGGGGTCCCTTACCCATTTTATTCCTTTTATTAAAATAAAAGAAAAATTAATGTTCCAAATACTTTATTGAAAGTTTTGGAAAATTACAGTCCTCCCCTCCCAAAACTTACTTGTCCTCAAGCAAGAGCAAGGATGAACTGAAAAAATCCCTCCACTTAAGGCATGGATTCTGAAATATGCTCATGTAGATCCTCCATCCCCAACCAATCAACCAAGCAAAATGAGTCACTCTCCAACTAGGCAACTCCTAAAAATACTCCTCCACCTTGTGCTCATGTAGAAAAGGTGGGTTGAAATGCTGAACATGGTAAGCTGCATAGCCTACCCCACGTTGTCCTCTTCTCCACTTATGGTGAATGGAGAGTGTATGTTGATCCTAGGCTGCAAAATACATGCCCTCAAGTGGCAAGATGAAGACTAGATCTCCAAGGATCTCTCCTTCAACGTTGTAAATCATGCTGGCCCAAATCATCTCATATGTGATGAGTTGGAATTCATCATCATATGGAATCCAAAAAATTATATCGCTCACCTCCAAGAGAAACCAATGTCTAAACATGGTGACCATATCATCTCCCATACTCCCCTTAGAGCATGTGTTGCAAAAAGAATGGAGGTATCTCCTCCCAAAGGGCTCATCCACCCAATGAGTTCTTCCCTCCTCATGATACACATGGGGCTATTGTTGATATATGGCTGATATGAAATGGTCTTCAAGAGAGACCCAAGCCACCCCATCAATTATACAATCGATTAAATGCCTCCTCCAAAAATAAGGACTCTCTAAGTAGCTCCTCCCACATGAAGGAAAGAGGTGAAGCCTAGCAATCATGGGCTGCCCATTGTTTCCCCTGAAACATACACCATGAAAAGTGGGGAGAATCCTACTCCCAATGGGCATCATCAACTCATGTCCCAATCTCCGAACAAAGCTCCCCATGTACCAAGAAAAATATGCAATGCATGGAAGCAAGAAGAAATAAAAGCGAGTTGTCTCATGACAACCGGAAAGTGGATCATTGTTCCACCAAGGGAACCTAAGCAGAGCACTCCTGGCCTGCATCAAAATAGAAAGTAACAAGTGTCTTTGCAGCAACTTTTTTTCTGCCACACTCATCCTGCAATATGTGATCACGAAAACATATTTTGATGCCAAAGGTGCACACCAAAACCCATGTGGATTTCCCCCACAATCCACTGTTAAGATAGCCATCATATTTTCTACAATATACCATGAGCATAACCAAACATAGTGTGCAATAAGGAAAGATACTCCTTGATATAATATGCAGCTCGTAAGAATAATAGAGTGCCAAACATAAAGCAAATGGTTACCTCCCTCATCATGTATTTTGGCCTTTGAGCTAAAATGGCTGAAGTGAAAAGTCCCCCTTACTGCAACATAGTAGGGGAGTGGTTGTGCCAACCATCTCGTAATATCTTGGGCTATGCATCTAGCCATATGCTTATATGCCTCCATCAGAAAGCCCTTCCAAGTAGACTCCTCCATCACTAAATAGTATGCATGAGAATGCCGAAAAGAAGAATCCAAAGTTGCTGCATGTAGGTGTCTCTTCTTGTGCTTGTGAGCCCAAGCCAAGATAATCAAAACATAGAAATGTATGTTTCCATCCATTACTTCCTCATCCTCCTCTCCTACATGCCTTTAAGACACATCACTTGTGAAGTGGTTTTGAGAACACTTCAGCAAGTAATCCAAGCTCTCAAGTGACAGTGTTGCTGGCCTTTGGAGTAGAACCACTGTCATCTCAAAGCTCCCCTCTTTGACATGAATCTTGCCAAAGAATCCTTCCATCATGTTGCCGCAAATGTAGAGCCCCTCCGATGAAGAAGGTGTTTCTTGGGCATCCAAGATCAAAGAGAAATCCCCTTGCACTATGCTAGTGCCTCCTCTTGCTCCCCCAACATCCAAACAAAATCTTAGCAACAAGAATGTTTGTTGCTCCTCCATACTTCCACCATACCCAATATGAAATGGGAACATGATGAATGGTAAAAAGGATGCCATCCCATCATAATGCACCCATGCTCTCCTTTGCTCCATGGTGTAAGTATCATGCCCTCCTCCTTTCCTCTTCAAACCCCATGAAAAGGAATAGGTCATATGTTGGCCAAAATCTCTCAAGAGAAACCAACGTAGCATGGCTTCTTTCTACCCTATATCATAGATTTGCAAGAGGCTCACCATCCTCTTGCCTCCCATCCACAGCCACTCAGCTCCTAGTGGATGCTTCCCATCATTCTGCAACTTGGCACCTCCCCAACAAGAGCTGCCATCATCCCAAAATAGATCATCACCTTTGAATTTCATGGGATATTGAAATGCAATCCTCTCCACGGTCCATGTCTTAACCCCTAACCTTAGATGTGGTACATAACTCATCAATGTTGCATGAGGATGATAAGGGTTTCTTCCTCCCTTGATCAAATCAAGGTGGCAAAGCACTGTTGAAGTCTCCTCCTCAAGACAATCAGCATGCAATAGTATGCAATATCTCATAGAATGTGTTGGATCATCACAAGATGGAAACTCATGCATACCTTTGCTAATTTTGGGAGTGTCTTGTGTGGCTACAAGAATCTCTTCACCAACTGTGTTGGTTGCCTCAATTGATGAAGGTGGAGGCTTCCCCTCCATGATTGTGACAGTGCAGGCATGTGGTTCTTCTACTGGGGTGAGGGCCCCTCCTTCCTTTGGCCAGATAATCTTATCAATATATTAGAAAAATAAGCAAGAGTGGAAACCCTTGCATGCCTCCCATAGTTGAACCACCAAGCCTTTGCTTCTCCCTCAAGGTGCAACACTGAAATTGCTATAGCCTCTTTGTCTACCACAGAATGTAGTAGGAAGAAAGCCTCTAGATTCTTCACCCAAACCTCTACTTCACATGTGAGTGACCCATCAAATGTAAACATAAATCTATTGCCTTTCATCATCCCATGACTTTAGGGTCTTCTTTCCTCCTTCTGTTGAATATAGTGAGGGAAATATAGAGTCTCTTGGAAGAATCTAGGGTTTGTTTTGTATTTATCAAGGTACCCACTTAGAACTTCGAATTCCAAGTGATATTCACGCTTCTGCTCTGCTTCTCTGTGAGAATAGGAAGTGCATGGTCCTTCCTCTTCTCCTTTTTCTATCTCCTCAACCTCCTTGGAGAGGTTTTTTCTGGATCTGAAAATTGAAGAGATTAATATCATCCTATACATCATTCTAGCCTCTTCTTCTCTGAAATTCGAACTTCACTGGCTGAGCCAAGTTCGAAGCTCTGATACCACTGTAATGTTTTGAAATGGAAATCAGTAGAATTTTTCACCACTGAAATGTTCCTTTTTCGGAAATATTAACAAGGCTATGTCAAAGATAGACTGAGAGGGCTTTTACCAATTATTTCACCTCTAAATAGAGGATGAGAACCGGAGGCTTCCTGGCCCTTACTCGGACTCTGCCTATAGCTATGCAAATATTTCTTCCTTCAAGAAGATCTTGCTCAAAAGAGATGAGCTACAACAACACCTAAACTTTAATAATGAACAACAATGAAATAATACATCATAATGCATAAGAAGAGTACATGGCTAATATATAAAGTAACAACAACAAATATTATACAAATATTGAGGAATAAACCTCTCAAGATAGCCTCAATCAAGAATAGGCATTAAAGCTCAAGAGTACACTGCTACAAGTTGCTGCCCTAGCCATCACTACGCAGTTACATGAGGAGACTACAACACATAATATTGAAATATGATGATATAACATTATATGCTCAAGAAACGAGGGGGAGCAAGCTCTCAACCCCTGAAAATAACTAACTAACAATCCTTAGAAGGATTGGCTGCATTACATGTACAAAATGATAAAATGCAAAAATGCTGGAGTAGCTGGGCAACTACTGCAGCTCAATAATAATACATGAATGGATAAGGGGAAAGATGATGCAAACAATATAGCAACCTCCTCCAATGATCTTCTAGGTGAAAGGCTGCCCCTTTCACTGAAGATTACACTTTCCAATCCCCATGGTGAATCCTCCTGCAAATGCCCTCTAAAAATAACATTATATGAGGGAGTGACTGTGTTGGGGCTGAGATGAAACACCTGGCCCTATGCCCAAAATCTACATATAAGCTCCGGAAATTTCCCTTGCTGATTTGTTAGAGAAAGAAGAACTCCTCCTCTTTAAAACTAGGTCAGGAAATGGTGGGATGATGATCCTTCACTGCTACCTCCAGGAACTCCAATGAATCTGCCTAACAGAAACGTTGTAGCTGAAAGAGATGGCTTTGGCCTCAAGCCTGGATGTGAGGAATATGAAGAAAAGCTCCTCCAAGGCTTCCCAATGAAGGAGAGAAGACTTCTAAATGGAAATATCCCTTGTGCTAAGCAGCACAAGCTATCTCAGTTGAACAACTAAAGAGAGCTGCAAAATCGAATTCTCAAACATGAATGAACAATGGTTCCCCTTCACCTTTTTATGCAAGGAATGCTTCCTTGCCATGGAACTCACCCATTAGGGTTTCTCTCATCCTCTAATTTCCCTCCTTTCCAAACTGTGCAGTCTTCATGAGCAAGCTTCCCCTCTAAGCCACATTGTTGACTTGGTCAACCATAGTCTAGTTAGCTTTCTTTTGACCCTTTTCACATTAGGGAATGCCAAATTTAGCCACTTAAGTGACTCTTTGCACCCTAGGAGAGTTTATTTTGCTGCTACATGGACTCCCTTACCCATTTTATTCCTTTTATTAAAACAAAAGAAAAATTAATGTTCCAAATACTTTATTGAAAAATTTGGAACATTATATGAGTATTCCTTAATTTGTCAAATTCATCTAATATGAACCACATTTTTCCAGACCTAATTTCCTAAATTAAAGGATTGATGATTATTCACTCCATCAAAATTCTATCCAATTCATCAAATATCATGCATGATTTTCCACTTGATTGCCTTAAATTAAAGGGTTATTGGGTATATATGTTTTATTAAACTCATATGCACTTTCCAAAACTATCCATTCAAATATAGCATGCCATATTCACCAAATAGTTTCCATTTAGATCCAGAAAGATCATTTGTTAAGATCAGTTGGACTGAGGACACTCCCAATATTGTTCATTGGGATTCACCACATCATTGAAAGTTATCAAAAATCACTAATTCAAATACAACCCATTGAAACCATTGACTTTGTCTACTAAAATGCATTGCATTCCCTAAAAATCCTTAAATATTATATATTTCTATGCGCAATTTTACATAGTCTATTCAAGTATAAACTTTTATATTCTCTCAAGATTATCCACAATTATTATGTATTATGTTTATTAAATTTATTAAAATTATCTTCATATATTTATATGGTCCTAAAATAAAAATATAATATTTTATAAATAGAAAAGCAATGTGAGGTTTAATAAAAAGAAAAAAATAATGTATGCATATTTAATTGGTTGTCCAAAAAAGTAAAATAGTTTGAAGTAAAAAACTTTTCAATTTTTTTAACATTAATATATAAAAATAAGATATGCATATTTAATTAGTTGTCCATAAAACCTAATATCATTTAATGTAAAATAATTAGAAATAAAAAAATTTCAAAAACATTTTAAAACACACTCATATATATATATTTTATAAAATAAAATATCTAATACAAATTATAAATAATATATTTTAATATAAATTAATATTTATGTATATTTAAAAATATATTAATAATAAAAAATCTAATTCAATACAAATATTATATAATCACTATAATATTTAAAAAAATATAATTAAAAAAATTTACACTCTAAAATAAATTTAAACATAAAAAATTTGATCACTTCAAACTTATACTCATGTTACATCTACACGATCACCATCATAATCTTAACCATAAACATTTATATTACTATCATTTTACAAACCAGCACCACGTATCATCACCATAAATGCGAAGGCTGGAACACCATGTTCATACATACTAACCGTAGGCACTATTTATACATGCTAACCCTAGGTGCTATCTTTATACATGTTAACACTAGGTTGTAGATGGGCATTATTTGCCGTGGTTAAGGAATTTAGTTGAAAATATCTTAAAACAAATTCACCCTTCCATTGAGATGATGAAATAGCATTTATTGTGGAGAATGCAGAAAATGGACATTTACGATGACGAGTTCAGTAGGGTGCTTTTAGAAGAAAAGTGTTCTCAGCCTTTGAACCGTATGTCAGGGATGATGAGTTCGGTAGGGTGTTGTAAGAATTTAAGTTTTTTCAGCATGTGAACCGTATGTCCATATATAGGAGTTTTGTTTAGTGTTTTAAGATGTGCTGCATTATATTATTCATTTTTGGATATTCTAATTTATAATCCGTTTGTTTGATTTGCTATGGACACATCAGAATCCAATAGTTTTAAATTTGTGTTCATCATCTTCATCCATATTTATAGCCATTGTCCTCGGAAATAGATTCAGCGCCCGCCATGGTCTTCAACGACACGAACTACGGCAGAAATTTCTATTCCCCCTGGGAGCCACTAATAGCCGAGACAGTGATCATCGTCGTAGCGATTTTCACGTTTTTCTTCTTCGTCAAAGAGTTTACGCCGCGGAATTTCCATTGCACCCAAGGATCCCTTGAACCTCCGCAGTATGGGTTTGGACGCGCGCGTCGTAGATGCTCTGCCCGTCTTTGAATAATAACGTTTAACCAAACTTTCCTCCTTATTTTGATTGGCCAGAGGAATGCATGTGCGTTGTCCACCTTTGGCTTGCAGCACATTGTGAATAATATCATGGAACTACTCCAATCCTCTGTGATAGGGGTGGTCTGAGTTATCAACCTATCTGAATCTGTAAGTTGTGGTCTGCTCTATCTGAATCTGTAAGTTCTGAAGGCGTGGAGAGAAAGGACTTGGCTTAGCAAGTAGAGTTAGCAACATCACTAGCAAAGACAACAGCTTACCCACCAGCAATAGATTCAAGACAACAGCTTACCCACCAGCAATGGATTCAGGATCAGGTAATATTACAGCTTACCCACCACCAGTTTAGGTAGAATACATCAAATATGCATTGAACTTCATTGATCATTCAATAAAATGGTTGAAAGGGCTGAGTAGCACCCGAGTAGCACCTTTTCACAAGCCTTGTTAGCATTTTCTGAATTATCGTGAGGCTGCTGGGACGCAGTAAAGATACCTACAACTTATAAATTCTTGATATTCGACCTCGAACGTGAAGGCATATTTATGCCGTAATTTCTGTGTTTCATGCTCACACTAACGTTGTCATTTCACCCTTTGTTGATGATATTAGTGATACTGTCAAACTTTGCACACTCTGATTTGGTTGATGTTTGATGTTTGGTCCTGACACATTCAAAGGTTAGGAAAAACCAATTTTAAAAATGAATTAATAGAATTATCTGGTGAATTATTTTAGTAGATTAATAATTAACAAATTTCCGTATAAATTTTTAAAGATCAATTTTAGTAGATTAATAATTAACAAATCTCCGTATAAATTTGTAAAGATCAGTGTGGTTTTTAGTCATTTTTACTAAGTAGTTGTAAGCATATTTAAGTTAGTCACTGTGCATACTTTTTAATTTTTTCTGGTTTTGTTCTTTTGCCAACCAGATTGTCTTATAGTGTTGGACCCAGAACAATGGAACAGTTTATGGTGATGGTGTGTGTTGGACCTAGAACAGTGGAATAGTTTATGGTGATGGTGGGTTTGTAACTGGAAAGTGATTTTATATAAAAAAAATTATTCATTTTTACTTGATGAAACAAGCCATAGAACTACAATAAATATTATGTCTATATTATGTTCATCTAACAACCAGGTAACAAAGTAATTTGATCTTTCCATTATAGAAAGTAAGTAATTTTATGTTACCAAATATAGTGACCAAACAGCCCAAATCAAGCCTGCAACACCCTAAACCGTTTTTGCATAGTAACTTCCGTATTTTTCTGTAGCAGGTGATAGCGAAACATAGTAACTCCTCGTGCATTTTTCTGTAGCAAGCGATAGCGAAACAGTCACAAAGGCATATGCACACACAGCTTTCACTATACTAGGTGGAAAGGAAACAAACACAAGGCAATGGGCGTAGACGCTTTAACCATCTACAGGAGGATGACATGCAATGAGTGTGTTAAAACATAAATTTGTATGAATACATGGCAGAGAATTTTTTGATGCATTATTATATGATTCTTGTTTTGTGCACGTGCAACCCTTCTTGTAGCATATCGCAAGCGTTAATCATCTGAGTTAATTTGTAATCTGCAAGTATGCCGTTGGCAACGTTGCGACTTGTTTTAAATATGAAGAACATATATAATAATATATGAAATAAAGCTATTTATTTTAAAATTTTATAATAAAAATTATATTTTTTTAAAAAAAAATTAATAATAATAAATGATATTATTTTTTGTAAGTTTCGTAGTATCTTTCTATTTTCATATATTTAGAGGGAAAATTTTCATACAAAATATAATAAGTACAGTGACCTCAACCTGCGCGGAGGAAACCAGCCGAAATTGTCTTAACCTTCTTCATACAGCCTTAATTAATGAAGTATGTCCATAATATTTACAAATAAAACAAGTAGTAATACTAATAAACGCCAAAATCATAGAAAAAACTAAGCCTCTAAGCAGAAATATCCTCAAAGGAATCTACAGGTGTTGTGTCTTTAGCAGTAGA
Source organism: Pinus albicaulis (assembly GCA_034641835.2). Classification (NCBI taxonomy): domain Eukaryota; kingdom Viridiplantae; phylum Streptophyta; class Pinopsida; order Pinales; family Pinaceae; genus Pinus; species Pinus albicaulis. Next base: position 464,268,920 of record CM076573.1, read on the forward strand.
ACCCAACACTTGTTCACTACGTTGTGGATTTTGCAACTGTTTCTCTATATTTTCAATCCTATCATTTAGCTGAATCTGAGCTTTGAACATCTCATGCATGTCCAATTTCATTTGTTGCAATTCAAACAGAATTGAAGAATTGATACTCTTTTCGTCTTTGCATGGCAATGCCTTTGCAAGAAGGCATTTCATCTTCCAATATGTCTTCACTGACTACTGAAACAGGGATACCCTACCCCTAGTGCTTTCTGGATTTGTTATGAAGTTCATTTTGGAGATATGTTCTTCCATATCCTCATCCTCACTATCTGTTTGTTGCTCCCAGCCATGAATTTTAGTCTTGATTTGAACTAATTTGCTAGTTTCATATACATTTGCAATGTCCTGCAGCACTTGCTCATTTGTCCTCATAACTTGTCAGCTCTGTCCAGCCTCTCAGTTGGTTTGCTTACTTCGATTAGCCTTCGCAGCTTGCCCTTTAACCATGATGATAAGATAAGTGTATGAGTTCGCAAAACTTGATAAAAACCTTGTGCGCAGAAGTAAATCAGTAGTCTCATCCATTAAATCTGAGTAAGTCTCCTTTGCAGTCAACCCACCACCTTTTTCCATTCCGTTTGTGGACAGTTTTACAGGACAGTGCAAATTGTAATTGAAATCAAAGACATAACGACCATCACAAATAACACCAGTGTAGAAAATTAGACTCTGACAATTCTGTCCCATGATTAAAGGAAAATGCAAACTAGAAAAGTCAGGATATCCATGAACCTTCCTGAATACATCTGCTATCCCAAACTCGAAACAGTGTTGAAATTCAGCTACTTGAACCTTTTCCCAGAAAGGCCAGACAAGCAACTGAGGAAAAGCAAAGTGCAATGAATAAAGAGAACTAACTCCAAAGCACGTGCTTTCCTAAGATAGAGAGGGTATAGGTATAACCAAAAAGAAAAACAGAGAAGAACCAACGTAAGAGGTGCCCCCAGATGAGAAACTAACATCATTAAAGAGACAAGAAATGCTCCTTATCCTGAAATTAACCAAATAGAAGTTGAAAATCAAATGGGACATGTTGTAAATGACGACAGAGCCCTGAGGGCTAAACCATGACAAAAGAACAGAACATGAACGAAAAAACAAAGAGCTGGAGGGACTTTTGAAATGCGGTTCAATGTCTAGCAAACCCAAATTCTCTTTTTTAAACCACCAAGAAGCGCTTTTACCAACAGAATAACCCCAATTAAGATCCAGAGATACAGAAACAGAAAGATGACTATCATTCAACATAAACGGAAAGCGAATGTGGAAGATGAAAAGCAGAAATGCCATCACATACCAAAAACTTCTTCTATTCTGGCTCATATGTTGCGTGTACAATGTTGTTAATATACTTCAACACAAATTAAAGGGTTGCACGAGAGTGATAGATATTTCCAAATGTTAAGTGCGACTTCCAATGATATATATATGATATATTTTTATTAAAGGTTAATCAAACATTAATGCAATTCATTTTTAAATGTTAAGGTTATTAGAAAATGAATACATCCTACACTTCAACTCCTTAATCAGTCCCAAAACATTGCAACGCCTGTAAGTTTCTCGTTTATAATTTCTAAAGCTATTCGTTTATAATTTTTGTTCGTGCGTTTTTAGAATATTTTTATGCAACGACTCTAGCATTGTAGATATTTTGTTTACTGCGAAAGAGCAAGAGGTAGTCATGGTGTTGTAGCTATTCTGTTTACAAAGTTTTATTTCAATCAAAAAAACATGTTTTGTTATTATTAAATTAAAAGATAAAAAGAAACATATAAAAATAAATAAATAAAGTTTTAATTTAAAAAAATTATATATTATAATAAAATTTGTAATACAGCAGGTGTTAATCTGTAATCGACAGGTAACACAGCGACTTGTTCATTATTGTGTTTACTTAAAAAAATAATGGTTCATTATTTTTTATTTATGAATAGTTTTTTTTTAATTTTTTTTTTAGTTATAAAATCAGAAAGTATAATTTTATGGTTGTTAAAAACAGCTAATTTCTTTTTAGTATGGTTCACCATATATTTAGAAAAACAATAATAATTTAAGTTGGATCGAGAGTCGAAGTAGTTGGGATAGAACTTTTCATTGACCCTTATTGATTGATGTATAAATGTAAGTTTATTCATTATTGTAAGTTTATTTTTTTAATTGTAAGTTTATTAATAAATAAAGTATAATTTCTCTATTTTTTTTATGAAATAAAAAATTACAATTTTATGGTGGTTAATAACAACTCATTTCTTTAATCTGGTTTATTATATATTTTAAAATACAGTGGTAACTTAAGTTAGATGTAGAGTATATGAGCATATTAATTAATTATTTTTAACATAAAATATTAAAAGAAATATATGTTGTTAAAGCACAATATAAAAAACTTTAAAATGAAGGATTCTCTTGCATCTAACACTAATTTTTTTCGAAAACATGTAAGTTCAAACATTATTTTCTATGTTGTAAGATAATACTCGCAAGTCATCAGATTATTCATGTACTTATGAATTTTCCTTTCCCATGCTTCATGGTGTAGAATTGGGAGGTCTTCTTTCTTATGGAACCAATCCACCAATAATTTGGAGTCTTCCAACCAACTTAAAAACTTTAATCTGATTAAAAACTACCATTATTAAAGGGCATCAAATTGAATGCAATTAAGTAACAAAATTTGTCCCTTAACTCTATCCCACCTTGCACTTTAGAACTTGATTTTTTTGGAAGAAAGATAACAACTCCAACACCAGATTTTTCCTTTGACATGCTCCATAAAAAAACCCATACAAAATCAACATTAATATATAAATATGTGACAACCTGCTTTATTTTATCCTTAAAAGGCCCCACCTATTCTTTGAAGGACTCTAATTTTATGAGCTATATCAACAACATTCACCGCATAATCCTCAAACAACTCTTTGTTTCCCAACCATATTCTCGGAATACATTTTAAAAGGAGGACTCAATGCATTGAACCCATAGACAAAGACACTCCTCTACACATCCCCTAAACCAACGCCAAAAAAATGTTGAAAAACTAAAAAAACTCAATTCCATACCATTCTTGAAAATGGGAAATATACAAAAGGAGATCACTTTGATGTAGAATTTTGACAGTAAAGAACAGAAATACTGGGGTTCTCTCAATCTCTTTTATTACGATTTTCCCATGTTAGAGCTCTCCTTCCCGCAACAACGAATATTGAAGCTTGAGTTTCCCATAGATATCGTCGTCCTTTATTAGGGCCTTGTAAGCCTCCCTAACTGTAATAGTTCCATATTGTTTATTCATAGGCCAACAAATTTTATCCTCATCATTATGAACTCCTATCCTTGCCTGCTTTAAAATATGAAGACAATCATTTCATTCCATTCCTTTAAGCATTGACACGCCAAACTGTTTAGCAGAGATCTAGTGTTGACCACACCATCCTTCACCGCATCAATAAAAATGAAGAAACCCTCTTGTATTTAATACTTGAACTATAGCTTCCATTAACATGTATTTACCACCGCACGCATCCATGGGTCACATGCATTCAAAACCTTTTGATCGTTACCAATTTGCCACAAAATCCACTTTTCAATAGTAGAGAAATCATTTACCAAATGCATCTGCATCATCGATGTCACTCATACCACCTCAAAAGCTCATATCAACCACTACTCAATAGAAAATCATTTGAAATATTTAGTCTTCATTAAACAACACCAACAACTCTTGGCATCCAAAGCTTGAGCAAAGGTGCACAAATTACAAAGACCCCGTCCTCTTACAAGTTTTGGTAACAAATATTCTACCAAAAGAAAACACTTATTTTCCTATCGTTACCCTTCCACAAGAAATGAAAAAAATAGTTCAATTAACACTTTTGTAATTCATATGGATTTAAAGATTTTTTTTGGTAAGATCATATTCTTAAATTATTAGTATATATGTTTCTAACTCGCTAGTGTAGCTCATCATAAACACTAAAATGGTGAGTTTGATCTAAGAAAGCAGTTAAATATAATAGAAATGCAGAGAGAAGAAAATAATTATAACCCCTAAATTTTAACACTAAAAAAAAATTAATAAATATTTTTAGCATGAAAAGTCTGAATTAATTTTTTTTGAAAAAATGTAAATAATAATTAAATTACATTAAAAATTAATAAACAGTAAATAAATAAAATATTATATTGAAAGTTGATTATATATATATATATATTAAACAATTCATTCTATCCTAAATAGTGATGTTGTTTAAAAAAAATATGTTCTTTATTTTATTTAAATTTAGTGTTATATATATAGAAACTTATTATTGTTCATTTGTTAATTTGTCTCTTTTTTTTTCGTTAAATGGAGAGAAACTAACTTACTATTGAAAATCTATTTTAGTGGAGGAGAATCTAGTTCAAGAACTTCTTTTATGAGTGCAAAACTTGAGGAAAGGTTTTCACCTCGAGAGATTTGATCCCTTTCTGCGCTTGATAGATCCGAAGTTAAGATGGATCTAAGCTGGTTTCACGACCAAGGAAAATCTATCGATAATATGAGGAACATATGCTTAATTTTATCAATAATATGTAAATACATCTAATATTAACATAACCATTTTAAATATGTTAAATATGTCTGAGATTTATTGAGTCATTTTAATTTTAAATTTGATTAGTTACCTCCGTTTGTTGAGATGATAAATATTGTAAAATAACTTTAATGATGAAATAAAATTTTGAATGCAAAGTGACAATGTAATAATATTGAATGATAGAAACTATGAATAATAAGAATGTAGTCAATTACGAATAGTCTTCATTGTGATCGATTTCAAACTATTTTCTTCTACTATTCTTATTTTCACCCATGTTAGTTTTGTCATATTTTCATATTGATTATTTGAAAAGGACAGTTGGAATCGTAAACCTTTTAAATATTTAGCTCCAGCTGTTGTGGTAAACATCATACCTTGTCTCTCTTGCTCTCCAATATTAATAGGTTGAATTACTATAACACAAAAAACAATGTACATTGTCAATAATTTTTTGTGCTTACACTGAAATCATTGCACACACACTATTAATCCAATGACTTTAAAATTAATGTACCATCATACATCCAATTACATCAAATTACAAATCAACATATACACTGAAATCAATGCAACTAATGTAAGAAATCAAATAATAATAGAAAACAACATCTACACTAAAATCAATGCATCTAATGCAAGTAATGAAATATGATTAGAAATCAACATCTACACTCAAATAAATGAGTCTAGTGCAAGTAGGAAAATAGGATTTAAAGCCAACATTTACACTGAAATCAATGCATCTAGTGCATGCAATCAAATAGGATTAGAAATCACCATCTACACTAAAATAAATGCATTTAGTGCAAGGAATCAAATAGGATTATAAATCATCTACATTTCAATCAATGCATTTAGTTAAATCATCTACATTTAAATGAATGCATTTAGTGCAAGCAATCAACTATAATTATAAATCAACATCTATATTGAAATTAATGCATCTAGTGTAAGAAAAACTTGTAAGAGGATTATACATTTGTTAGATTCTCTCCCTTTCTCTCCTACCTTCATCTCCCTTCCCCCTTCTTTCTCTCTCTCTCATTCTCTACCCTCCAATCATCTCTCCTTCTCCCTCCCTCTCTCCTTATCTCTCTCCCACCTCCATCTTTATGTCTCCCTCTCCCTCTCTTACCCTTCTCTAACTCTCTCACTCTCTTCATTCCTCTTCTCCCTTCTCTCTCTTCATTCCTCTCTCTCTCACTCTTCTTCACTCTTCTCACTCTTAAATTTAATAATATTAATATTTTAATATTAATATTAGGGTTAATAATGTTTTTTTTGCATGGTATTAATAATAATTTGGTCTATGGTATTTGACCCTTATACTTCATATATAATTAGATCTTGATTTCTAATCGTATTTGATATATTTTTATTTATTTACCTTACCTCTTTATACCTCTTTTATATTTACTTATTTACCATACCTATTTTATAAATATATTATTTGGCCCATGGTATTATTAATAATTTGTCCCATGGTATTTGGCCCATGGTATTAATAATAATTTGTCCCATAGGCTTCACCTAAATAAAACCTGTTTTTGAGTTTTTGTAAACATAAAGTGGTTTATTGAGTAAATATAAAAATTTCATATTTTAAGTTTATATCGTTTAAATTTATTTTTAATAAATTTTTAATTGTTCAATTATATGTTTATGTAAGTTATTGTTCAAGCCGACATTTTTTTGGCTTCCAACATACTTACACATCGAGTTGGTGTGTGGGTCAGAATGTTGTTGGACACCTAACTTATGATGGGTGTGCATATTTACTACATTGTATATTAATTAATATTAGGAAATAAGGAAGCTAAGAGTCATTGGGAGATGAATCCCAATAGCCTCACCTCCATGTATAAACCATGTGCATTCTTCAAATAATACACATTCCGATTTTATATTACCTCCTCAGCTGACATGGTATCGCAGCGCCTCCACTATTGGCATTTCGCTCGTGGTAACTCCCTCCTTTGCTCACTAATTCTGACACAGTTATTTTCTCTGCCGCCTACTACTGGGACCGTTATCTCCGCATTTTTTTCCCTATATAACCCCGACATTTGCAGCCTAGCCCCAGCCTCCCGAAGACCGCAGTTCTCTCGCGTCATTCTCGTTAAATTGGGTGTGCCTGGCCATTCGCAAGATTCCATTTCGTTCAAGAAATTGCAACGCCCTTGACTTTCATAAATCGCCACATCATCCTCGCCACCATCCCTCATCCCTCAACTCTGCGCCCTCTCCCTCACATCTACTCCCCTCGAAATACATCTCCAGCGCCCTCACTCTGCATACATCTCCAGCGCCCTCACTGTCTATACAACGCCCTCACTCTGCATACATCACATGCGCTATCACTCCATTTTATATTACAATAACGCTGTCCACCTGCGTTTATCTCCATTTATATATCACTGTTATATCATATGTTATAATAGATCACTGTTACAACGCTGTCCATTCTTTTAATACGCTGGTTTGAACTTCCGTGGCCTGTCCGCTTGTCATATATGCCGCTGTCCATATATTTCAACGCCTCCTGTGGTATATAAAACACTGTGGTATATAAAATGTTGTCCATTATATTGTGATGTGTTGTATTGATTACATGGTATGCGCTGTCCATTACATATTTAAACACTGTTCACATGTAATACGCTGTGTATCCATTCCATATTTTATATTACGCTGCCTCCATATTTTATATTACGCTGCCTCCATACAACGCTATGTATCCATTCCATACAACGCTATGTATCCATTCCATATTTCACTGCGCCTTACAATAGTCATATAATTTCGACCTCTCGACTGTTTATATATATGTGCTCTGTTTATATATATGTGGTATCGGATCACTGTTTAATACGTCCGCCCTTCCCATATTCTATAACAGCGCTATTTGACCGCCCCTCCACTCATATTTCGTATCATTCCTACCATATTTGACCGCCCCTCCACTCATATTTCATATCATTCCTACCAAATTATACCGCCCCTCCACTCATATTTCGTATCATTCCTACCATATTTGACCGCCCCTCCACTCATATTTCATATCATTCCTACCAAATTATACCGCCCCTCCACTCATATAATACATTTTTTCCCAAAAAAAAAAAAAAATTATATATTTTTTTTGTGCAGAATTCAGTTTCTAGCAAAGTGTTTCTGTCTTTTAAATTCAGTCTCTTAGCAAAGAGTATTTTTTGTCCATTTAAATTCAGTCTTCAGCAAGAGTTTTTGTGCAGAATTTAGTTTCCAGCAAAGAGTTTTTTAAACTCAGAGTATTTTTTCAGCAAGAGTTTTTGCCCCTTTATTTGAAAGATTTCAAGAGTTGAAAGTTTTTATAGCAGAAATTTTTTCCTCTTCAGAAGATTTTTTCCAGCAATCTAATGCATTCTCTCATCTCAATTGTTGGGGTGGTTCTCTCCGGCAAAGAGAACTATCTTGCATGGTATCGGAAGATTAAACACACACTCATTTTTAATGAGCTGTGGAAAGGAATCTGTGAAGGACAAGAAGAAAACCCACCAGCAAAGCCCACTTCAGACAAAGAGCTTGCCATTTGGGAAAATAAGAACTGCAGGGCCTATGCCTTGATTGCAGCCTCCGTAAGTGAAGAGGTGAGTCGCCATATTTCATCATTCTCAAATGCCTATGAAGCCTTGAAGAAGCTAAAAGAACTCTATGACTCACATTCAGAATTAGAAAATGTTCAATTGATGATTAAGTTGTTCAGTCTTGAAATGAAGAATGATGATCCCTTGCTTTAGCTTCAGAAGTAAAATCTATAATGCATGACATTGAAAACACTGGTGTAAAAATGGACATATCTCTCATAGCATATGTTAAGGCATTATATCCAACTTACTCACATTATCTTGAGTCTTTGCAAGCAAGTGGAAACTTTGAGCATATCACCTTTGATAAACTTGAGCAAAAGTTTGCAGAAAGAGAGAAAGATTTTGGGAAGATGAAAGTCCCTTCATCTTCCGAAGAGGCTGCATACTTGGCACATAGAGAAAAGATTCATGCTCCAGATTCATCCAGAGGAAGAGGTGGCAAAAGAGGAAGAGGAAGAAGAAACTTCACAGAAAGGGGGGGCAGACAAGCTGACAAATCCAATCTTCATTGCACACGTTGCAATAGAGATGGACATGATGCATCCAAATGCAAAACACCATGGGAGAAAATTGAGCAGCAAAGAAATCAAGAAAAAGGTAAAACTAATGACAAAGACAAAGGTAAAGCACCTAAATCCGCTCACTATGTTCTAGCACATTGTAACAATGGAGTAACTGAAAACCTATTTGATGTTTCATTTACTTCATGGAGAGATGATTGGTTGCTAGATTCAGGAGCAACATGTCACATGACATTTAGAAAGGATTTTTTTGAAGAATTCACTGACAAAGTTGATGGAGCAGTATATTTCGCAGATAAATCCAAACTCAAGCCATCAGGGCTTGGCACAGTCAGGCTTAAACTGCCTGGTCTTCCTGATCATATCCTACATGAGGTTCTATACCTCCCTGAGTTGAAGAGAAACTTGCTATCCCTGGTCGAAATCCGGCAGCAAGGACACTCAATTCACTTGTTTGATGGCAAGGCAGAGGTCAGAAAAACATCAGATCACTCACTTGTCATGGAGGGAATAGAAGAAGGGAGACTCTTGAAGCTGAAAGGTTCATCTGCTCATGCTCAAAACTTTGCATTCAGTTCACATCATGATGAAGGTACATTCCCATCAAGTCTTTTATGGCATGCTAGATTTGACACTTAAACTATGAAATCCTTCATTTGTTGAAGAAAAATGGTGTTAATGGACCTCCTACAATTCCTAGGAAACCTAAGAAATGTGATGCTTGTATTCTAGGAAAGCATAGCAAACAACCATTTCATGATTCACACTCCAGAGCACATAGAAAACTTGAGCTTATTCATTCAGATTTATGTGGCCCTATGCCTGTTGCTTCTGCAAATGGAAACAAATACATGATGAAATTTATTGATGACTACACCAGAATGTGTTGGATTTACTTACTGAAGAATAAGTCTGATGCTTTTCAAACTTTCAAGAATTTTCATGCATGGATTGAAAATGATGCAAAAACACATATTGGCTCTCTACATACTGATAATGGAAAAGAATACACTTCAAACGAATTTGAAAATTATCTTCGTCAACATGGAATCAAACATCAAACAACTGTGCCATATAATCCACAACAGAACGGTGTAGCTGAAAGAATGAACATAACTATTTTAAATATGGTTCGCTCCATGTTATTTTTCAAGAATGTAAAATTGATGTTTTGGGCTGACGCAGTTCTATGTGTTGTTTACATAAAGAATAGGTGTCCTTCAAGTTAAATTAGAAATAAAACTCCTTTTGAAATGTGGCATGGCCACATTCCTTCGGTAAAGCATTTCAGGGTCTTTGGGTCCACCTGTTATGCCTTGATACCCAAGGGTCAAAGGAACAAACTTGGTGCTAGAAGCATAAAATGTATCTTCTTGGGGTACTCCAATACCTCCAAAGGATATCATCTCTATGATGAAGCAAATAAGAAGTTTGTGATAGCAAGAGATGTCATATTTCTTGAATCTTCCAAGAGTGACAAAGTTGTTGAGCGGCAACTTGATCGCCTGGACAGATTCACACATGCAAAGTCTTTCCAAGAGTTTGATAATGTGATTCCACATCTTGAAGGGGGGATTCCGATATTGAATCAAACTGTGGAATCATGTCCTGAAGCACTCTCTCCCCCACATGAAGAAACAACCACGGATGACACATTGGATGATGTGATTGACGGAATTGGGAGATTGAATCTTGAATCAATCCCAACTCAGTCAAATGACCAGCCTGGGCCATCTCAGAAAGGTCCTCCCAAATGGCCGACAAAGACACTGGAGAATGTTCATCCTGATGAGGTTGGAAAAACAGGAACAAGAAGTTCCACTCAACAAATCGAAGGTGATGTAGATAATTATGATTCTCCTGTTGATATGGATATTGCTTATAACCGTGAATTGAGTTTGTCTACAGATCACGAACCAAATTCCTTCAAAGAAGCCGCTTCTCATGATGAATGGAAAGAAGCGATGCAGAAGGAGTATGATGCCTTGATAAAGAATGGCACTTGGAAGCTGGTTGATCCGCCTTTGGGAACAAAACCAATTGGCCGTAAGTGGGTCTACAAGAACAAGTACAAAGCAGACGGCTCACTTGACAAGCACAAGGCTAGGCTTGTGGCAAAAGGATTCGCACAAAAAGAAGGAGTCGATTATGAAGAAACTTTTGCTCCCACAGCAAAATGGACCACCATCCGGACTCTCTTTGCCTTAGCAGCTCAGAATGGATGGAAAGTCCATCAGATGGATGTAAAAACAGCCTTCTTGAATGGAGATCTAAAGAGAAAGTTTATATGTCCCAGCCAGAAGGATTTGTGATAAAGGGTCAAGAACACAAAGTTTGCAAACTTGTAAAATCCTTGTATGGCCTCAAGCAAGCACCATGAGCCTGGTATGAGAAATTGACCGAGCATCTTCTGAAACTTGATTTCAAACATTTTGATCTTGATGATGCAACTTTGTTTGTTAAGAAAGTTGGAAAAACAGTTGTATATCTTGTGGTATATGTAGATGATATTTTGATAACATGGAACAATGAGAGCTATATTGCATCCATGAAGAAAGAATTGAAGAAAGGTTTTGAAATGACTGATTTGGGTCATGTTCATTACTATCTGGGTATTGAAGTAATTCAACATCCTAAATTTATATTTCTTTTTCAAAAGAAGTACATTGGAGATCTCTTGAACAAATTTGGCATGGATGACTGTAATCCCTTAACCACTCCAATGGAACAAAACTTGAAGCTCACATCTATTGAAGGGAAGGAATTTGAGGATGCAACTAAGTATAGACAACTTGTAGGAAGTCTTATCTATCTGACCACCACCAGACCTGACATCTCATTTGCTGTTGGAATCCTCTCAAGGTTCATGCAGAAACCTTGTGAAGGACATTGGTCTGCTGCAAAAAGAGTACTAAGGTACTTGAAGGGGACTCAAGACTTTGGACTCAAATATACACAGGTAGGCGACTTCATCTTGACCGGATACTCCGATTCAGACTTTGATGGCGACAAAGAAACAGGGGTGTCTACTACAGGTTACACCATGAGTCTTGGATCAGGAGCTGTCTCATGGAGATCACGTAAACAGTCAGTTCCAGCAGATTCCACGACCGAGGCAGAATATGTGGCAGCAGCTGAAGCAACAAAGGAAATTGTGTGGCTCCGGAAAATCCTGGAAGATTTGCAGATGAAACAAATGTATTCCACTCCACTCATGATCAACAACACTTCTGCAATAAAGTTGGCCAAGAACCCAAAGTTCCATGATCGAACAAAGCACATCAATACAAAGTACCATCTAATTCGACATCATGTTCAGGCCAAAACTATCCATCTACATCATTGTTCCACAAATGAGCAAATTGCTGACATCTTCACCAAAGCACTTGGAAGAGAAAAGTTTGAAAAGTTCAGATCGATGCTTGGACTCACCAACATCCCTTCGGATTAAAGGGGGGAATGTTGACACCTAATCCTATGGATGGGTGTGCATATTTAATGTTGTATATTAATTAATATTAGGAAATAAGGAAGGCCAAGAGTCATTGGGAGATGAATCCCAATAGCCTCACCTCCATGTATAAATCCATGTGCATTCTTCAGCTAATACACATTCTGATTTTGAGGAGTTACCTCCTGGTTTGACAAATGTGCCTCTCAAGACATTTAACAAATGTATAATAGTAAGTTTATATATATATATATATATATAACACTAAATTTAAATAAAATAAATAACATATTTTTTTTTAAACAACATCACTATTTAGGATAGAATGAATTGTTTAATATATATATATATATATATAATCAACTTTGGATATAATATTTTATTTATTTTACTATTTATTAATTTTTAATGTAATATTTTTTCAAAAAAATTTAATTTATATATAATTAGTAAATTATATTTATTTTTTCCATATTTATTATTTTCAAAATTATATATATGTTCTTCCCTCAAATTGTTTGTAATCTTCTAGACTTGATTTGTGGCTTGAGGAGCCACAAGCCATGGGCATATAAGCCGTCAAAGTCATTTGTGGATCGCATCCATCGTGGCCACACCAGCCCTTTAGCTAACTGGATTTTTTAGTATATCTCCTTCCCCTAGCACATGATACAACCACCCCCGTGAGGTTTTATCCAAGGCCACCTTGGTTGTGCTAGCGAGACTTGACTAAATATAAATAACTATTATTGACACTTGAATATATTAATATTTTATTCATTTTAATTTTTCCATTTTATGATTTATGAATTTTCAATGTAACTCATTCATATTTTTATTATTTTTGAACTTTTCAATTTCGTTCTTTATTTGAAAAAAAAAAAAATAGACCTTTCATTTTAAACAAAAATATTAGTTCATTGCGCCGACACGCGCATTCTACAACCCAGTATGACCCGCAAAAAAGTAAAGAAAATTTTAAAAATAAAATCTCAATAATGTGGGCTTAAACAATAATTTAAAAAACCATATAAATAAACAATTAAAAATTCAATAAAAAATAAAATTATCAAAATATGAAGAGGTTTACGAACACTAAAAAAATATATGGTAAATAAATAAAAATATAAATAAATTAGAGGTATGGTAAATAAAATAAATGCCAATGGGACAAATACCATGGGCCAAATACTATATTTATAAAAGAGGTATGGTAAATAAATAAATATAAAAGAGGTATAAAGAGATAAGGTAAATAAATAAAATTATATCAAATAGGATTAGAAATCAACATCTAATTATATATGAAGTCTATGGCCCAAATACCATGGACTAAATTATTATTAATAGCATGCAAAAAAACATTATTAACCCTACAGCCCATTATGACCCCGATGTGTAAGTATGTTGGAAGCCAAATAAAAAAAACTAAAATAAAAATAAAAATACAATCTAAATAATGTTGCTAAAAAATAACTTACACAACCATATAAATAAACAATTAAAAATAAATTTAAACAATCAAAATTTAAAATATGAAGAGTTTTAAGAACAATAAAAAAAGGGATAAAGTAAATAAATATAAATAAAATATAAATAAACTAGAGGTATGGTAAATAAATATAACCTCTTTTTCTACTTACTGGAGAGGTATGGTAGATAAATAAAACTTCTTTTTATATTTACTCCATAAAATTCTTTGTATTTACAAAAGTTCAAAAAAGAGGTTTTATTTAGGTGAATCTTATGGGCCAAATACCATAGGACAAATTATTATTAATAGCATGGGCCAAATACCACGGCCCCAATACTATATTTATGAAAGAGGTATAAAAAGGTAAGGTAAATAAAAAAAAATATATCAAATAGGAGTAGAAATCAACATCTAATTATATATGAAGCCTATGGACCAAATTAATGTTAGGGTTAATAATGTCCCCTGATCGGGGTGCCGGACTGATGGACAGGGTAGTGGGCTTCCACGTGGTGGATGACCTTACATACCCTTGTGTGCTTATTTGGGCGGCAGTCCTCCAGTGGCAGACCTTCACTCTTTGGATTTATTTGCATGCAACAGCCTGTCGAAATCACCCACCTACTATCAGAAGGGTTAATGAAGTGTTATGCGCAGTGGGTGATGAGATTTAATGCTCTTTTCATTCTCATTAGCATTTGATCCCGGTATAGTTCTTGCATTAGCGTTTTCCAGCAGGAGATCGATCCAGATTTGAAGCAGGTTCTACAGAGACAGGGTGGCAGCTGTTTGTGGTATGTCATGGCAATTCTGCCTTTCATGCTCTGCTTTCGTTCTCCGTTTCTACCTTTGTTTACTTTGCATGATAAATCCCTCCTTCTTCCAGTGTCTGAGGATTTGTATTGGGATTATTGTGCCTGTAAAGTTTCTTCAAGGTGGTTTCGAACATGGAACATGGGATTTATACATATCGAACCTCATTTCAGAAGCCCTCCTGGTTTGATTTTCATTTTTCCTTGTGTTGGTCTTTTCCCTTTCATTAGTTCTCAGGGATTTCTTGTCTCTTCCGGAATATTGAATTCGTGGTTCATGCTCCTTCTGTATGGGTTCATGACTGGCAATATTGCCTATTCACCTACTATTGATAACCTTTCTCTTGGGGCTTTCTCTGATATCGGCTATCTGTTCAGATTTTCATGTTTTTTGGGCTTCGCAAAGTGCTTCATACTTACCCTTGGTCATCTGTTGGTGTAAAGATCCTTGTAGTGTATGCTGGGCATCGTTTGATGGGATGGCACTGCCATAGTTTTCTTTCAATTTATACTACTGGTTTGGTTTATGTTGTAGTCTTTCAAAACGTTTTTGGATATGTCACTTCAAGGCGGATAGTTTGTGGCTCTTTTTCTATCTCTTGTTTGCAATTATCTCTAATTATGAGGAGGAAATGTCATAATACTCTTTGTGATTTCATTACGGGTTGTTTCCTGGTTAATTTCCATAACAATCTTCGATGTTCTGTCAGGCGAATAGTTTGTGGCTCTTTTGCTATCTATTGTTGGCAATTATCTCTAATTATGACAAGGCATTATCATAATATTCTCCGTGCTTTCGCTACGGGTTATTTCCTGATTAATTTCCATAACTGTCTTCGATGTTCTGTCACCCTGTTCATTAATGGTATGGCGATGCAAGATGGGTTTGATGCAACAGAGCTTTATTTATTTTTATTGCATTACGTCTCTGACTTACTTCTGCCCATAGGCTTCTTTTCAAGTTATACCGCTTCTAATATGGTTAAAGGGCAAACAAGGAAGGTAAATCACTGTAGGTAGCCTCATCAAGAGGTTGGAAGGAGCAGGAGGGGTATGAATTCAAATGAACAAGTATTGCAAGACATTACGCAGGTATAATGAATCAGGTAATTTGGTTCAAATCAAAACAAAAATTCATGGTTGGGAAACACAAAAAAACAGCGAGTAGGAGGATATGGAAGCTTAGATTTCTAAAATGGATTTTATAACAGATCCAGGGAGTACTCGGGGCTGGGCGTCCCTCTTTCAACAACCAGTGAAGACTTACTAGAAGACGAAATGCCTTCTTGCAAAGGCCATGGCATGTCAAGAGGAAAAGAGCATCAACTCTTCGATTCTGTTTGAACTGCAAGAAATGAAGTTGGACATGCATGCAATGTTCAAAGCTCAGATTCAGCTGAATGACAGGGTTGGTAAGATAGAAAAGCAGTTGCAAATAACACAATGCAGTGTGAAGGTGCTAGGTACCACTGCTAATGCTCCAGTTCCTGTGGATCTTTCTAGTTAAATGTTCTCGATTTCTATATAATTTTGGAGTTCATCAGTTTAACTACTTGTTTTATTTGTAAATATTATGGACATACTGCAGTTCTTAATGTTGTAAGTAGCAGGATAAGACAATTTCATTTTTGGTCTGCATTTAACTCGATACGGCTGCCAACAGACCTAGTTTCCTTCAGGCAAGTTGAGGTCATTGTATTTGTTTTATTTTGTATGACAATTTTCCCTATATATATTTGATAATAGAAAGGTACTATGAAGCTTACAAAAATAAAATAAAATATTAATATTATTAATATTATCAATTCTAATATTTATATTAATATTATTAAATTTAATAAATTTATATTAATACAATATTAAATTTGTTATATTATCATTTAAATATGTGTGTATGTGGGTGGGTGTGGGTGTGTGTGTGTGTGTGTGCGTGTATTCTAGATATATATGGGAGGGAAGAACAAAGACATATGATAGAGGTGGAGAAATAGCGGGAGTGAAAAAAGAGATATGGAAATAAATGAAGGAGAGGGGAGAGGAGCAATGGAGAGAGAGAGAGGTAGAGAAGGGAAAGAGAGGGAGAGGGAGAGGGAGACATAAATATGGAGGTGAGAGAGAGTGATAAGGAGATAGGATTAGAGGGTAGAGAGAGAGAGCGGCAGGGGGTAGGGGGAGGGGGGGAGAGAGAGAGAGCGGACGGGAGGGTAGGGGAGGTAGAGAAGAAGAAATATATAGAGAGTGAGATGTGGAGAGAGAGGGAGTGACAATGGAGAGATGGAGAGAGAGTATGTATGTTTAGGGTGAGATAAAGAGACATAGGAGGAGTGATTTAGACAAGGGGGGAGAGAAGGAGAGAGAAGAAGAAAGGGAGGGATATAGTAACATAGTTGGAGAGAGAGAGAGAGAGAGGCATGTATTAACAAATTTGGAAGCTAAAGATGGAGAGAGAGAGAGGTGAGAGAGAAAGGAAAAGAGAGAGTGGAGAGAGGTAGGGAAATAATGATGGATATGGAGGGGGAGAGAGAGGGAGGTAAGAATAAATATAGAGTTTGAAAGCTAGAGAGAGAGAGAGAGAGAGAAGGAATATGGAGAGAGAGGGAGAGAGGATAGTAGGAGAGAAGAGAGATATAAGCGGGGGAGAGGGAGGGAAGGGGAAGAGAGAGAGAGGCAGGGAGAGGAGGAGGGATTGATAGATATATATATTGGAGAATGAGAGTGTACGTTTTGGGGTTGATACAGAGAGACAAAGGGAGATAGAGATATAGATTTAAGGTGAAGAGAAAGAAGAGATAGATGGATAAATATGGAGTGAGAGAGAGTGTGTGTTTGTGGGGGTGAGATAAGAGACAAAGAAGGAGATATGGAGGGACATATGGATATATATGGAGGGGGGAGAGAGGGAAGAATAATTATTACAATAGATGCATTGATTTCAGTGTAGATGGTGATTTCTAATCCTATTTGATTTCTTGAACTAGATGATTGATTCTAGTGTAGATTTTGATTTCTAATGATATTTGATTACGTGCACTAGATGTATTGTTTTCAATGTAGATGATTTCTATTCCTATTTGATTTATTGCACTAAATTCATTGATTTCAGTGTAGATGTTTATTTCTAATCTTATTTGATTGCTTGCACGAGATGCATTAATTTCAATGTATATGTTGATTCCTAAATATATTTTATTTCTTACACTAGATGCATTGATTTCAATATATATGATTTCAAATCCTATTTTATTGGTTTCACTAAATGCATTGATTTTAGTGTAGATGGTGATTTATAATCCTATTTAATTGCTTGCACTAGATGCATTGGCTTTAGTGTATATGTTGGTTTCTAATCTTATTTGCTTACGCGCACTAGATTCATTGATTTGAGTGTAGATGTTGATTTCTAATCCTATTTGATTACTTTCAATAGATCCATTGATTTCAGTGGAGATGTTGTTTTATAATCTTATTTGTTTTTTTGCAATAGATGCATTGATTTTAGTGTATATGTTGATTTCTGATCTGATGTAATTGAATGTATGATGGTACATTAATTTTAAAGTCATTGGATTAATAATTTAATAATTTACATTGATTTCAGTGTAAGCACAAATAATTATTGAAAATGTAGATTTATTTTTGTGTTATAGTAATTAAACCTAATAATATTGGAGAGCAAGAGAGACAAGGTATTATGTTTACTACAACAACTCAAGCTAAATATTTAAATGGTTTATGATTTCAACTATATTTTGCATATAATCGACATGAAAATATGACAAAACTAATAAGGGTGACAATAAGAATAGTAGAAGATAATAGTTTGATATTGATAACAATGAAATCTATTTGTAATTTACTACATTATTATTATTCACATTTTCTATCATTCAATATTATTACATTGTCACTTTGCATTCAAAATTTTTATTTCATCATTTTTCATCATTAAAGTTGTTTTACAATATTTATCATCTAAAAAAACTCACGTAACTAAGAAAATTTAAAGATTAAAATGAATCAATAAATCTCAAACATATTTAGCATATTTAAAATGGTTATATTAACATTAGATGTATTTTCATATTATTGATAAAATTAATCATATGTTCCTTATATTATCAATAGATTTCCTTGGCTGCACATGATTGAAGCCAACCTAGATCCATCTTAACTCTGGATCTATCAAGCACCGAGAGGGATCAAATCTCTCGAGGTGAAAACCTCTTTTTTGAGTGAAAAAATTGAGGAAAGGTTTTCACCTCAAGAGATTTGATTTCTCTTGGTGCTTGATAGATCCGAAGTTAAGATGAATCTAGGCTGGTGTAATGTTCTGTTGGTTGATCCAGAAAATTTTGAGACCCGCCTAGATAATTCAGGGGTTTTGTCTATGGATGGTGTTGTTAGTCATTTCAAGTCCATCTGTGGGAGCTGGTGGAGAAATGGTTGAAATGGGTCTACTAAACCGTGGTGGCAACAAGTTGATAATATAATTCAGAGTTGGTTCCTAAATTGGTTGTCTTCGTTTGAAATTTTTTGATAGGTCTATAGAGCCAAAGCGACCCTTGACAACGTCGTGCTTCTAAGATGCAACCTTGTTTGGGTCGACGACCAGAGATTGGCACATGGCAACATCTAATTGCAAGAAGAAAAATCATGGTTCAGGTCTTTGGTAAAGGCAATAATGGCAGTGGGGTTCGTGGTCGTGGGAAGCAGAGGAATGCCTCCTCTTCTCAGACTAGTCAACCCGGCTCTTCCGGGGGGACTAAGCATGGACACAAGTCAACCTCTTGCCTCATAGATGAACCGACACATGCTTATCATGCTAGTAGATCTTTTCTGGTCAAGCAACTTATTGTTGATTGGGAAGCGAAGATCCGACATACATAGGAGGATGGTGAAATTGAATTAGACGAATGGAAAACCTTGATTCTGGACCCATACAACTCTTGTGACATATCATCTCGATTTAAGCAGATAATTCATTTTTTTTGGATGATTAAGAGCCTCTCAGCTAAAGCCTTAGATAAGTTTCATTGTGATATGCATTTGGCCTCCCGTGGTCACTCAAATTATACTGAATAATTCAAAAAGATCCAGTTTCAGTTATAGTAGTAGCATGGTTAGCTCAACCGAATAGAGCATCACATGCCCTACATTTCCCACACGGAGCTGTCAGGTTCGACAATGACGAACCCTCCACTGGTGGGTTCATTTAGTGATGAGTAGCGATAATGGATATTTGATTATATTTTTGTATGAATGAGTTTAAAGTTTTTACGAATCTTAGTAGTTTTTTTTATAGATATTTAACAAATCAAAGAAGATACATAGCATTGCTGGTTAGATTCATTATTTTTTGTTTCTGGATGACATATTTTGTAGCTAGGTGGCCAACAGAGTTGGTTTCCCTCAAGCCAGGTTGAGGCCACCTAATATTCAAATATATGGATGTAACCTACTTGATTTTCAAAATTTTTTGGAAAGGTACCACCAAGCTTACAAAAAAATAAATAAACAAACTATTAATTATTTTTTACCGTTAGGATTTAGCCATTATAATTCTTTTCCCCTCTTCGCATATCTATTGTATATTTGCATCTATATTGTATTTAATTTCTTACTTAGATCAAACTCACCATATTAGACAAATCATTTTAGTCTTGATGATGAACCACAATGGGTGGCTCTAAAGGAAACAACTAGAGATTATGAATGTGATCTTATGGGGAAATTTTTTTTGGAAGAAAAAATTAAATTTGAATTAAATTTAAAACTACTTTGGGGATTTCAACGAAGGTTGGACAAAAAACAAGAACTATTTCAACCACAGTCTTAATCTGAATCAAGTTTCCTCCCATCGATTGCACCATAATATTTTGAGCATTTCCACCTTTGTTATCAACCATTCACAACAAATCACTTGGTAATAATATAGGTTTAATAAAAAATGAGATAATTTAACCGTTCATTGAGATGACCAAAAGACAATGGAAAAATATGATAAAAAGGGATTAAGCTATCCTGATCCCCCATATTTCTACTCAGGAAAACCAACTTCTCCATGCTAACTTCCATTTATCCATAATTTCCTTATAAATCGTCCACTCCTCAATGAAACCCATTACGAACAATAAAACATCGTTAACAAAAATGATGTGAGTAATGTATAGATCATTGCCCACTGTCACACCTTGAATTCTCCTATCATCCTTTTCTTTTTGGATCATCCTACTTAACCCTTCTATGATAAGAAGAAATAGGAATGGGGATAAGGGACACCCCTATCTGATTCCCCTTGACACTCTTAGGAAATCGAGAGGTTCTCCATTAATCAAAACAATAAAATTTGTTGATCTAATCCAAGACATAATCCATGAGGCAATATCAAAATTCAATCTAACATAGGAGATCCATACTTTTTACCTATTTGCTAATAATTTGAAGTCACATTATACAAAGAGATATATAAAACTATAGCACAAAAATCATTGAAATACCTTGGATCTACAGTTTTAGGACCTAGAGCTAGAAAAGAGGCATTGAGACTAAGAGACACCTAAATCCTCGTCATTGAATCCTTAAATAAATCTAGTATATCGTTCCCCATGGTATCAAAAGAGTGTAGAAACAGATCCATTTTCCAGTGATAAGGCCTCAAATTTTTTCCCTGTGCCATTTGTTTTAAAATATTGAAAATATCCTCTTCTAATGTCGACCTCCCAATAAAATCCACATCTTCTTCTCAAAATAAATAAGGATAGGAATTCATAACCTATTATATTCATATTCATTATTCTTGAATTTGAAAAAAAACTTAAAAAAGAAGTGACACCATATTATGCCATATCATCACGAAAGACCAAAATCCTCAACCCACCAACAACAAAACTTCCCAAATGTGGTTTACACCCCTTCTATTATTAACATATTTTTTAGAATACTTAGTATTATTTTCCCCTTTTTCAATCCGAAGATCCTTGCTTTTCAGCCTCCATTAAATTTCTCCCTCTGGCAACAAACCTACTTTTCTTTTCTCAACCATATTAACCCAATCCTTTTCAAAATCTATTAGAATTATTTCACCCCTTGAAAACAATGAGGATATATCTTTATAATCCATTGAGCCATGTTCCTCCAATTTCTTCTTTTTAACATTGGAGACCACAAACACCTTTAAATTTCTCAACTTTTCCATAAAATAATCCTTTGGATTAACCTGAAAGGAACTATTGACATGTTTCCATACCGACGTCACCATAGTATCAAAAGAAATATCCTCCATATGGACTCGATTGAAATGAAAGTCAAAAATCCTTTCTTCAGCCTCCCCCAATTCTAAAAAGATAGGTTTATGACCAAAAGTACTATCACAACCCACCAAGGATCTAAATAGAAAAATATGCAATTATTTGTCCAGGTAACGAGTGTATTTTATGGTACCAAATTTCCGAAATCCACCTACTCTATCGAGTGTTGAAAAAAACCAATCAAACGATATCCTCTAGAATTAACCCCTCAAATATCTTGACACAATATTGTAAAATTTAAATCTCTAACAAAGATATCTTCCTGATTTCCAAAAATACAACTATATATAATTTCTGACCAGTTCCCTTTTAACATAAGGACGATAACAATTCACAACAACAAGAGAGATAGGTTTTAGATATTTTTTTCTAAATTCACAAAAATTGAGATAGGTTTTAGATATTTATTTCTAAATATAGAACCACAAACATAGTTATAGAATATAAAGTGATATTTTACTAAGAAAAACAATATTATGTGAGAATAAGGAAAAATCAAAATCTTATATTAAACTAGTGGAATATATTTTGTAGATTATCTTTAGGTTTCAGATAATTTAATTGTATTATTAGTCCTTGTCGTCATGGCATGGGACTATAACAATCAGTAGTCCAGGCATTATTAGGGAAGTGCAGAAGGTTACTACAAACATTCGTTCTGGTTCCATATCTAGTATATATGGCACAAAGATCCATATCTAGTATATACAACACAAAGGGAAAGAAAGAATATCTTGGTAAGCTTTCTCGGGTCCCTCCCACAAAAAAATATGTGACAGTTGCTATGCTATTGAATATTAATTATTTACTTTTCTATTGAATATTAATTATTTACAGATCTAAGATTTCCATTCCTTTAGGAATCAAAAGGGTTCAACCAAGATGAAAGGAAAAAACAATATCCCCACCTTCATAACCATATCCAATGCTAGCAGACATTTGCCTCTACCGTCGCCTTTCAAGTCCTAATTAGGTTTGCAAGCTCTAAAAATTATCCCCTACAAAATTATAAATTGTTAAATTTATTGTACTTTCTACATTTTAGGAACTTGATTTCAATGCAGAAATTCCTTGTTTTAGCATTGGAAAGTTATAGGCATCGCACATTGGAAGCGGTGAAAGGCCATTTTGCAGAACAAAGAATTATTTTCGTTTCAAATTGAGGGCAAGTTGACAGCAGTCATTACATCCATCCATGGATTATTTCAACGATATTGCATTTCCTATATCGGTTTGGTTTATTTTTGTTCCATTTCTGCTCCATTTCCCCTCAGATTTAGAGTAATATTAATTCAGATATTTGAATATTCGTACACTTTTCCACTAATTTACATTGAACTTATTCTATCTAAATAGATGCACCATAAAAATCTATCTATAGATAAACTAGACGAACTCTATTATCTGCGTATTAAAACCTTTGTGTTTATATATGCAGGCTTGGTTGTAGGGAAAATCTTGAGACTTTGAGTGAAGGAAAGGAATATACAAAGGGGGAAGTATTAATGTCGAATGAAATTCACACAAATGGAAATATTCCATTGTTTTATTCAGGACTTCAGTAATGGACTAAAGCATAAAAAATGGAACCAAGGAAAGGGGGAAAAAACACCATAATCACAACACCGACACCAAATGTTAGTATGAGACTAGGAGAAAACCTCCACCATAAGACCCAAAGAGCTGCCTCTATTGGAAAATGATTTGGTGGGTGAAGGGCTTAATGAACCATCGAATTCTCAAGGCCGCAACCAAAGTGGTATTATTACATACACATACACAGTGGAGAGGGAAGTATTAATGTGGAATGAAATTCACACAAACGGGAATATGCCACTATTTTATTGAGGACTGTATTAAAGGATCGAAGCATCACAAAGGGAACCGAGGCACGGGGGACAAACACCACAATCGTGACACTGACCCCAGATGTTATTAGGGGACCAGGATAAAGCCTCCACCATGTGACCCAAAGGGAATCCTCCATTGGAAAATGGTTTGGTGGGTGAAGGGCTTAATGAACCACCCAATTCTCAAGGATGAAACCAATGTGGGATTATTACATACACATACACAGTGGAGAGGGAAGTATTAATGTGAAAAAGAATTCACACAAATGGGAATATGCCACTATTTTATTCAGAACTACACTAATGGACTGAAACATCACAAAGGGAAGTGAGGCACGAGGGACAAACACCACAATCATGACACCAACACCAAATGTTGGTAGGAGACTGAAAGCAAACCTCCACCATGTGACCCCAAGGGTTGCCTCCATTGAAAAATGGTTTGGTGGGTGAAGGGCTTAATTAACCACCCAATTCTAAAGGTTGCAACCAATGTGGGATTAGTACATACACATACATGCCGAGAGGGAAGTATTAATGTGGAATGAAATTCACACAAATGGGAATATGCCACTGTTATATTCATGATTGTAGTAATTGACTGAAGCATAAAAAATGGAACTGAGGCACGCGAACAAACAACACAATCACGACACTGACACCATATGTTACTAGGAGACCGCGAGCAACCCTCCACCATGTGACTCCAAGGGTTGCCTGCATTGGTAAATGGTTTGGTGGGTGAAGGGCTTAATGAACCACCAAATTATCAAGGTTGCAACCAATGTGGGATTATTACATACACATTCATGGTGGAGAGAGAAGTATTAATGTGGAATGAAATTCACACAAATGGAAATATGCCACTGTTTTATTCAGGATTGCAATAATGGACTGAAGCATCACAAAGGGAATTGAGGCACTAGGGACAAACACCACAATAATGACACCGACACCATATGTTAGTAGGAGACCAGGAGAAAACCTCCACCATGTAACCCCAAGGGCTACCTCTATTGGAAAATGGTTTGGTGGGTGAAGGGATTGATGAACCACCCAATTCTAAAGGCTGCAACGAATGTGGGATTATTACATACACATACATGGTGGAGAGGGAAGTATTCATGTGGAATGAAATTCACATAAATGGGAATATGCCACTGTTTATTCAGGACTGCAGTAATGGACTAAAGCATCACAAAGGGAACCAAGGCATGGGGGAAAAACAACGCAATCACAACACCGACACCAGATGTTAGTAGGAGACCAAGAGAAAACCTCCTCCATGTGACCCCAAGGGTTGCCTCCTATGGAAAATGGTTTGGTGGGTGAAGGGCTTAATGAACCACCCAATTCTAAAGGATGCAACCAATGTGGTATTATTACATACACACACACATGGTGGAGAGGAAAGTATTAATATGGAAATAAATTCACACAAATGGGAATATGCCATTGTTTTATTCAGGACTATAGTAATGGGCTGAATCATCACAAAGGGAGCCGAGGCATGGGGGAAAAACACCACAATCACGACACCGACACCATATGTTAGTAGGATACTAGGAGCAAGCCTCCACTATGTGACCCCAAGGGTTACCTCCATAGGAAAATGGTTTGGTGGGTGAAGGGCTTAATGAACCACCCAATTCTTAAGGCGGCAACCAATGTGGAATTATTATATACACATATACAGTGGAGAGGGAAGTACTAATGTGGAAAAAAATTCACACAAATCCAAATATGCCACTATTTTATTCAGGACCGCAGTAATGGACTAAAGCATCACAATGGGAACCAAGGCATGGGGGACAAACACCACAATCACGACATCGAAACTAGATGTTAGTAGGAGACCGAGAGAAAACCTCCACCATGTGACCCCAAGGGCTACCTCCATTGGCAAATGGTTTGGTGGGTGAAGGGCTTAATGGACCACCCAATTCTCAAGGTTGCAACCAATGTGGGATTATTACATACACATACACAGTGGAGAGGGAAGTATTAATGTGGAATGAAATTCACACAAATGTGAATATGCCACTGTTTTATTCAGGACAGTAGTAATTGACTGAAGCATCACAAAGGGAATCGAGGCACGAGGGACAAACGCCATTGCAAGGCCCTTAACCTTATCCTTCTGAAATAAAATGGCAAAACTCTCGAAATCCATCTCTTCAAATATATAGGAAATTATTGATATGAATATAATTATATTCAAAAAACAAATGTGAGTTACATTTTTCCTTCAAAGGATCTATAGGGCCTCATTTCAAATACATTACTTGTTTTTGAATTTAATAAATATAATTATCAATCAAAAACCATTTCAAATTTATGAATATAACCGAAACGCGATACAAAACAAATCTATCTTGCAAAGAATTGTCTCTACAATAGCTATAAATCTACACATCAGAAAACCTCTATAAAACAAAAAATAAAGTTAGAATATTAACACTGGAAATATCAAGCATTAAGTCAAATGTATTTAATTGTAACAAAAAATATCCAAGTTCAAACAACTTCAGGTGAGCTTCTACATAATCAACGAATAAAGTGTCTTCGTCCCATAGATGGTAAAAAGACCCGAGATGAACTTCTAGATCACTACATTGAATTTAAAAGGCATGCATTTTCACAATTGTGAATCGTAAGAAACTTGAGTTCTTTATAAAAGCATACTGAAACCT
Organism: Pinus albicaulis; assembly: GCA_034641835.2. NCBI lineage: Eukaryota > Viridiplantae > Streptophyta > Pinopsida > Pinales > Pinaceae > Pinus > Pinus albicaulis. The sequence continues at coordinate 464,295,282 of CM076573.1, forward strand.
ATATACCTCAATCAAAGTCTAGAATGGATTTTCTTTTACTGATGTCATTGGCAGATATAGTAGAATCTGAGCTATTCCATAGCTAGCAATTCCTGGTTGCGGGTGAGATATTTCTTGGGAACGAGACTCACAATATGACTATGGACAATGCTCAAGTCTCTTTGAGACCTCCTCTAACTATCAAAATATTACGCCAAAGAATATAAGATTACATCATAGCAGGTTGATTATGAAACTCCACGCGTAATGCATGCAGGTAGAACAAGCGCCATGAATGTTTTATTCCACAAAGATTGGTATGTTTTTTAATTATACTTCAATTTTTTTGAATTACATACTAATATTTTTATTAATATATTTAATATTTCATACTTTTTTTTCTTAGACTATTTATTAGAACACCTTATCTTTTGTTTGTAGTTGGTATTCTCATCTGGATATGGCCGTAAGCTTTAGTTTTTCTATTATCTTTTGTGCGAGATGGACCCTGTTGGCTGGTTTTGTGAAGGGGAATATCCTCTTCTTTAATGTCCAAAATGGCACATCCCAGCGTTTTATTCAGGAATGAAAAGTCTTTGTACGAGTGGCTAACTGACTTGAATTATTATGGCTTAAATTGGATTGGTGTTCTCTTTAATTACATTTTAAAAATAAGTATATGTAGTGATAATTTTGTAAAACTGATTACAATTTTATTTTGGATCAACCATGCCAAAATGGTGATCTTAATATTGTTTCCATAACATCCAACTCGCACTTCATAGTCACCCATTTTAACATAGATTATGAAACCATATAAAATTACATTTTTACCATAGAGTATGTATAGATGCAAGTTGGCCATATAACAATTGACTGTGGGGGCTCCTCCAGGTGTACTCTAGTGTGCTTATCTGGTGCTGTTGGCAATTAGCTGTCTGGGCTCCTCACCATAACCTGGACTCTCTGGCTCTTTTTCATGGTCCAACACTTTTTGATGGTCCAGCACATGGCATACCTGAAAGTGGGTAAATATTTTTTGAGCTCCCCTCATTTCGCTAAGAGGCTACTCAAGAAATCTACGTAGTAGTTTCTGTTTGGGAGAGGTGGATAGAGAGTTTCTAAGATGGTATAATTTTTCTAACAGGTGGCTCAAGAAATTTGCGCAATAGTTTATCAATTTTAGATTTGATTTTAGTTATATGAGAAATGCAAGTGTGGAGGGAAGCATGTTTGCTAGCATCTATTTTGGGCCTACTATGGATGGCCATGGCTAGCCCTGTAAAAGCCATTGAATTTAATAATATTAAAAATTATGGTGGACCTAGCACCTGTGTTTCTCATAACTATAAAAATTCTCTCACCAAATCTATTCTCTTCTTTGAGGGTCAGAGAGCTGGCAAACTTCCGCCCAACTAGCGCATGACATGGAGGGGGGATTTTTCCCTTTCCGATGGAGCTACAAAAAACGTACATTGAGTCTACATCTCTTCACCTGCACACATAATTTTCTCATGTGGATCCTAGTTTTGATTGTAATGTATTGGTGTTTTCTCATATTTCATTGCAATGTAGGTGGATTTTATGACGTTCGAGACAACGTCAAGTTCCAATTTCCAGTGGCTTTCATGACTACCATGACATTGGAGACAATGTGAAGTTCAGCTTTCCAATGGCTTTCACAACTACCATGTGTTGGAAATACTGAGGGGGGGGGGGGGGTCAATCAATATTCCTTTCAATTACAAAGATTAATAATCTTCAATTATTACTGTTTGTAGAAGCATAGTGTTAAAACAAGTAGACACAATGCACAGACAGTTTTAAGGTGGAAACCCACCTGACAAACCACCACGTTTTCTAATTCGCGAGATCTAAATCTGCACTGAAAATAAAGCTCCAACTTCCTAGAATCTAGAAAATCATTCTTCTCCAGCTCCCACTGGATGGATGCTCCAATGCCCGAGATTCTTTATTAGTCAACTGAACGGATGCTCCAACACCGAATGAGCTACAATTCACCCTACCACCACCCTACCACCCTATAGAAGAATAAAAGAAGAATGGACTCCCGTACTAGGGAAAATGGTCCACTTTACAATGATATAGAATAATGTAGAAGAAGAAGATATACTAGACCATAACCCCAAATTCGACACAACCACCTAATGATGATCCTAGACCTCCCAACACTGCCTCTTCAACCCTTGGCAGATAGACACTAGCAAAAATTTTACAATAATGTATTTACAATGACTTAGTACAATGATACCTTTACAATGATTGTATGCAGTGCTGCCCACTTGAAGACTTCATATGATGAATTTATTGGTGCTGTTATGCACCTTGGTTGTTTCTCTTGTCATGCTACCTTCTAGTGCACCTTGCTTTTATTTGCTGCCATAGAAAGTCTGGTCCTTTGCAACCCTTGACAACACATGATCTAGCTTTTTCTTACCTTCTAGGAGCTTGATATTGAATCTAGTGTATCTCTGTTATTTCAGATCCTCAATATCTGATTTTTGGTCCTATAGTAGTCCTCTAAGTCATCCTTCCAATGCCATAGGTCTGACCCAATTTGGATTCTTCAAGGGAGATTTATACTCAATCTCTCACAATGCCCTAATTATGGACTATTTCAATAGAGTACACTTGTACGGCATGCCACATGTCACTGTTTCTTCATTTGGCTTTTAAATTGATAGAAAAAAAACCAAAGACTGTGCACTATCTGTCACTTTTTACAGAATTTCAATTTGATACTTAGAGAGAGAGCGATGACGATTTTACCAAGGTCACTTCTTTGAGATGAATTTCAGGAGCCTGCAAAAACCCTGACTTCCACAGATCATGTCTCCAAAAATGTTGTACACCTTGATCTGAAATTTTTATACCATCTTCCTCAGGGTTTCAGCTTCGCCTCATAAAAATTTCAGCTTCTCAATCTTCGTAGAAAAAAATGTAGAGTTAACATGCCACGATGACCTGTTTCAGATGGCGAAATCCCTTGCCTAAGGAGGAAGTGGAGATCACAATTTATATAAATGATTAGGTTGAGAGGGGCTTCAACAAGTGAATGTGGGAGGGATTTTAGGAGCTTAAAAAATATTAATTATGGCTTTTCAATGACCCATGCCCCAACCCCATGGGGTTTTAGCCCAGTAACTAGGGGTACAAACTTCAAACATGAATATCTCTCAAACCATGAAGAATTACATGGCATGCCATATATCAACGGAAACATCTCGACAAGTATAAACCATTAAAAGAATTATTGACCTAGAGTATATTAATTTTGTAGGTCAAAATTCTCATGCAATATTGGGTTAGCCCCTGGTGCTGCTTGGGTTGACATCAATGACAACCGCTGATCAAAAATCTCCCCCTTTGGCATTGATGGCAACACAAGTACTCTCCCTGCGATCATGACACCTATTCCTACAACATTCTCTCCCCCTTTGACATCAATGGCAAAGGGTAAATCCCCCTAAAACACAACCATCCTGTGGACCTGTACACACTTCCACTCCCCCTGACACACAACCGTCCTGCAGACCTGTAATCTAAGGAGAACTTGGGAGAATCCCAAGATTTTGACAAAGATATTCAAATGCTTCACGAGGTAAAGGTTTAGTGAAGATATCAGCAATTTGTTCTTTTTTACGAACATACTCAAGTTTGATATTATTTTCAGTGACTTGTTCTCTAACAAAATGATATTTGATCAGAATGTGTTTTATTTTTTAATGCATGACACGATTCTTGGAGATGCTGATGGCACTAGTGTTGTCACAGAATATGGGAATAGGCTCACTAAATTGTACTTGAAGATATTGCAAAGTTTTTTTCATCCAAATGTCTTGAGTACAACATGATGTTGTTGCAATGTATTCTGCTTCCGCTGTAGATAACGAGATTGCAGTTTGATTTTTACTCAACCATGATACGAGACAACAAGCTAGATAGAATGCTACTCCACTAGTACTCTTACAATCTGTTGGCAATATGTTGCAGAGTGTTGTCCTTGATGGCAACCCATTGAATGTAGATGAAGACATGAGACTGTTGACATGTGTTGTCCTTGATGGCAAACCACCTGATGAAGTTATTCTTGACTTGATGGACTTGGTAAATGATGTAAATCTGATGTGATATGATGTTTGTTACCAATATGATGTTGAGTGTTGTCCTTGAAAGGCAACCCACTTGATGAATATGATGGCAACTTACTTAATGAAGTTGTGCTTGATAGAATATGTTCTTGATGAAGTATTTACAGTGTGTATAGAAGGAAATGAAGAAAGGATTTCAACATGTGCTAAATCTATGATGAAAAGAGTATGTCTCTAGGCATACGCGGATTTTCCTAGGGGAAGTCGCGTATGCACGCGGGAATAAACGTGCCAAGTCATGTATGGGAAAAAGCGCTCTTAAAGTGCAAAACCAGGGGTAACCACCATGGTATTGACCCATTGTATTGGGTAATGATTCGTCTAAATGACCCCGTCCAGGAATACCATCGGAAGAAATGTGGTTTTGGCTCATGGTATTGATAAAAGGTAAACCTATATAAAGAGAAGAAATTCATTTGTGCAAATCATGAGTGTGGTGCAAGATGTCTGAGCTTGAATGAATACTTCTCTGTGAAGTATATCTGTATGGAAAGGGTAAAGGCTTGATGATAGATCTGAATCTATGATGCACCAATGAAGAAAATAATGAAGAAGGGTATCTAGATCTGAAATGTATTTGTACTTGCTAGATCTGTTTATGGAATGATTAGATATGAGATGAGGTGAACATCTGTCTGAAGTAAAGGGTAAAATCTGAGTAATATATCTGTTCTGAAGAATTGCAATGACATAAAAGTCGAAAGATCTATACGCTAGTTCGCCGCAGAGGAAGCACGTATATACGTGGCTTCGCTGAAGAGAAAGCACGTATGCGCAATGAAATATGTACAGACGTATACACTGGTTTATGTGAACGGAAGCGCGTATATACGCGACATCAGTGAAAGGAAAGCACGTATGCAAACTAGGGTTTGCTGAAGTCTGTGGTAAGAAATGTATGATCTGTTTTGCTAGTTTACTGATATCTATCAGTGAGTTATATGTATCTATTTCATGGTTGACTGTGCTTAAAATTATGGAAAGTGTCCAATTTGAAAATATGATGAAATGTGGCCTGCAAGTGGTGTCCTAAATGAAGCTTTGGATCCAGTGTGAAAATTGATGAAACGTGGTCCATAGAGGTGCTGAGGGTTGTAGCCTTCAGTCAGGGGGTGGTAGCTCCCTTCCGGTGAGAAACGAGAGCAGTCGGTCGTAGCTCCCCTTCCGGGAGAGGAGCTGGTAAGCGAGTCGAGGGGGTTAGACTCCCCTTCCGGGAGAGGCCCAGTAGCGAGCGCGGTGGGTGCTGCATCTTGGTAGGGTACGCTTTTGACACATATGTTGTAGATGTTTTCTCTATAATAAAATATTGAAGGCTGAGCAGCTGCAGCGGTGGTTTTCTCCCGACTTGGGTTTCCACCTAAAATTCTGGTGTTCATGTGTGATGCTTTGTGTGATGGTTTATTCTGTTGTTACTACACATGTTTACTGTTAACATAACATCAGATGAATGAATAGTGCAAAGAACTAAGTTAATAAATATCTGCATATTTAGATCTCTGCTAATACACGAGTTTTATGAAGGATATCCATGTGTATACGCGAGTTTACTAAAGGAAGGTAGCGTATGGGTTTTAGAGAGTGAAAAAGTAAAAAGTTTTGAATATGCAGTAAATACTGATTCACCCCCCCCCCTCTCAGTATTTTTCCCAACATGATCATCAACGCTTCCTGCCGAATCTGTATCTGTAAACGCTTGAATAATGAGATTGTTACCCTTGGGATACCAGAAGTCATATTCTTCTGTGCCCTTTAGATATCAAAGAATTCTTTTGATAGAAATAATATGTGATTCTTTTGGTGCTGCTTGGAATCTTGCTACTTGTTCAACTGCTTACATAACATCTGGTCGAGAGGTTGTTACATATAGAAGACTACCAATCATAGATCTATAAAACCTCTGATCCACATCCTTAGATGAGTCGTCTATGCTCAATTTGCAACCTGTTACCATCAGAGTAAGGACGGGTTTGCAATCTTCCATTTTGAATTTCTTAAGCATTTCCTTGATGTACTTGGCTTGACATATAAATATTCCTTTCTCTTGTTGAGATATTTGAATCCCTAAGAAGTATGGTAGCTCACCAAGTAAAGACATGTCAAACTCATTTTTCATCTTTGTAGAAAAGTTCTTACTTAGTCAATCATCATTGCTACCAAATATTGTATCATCCACATATACCTCAATGATTGTTAAATTATCTTTATCTATTTGTACATAAAGATTGCTATCAAAAGTACCTTTCTTGAACCATTTTTGACGTAGATATACATCAAGACGAGCATACCATGCTCTGGGAGCCTGCTTGAGACCATATAGAGCCTTCTTTAACCTGTGAACATAGTATTCTTTTTGTGATAGTAGAAAACCTTCAGGTTGTTCGATGTAAACTTCTTCTTCTAATTCTCCATTCAGAAATGTTGACTTAACATCCATTTGGTAGAATTTGATTATTCTTGAACATGCATAGGTGAGAAACATTCAGATGGCTTCCATTCTAGCAACTGGTGAAAATGTTTCGTCAAAATCAATTCCTTCCACTTGTGCATAGCCTTTGCAAACCAATCTTGCTTTGTTTTTGGTAACCTTCCCATCTTCATTCAAATTGTTCCTGAACACCCATTTAGTCCCAATAGAATTTTTATCTTTTGGTTGTGGAACTAATTCCCAAGTGTTATTCTTCTCAATTTGATCCAATTCTTCACTCATAGCTACTACCCAATGTTCATTCTGGTTGGCTTCCTCAAAACTACTAGGCTCAAAGGTTTCTAGAAAAGCAACGTTAGCTTTTTGTGATGAACGAAGCTATCGAACTTCATTTATGTCACCAATGATTTAATTTGATGGATGGTTCTTTTGAATCCATTCTTTTGTTCTCCTTAGAGGAGCTTCTTGTTGTTGTTCTGGTATATCTTGATGATCATTGTTTACTTCTTCCTCGTTGATAGTTGCTTCTTTTTCAACAATTTTATCTGTGTCTTTTTCAGCCTCTGTCTCAAGTTTCAAAGATTCTAGATCCTCATCATTACTTGCTAGAACACCATCTTCATAAAATGTAACATTTATGCTCTCCACTATCTATTTTCGTCTTGGATTATAGCATTTATAGGCCTTTATTTTGTGTGAGTAACCAAAAAAGATACCTTCATCAACACGTGATTCAAACTTACCTAAATTTTGATCTTCTCTTTTGATATAACATTTGCTTCTGAAGATTCTGAAATATTTTACATTAGCTGGTTTTCCTTTCCATAATTCATATGGAGTCTTGTTGTAATTATTTCTGAGAAGACTTCGGTTGATAATGAAGACTGTCGTATCAATTTCTTGAACCCAGAATTTTTCATCCAATTTTGAGTCCTTCAACATTGTTCTACCCATTTCCAATACGGTTATGTTCTTTCTTTCAGCAACTCCATTTTGCTGAGGTGTTCGTGCTGTTGAAAATTTCCTTTTTATACCATTTTCGTCACAATATTGTTGAAATAATTTGGAAGTCAATTCTCCACCATTATCTGATCTTAAACACTTTATTTTCAAATCAGTTTAATTTTCAACCAACTGCTTGTAGATCTTAAAGCACTCAAATGCTTCAAATTTTTTCTTTAGGAAACTAACGGTTATCATCTTAGTATATTCATCTATCATTAACATAAAATATAATTCTCCATCTAAGCCTTTTGTTCTCACAGGACCACATACATCAGTATGTATCAATTCCAATGGATGTGATGCAAAATTTTCTTTTGTTTTAAATTGGACTTTTGTCTGCTTGCCATGCCGACATGCCTCACATAGTGTGTTCGAAGGTTTTGGGATTTTCGGCATTTCTCATACTGCTTACTTTTTGCTTATCGTGACAAGATTGTCAAATTTTATGTGACCCATTCGTTTGTGCCATAACCAGCTTTCATCTTCTTTAGCTAGTAGACATGCTTTAGTTGCTTCATCCAGAACATATATGTCATTTGAAGCTCGACTTTCTATAGCCACAATTTTACCGTACCTTCCTTTCCTGATTTCACATTTTGTGGAGTTGAATAGCATTGTGTGTCCTTGATCACACATTTTTCCAATGCTGAGTAGATTGTGATTCATGTTTTCGACCAATAGAACATTCTTGGCTATAACATCTTTGCTTCCCAGAGTGACGGTACTTGAGCCTATAACATTTGAAGATCCATCATTTCCAAAGGATACGGTTCCATCCTTCTTCTCTTTCAGAGATACAAATTTCCTTCTATCTCCAGTCATATGCATTGAGAAACCACGGTCAACATACCACACATCTTTATTTTTTTGAGCCTTGAGAGTGAGAGCACAATTATTAGTCTTCTTCTTCTTCCATGTTCATTCATTTTGTGGCTCTAGAAGAATCTTCGAAGCTAAAGAATGAATGAACATGGAAGAAGAAGAAGACTGATAATTGTGCTCTCACTCTCAAGGCTCAAAAAAATAAATATGTGTGGTATGTTGACAGCAATTGCTCAACACATATGACTGGAGATAGAAGGAAATTTGTATCTCTGAAGGAGAAGAAGGATGGAACCATATCCTTTGGAAATGATGGATCTTCAAATGTTATAGGATCAGGTACCGTCACTCTCAGAAGAAAACATGTTATAGCCAAGAATTTTCTATTGGTTGAAAACATGAGTCACAATCTACTCAGTGTTGAATAGCATTGTGTGTCCTTGATCACACATTTGTCCAACACTGAGAAGATTGTGATTCATGTTTTCGACCAATAGAACATTCTTGTCTATAACATATTTGCTTCCGAGAGTGACCATACCTGATCCTATAACATTTGAAGATCCATCATTTCCAAAGGATATGGTTCCATCCTTCTTCTCTTTCAGAGATAAAAATTTCCTTCTATCTCCAGTCATATGTGTTGAGAAACTGCTGTCAACATACCACACATCTTATTCTTTTTTGAGCCTTGAGAGCGAGAGCACAATTATCAATCTTCTTCTTCTTCCATGTTCATTCATTCTGTGGCTTCGAATATTCTTCTGGAGGATTTTCAAGTCTGCAGTCTCTCGCTATGTGTCCAAAGTTCTGACATTTGTAACATTCCATATTATTTCTTAAATTTTCAAATCTATTGATGTTTCGTTGAGCCCTGGGAGGTTCATATTTGAAGAATCTCTTGGAATTGTATTGGTTCCTAGGGTAATTGTGACACTCTACAGCTTTATGACCAAATTTTCCACATGAATAAAAATAGCCATGAAAAATATGTTGGTACCTGGATGAAAATCTTCGTCGAGGAATCGTCTTCCAAGGATGTGCTTGCGAATCTTGTCCAATGAAGTCTACATGTATGTCAAATCTCATAGGTTCATTGTATTTTGTTGTAGAAGGTCCTGCTTCTTCTTTGTAACCGAGGCCAGTTCTGTCGTTATAAGATCATTGATTGTTGATGAGTTCTTTCAATGCCCTTGAGCTATTGGCATAGTTTTGGATAGTTTTTCCGTTCTTCACTTCCTTACGCAGCGAGACTACTTCAGCTTCTAATGATTCCCTTTCTTGGTTGCTTTCTTCCAACTTCTTTTGAAGTGACTCTTCACTACATTTGTGTTCTTCAACCTCAATTTTGAGACCTTGAACTTGTTCTTCAAGAGTATTGGAACAGATCTTCTTAGCATTGAGCTCTTTTATAAGCTTGATTTCCTCCTCATAAAATTATTCTATGGTCAACTCTTGTTCTTCATTGTTTGATACTTCTTTTTTATTGTGCTTGGCCATAAACAATACTTTCTCATTGGCTTCTTCTTTGCTATCACTTTCTTCATCGGATGATGAGCTATCTTATTTAGAGAGAAAGTTCCTTTTGGATCCTTTCTTTTTTCCTTTCTTGTTGAATTTCTTAAAGCCTTTCTTTCCTTTTGAGTTTCCATCACTTTTGTTCGGACATTTTGCTACGAAATGCCCAACCTCACCACAACCGAAACATATCAATGGAAGTTTACCTTTGAATTTTCCCTTACCAGGTTTTAGTTTTCTCATAAAGTAATCATATTCTTCATCTGAAAGACCTTCTCCGTCATCTCCCTTTTCTTCACACTTGCAGGTGCATGTCATTTCAATTGAAGGTTGTTTGTCCTTATTGGTTTGCTTAGATGCACTGAACGCAGTTTCTAGATTTGAAGTACCCTTTTCTTCATCAAGTCTCATTTCATATGCTATGAGAACTCCATGTAATTCTTCCTTGCTGAGTTTGTCCAGATTTGCACTGTATCCTAAGACCGATTCGTTTGGGTTGAATCTCCTTCGTAACGTTCTAAGAATCTTCCGTATAATAGTCTTCTCATCAACTGGCTCTCCCAATCCTTCCAGATTATTGGTCATTTCATCAATGTATTGGAAGTATGCAGTAATGTTGCAATATTATTTCATTCTCAGTTGCTCAAATTTTTCTCTATAGATTTGAAGTTTTTCTTCTTTGACATTTGAGTCACCTGCATATATATTCCCAAGCTTGTCCCATACATTTTTGGTGGTTTTACAACCCAACACCTTATGATAAGTAGATTCAATAAGTCCACTGATAACAATATTCTTTTCTTTTGCATCATTTACCAAATTCTTCTTACCTTGTTCATCCGCGGTTGATGAAAATACATTTTGAATAGTGTCCCGTACTTCGTAACCTTGCACTAAGAGATAGACCTCCATTATTCCTTTCCAGAGTGCATAATTATTTTCATTAAATAGAGGTACACCATTCTTGCTATGCTCCGTGACCTCCTTCCAGCTATTAAACTGCTATTGAAGGAACCAAGCTCTAATACCAATTGTTGGAAATACTGAGGGGGGGGGGGTGAATCAGTATTCCTTTCAATTAGAGAATTAGTTAATATTCAATTATTATAAGTGTTTGTGCATTGATAACAGCAAACAAGAGGAACACAAATGCACAAAAGTTTTAAGGTGGAAACTCACTCCGGGACAAAAACCACCTAATTTTTTTCTAATAATTCTTTAATATTCAACTCCAAATGAAAATAAAGCTCCAACTTCCTAGAATCTAGAAAAAAATTCTTCTCCAGCTCCCACTGGATGGATGATCCAATGCCCAATATTATTCAGTAGTCAACTGAACAGATTCTCCAACACCCAATAAGCTACAACTCACCCTAGCACATACCCTACCACACTATAGAAGAATAAAATAAGAATGGACTCCCATACTAGGGAAAATGGTCCACTTTACAATGATATAGAATGATGTAGAAGAAGAAGATATACTAGACCAGAAACCCAACTTTGACACAACATGGAGACAGCCACCTAATGATGATCCTAGACCTCCCAACACTTCCTCTTCAACCCTTGGCAGATAGACACTAGTTCAATTTTTACAATAATGTATTTACAATGACTTAGTACAATGATACCTTTACAATGATTTTATGCAATGCTGCCCACTTGAAGACTTCATATGATGAAGTTCTTCCTGATGTTATGCACCTTGGTTGTTTCTCTTGTCATGTTACCTTCTGCTACACCTTGCTTTTCTTTGCTGCCATAGAAATTCTGGTCCTTTGTAACCCTTGACAACACATGATCTAGCTTTTTTTTGCCTTCTAGGAGCTCGATATTGAATTTGGTGTATCTATGTTGGTTCAGATCCTCAATATCTTATTTTCAATCCTTTAGTACCCCTTTGAGTCTTCTTTCCAATGCCATAGGTCTGACCCAATTTGGATTCTTCAAGAGAGAGTTATACCCAATCTCCCACAATGCCCTAATTATGGACTGTTTCAGTAGAGCACACTTGTACGGCGTGCCACATGTCACTATTTCTTCATTTGGCTCTGAAATTGATAGAGAGAAAACTAAAGATTAGGCATTATCTGTCACTTTTTATATAATTTCAATCTGATACTCAGAGAGAGAGATATGACAATTTTACCAAGGTCACTTCTTTGAGATGAATTTCAGGAGCCTGCAAAAACCCTGACTTCCACAGATCATATTTCCAAAAATATTGCGCACCTTGATCTGAAATTTTTACAGCAACTTCCTCAGGATTTCATATTTGCATCATAAAAATTTCAGCTTCTGAGCCTTCGTAGAAGAAACGTTAGAGCGAAAATTCCATGATGACCTGCTTCAGATGGCGAAGTCCCTTGCCTAAGGAGGAAGTGAAGATCACAATTTGTATAAATGCTTAGGTTGAGAGGGGCTTCAACAAATGAACATGGGAGGGATTTTAGGAGCTTAAAAAATATTAATTATGACTTTTCAATGACCCATGCCTCAACCCCATGGGGTTTTAGCCCAGTAACTGGGGCTACAAACTTCAAACTTGAATATCTCTCAAACCGTGAAGAATTACATGGCGGGCCATATATCAACGGAAACATCTCGACAAGTAGAAACCATAAAAATCATTGTTGACCTAGAGTATATTAATTTGGTAGGTCAAAATTCTAATGCAATATTGGGTTAGCCCCTGGTGCTGCTTGGGTTGACATCAATGACAACCGTTGATCAACACCATGCTATAATGGAGCATTTTGGAGTTCAGAGAGTACATGGGGATGACCTCGACCATGCAAAAACTGTCATCCGTTGGGCTAGAAATTACCTTCTTAAAGAAGTTGCCCATCCTAGTGTTCTTTATGTACAGGTAATGATACTAGTCTTATGAATTTTTTTATGTCGAATCCCTAGCAAGATTTTGTATGCCTGATATTGAACCAAACTATATAGCATTGTGAGAGGTGGCTAGAGATTTTTTGAGCTCCCCTCATTTATGTTGGAATTTATGAATGATTCCAAACACACACAGAGGAAATAAAATTCCTCTTCCCAACACAGAGATTCAATTAAAAAATAAATTGCTTGACAGAGACGGCACAAAATAAAACTTCTATTTCATTAAGATAAAAACTCTATTACAAACTGAGACTCTTCCTATTCTGAGAGATTATAAAAAAAAATTCAAACTGCTCCACACAGAGTGTTCTTCAAAACTTTGTCTTACGCTTCTGCCCACTCTCTACAGAAATGCAACTCTCTGTCTCATAAAAACGCACACACGGTGCTCTCTGTTTGTTTTATGCCTTCTAGGTTTTTAAACATTACACACAGTCTCTTCCTTTTAGCCTTCTAGCTTTTCCTCCTTTTATATGACACATAAAATAAAAATTAAAACAAACTATTGAATTATATATATTATAAACTTTAGAATTTTATAATATCTATATATATATATATATATATATATATATATATATATATATATGTATACATATATATCAAAAGTCAAAACGACTTTGGAATAAAATCCGTCGCTGCTTGAAATAAAATTTAAACCTATGTTCTAAACCATTGTTGTGGACTTAAGACCAAAAATTAAATCCCATTACATAACAATTTCACATACCAATTGCCCCTATGCTGACTGGGGATTGGACCTATGTGATCGCTCTCCTATTGGCAGAGCCCGCACGGATTTCATACATGAATCAAGCGGATATAATGGACGTTTATCGGGTTCGAAATTTGGTTTGGTGACTGGGCTCCAAGGCTATGTGATAGTGTTTTGATTGGATGTTGGTGGAGGCCACACCCTCGTGACTTGGCAAGGTGGGGGCCCAGCTTTTGCATTGACCACGGGTATGGTGACTAGACTCAAAAATGCGCGATAGAGTGTTCATTGGTCCATGTGGTGAGGATGTGGACTATGGGCTCCACTACCAACTACGTGGCCCATTAAAACAAATAAAAAATGCGTGGGGTTTTAATTGACAGTTGGTTGGTGAAATTTATGGTGCGGAGGGTAGAGAGTTGAATGCTGAAGATGGCGTGGTTTAAATCACAGTGTTTACAAGTCAAAACAGGGCTACAAACCATAACCAAAATTATAAACTTGCAGGGTTTAAAGATGTGATTTTAATGCTATGTAGTGTGTAAACAGAAACAAGAAATTATCTTCCGTTCACTATCCTTCAATATTTCCATTAAACTATGTTTAGTCCTCCTGCACAATGTTGTAGTTGATTTTAAAAATTCAACACTCCCCCTTAAATTCAACTGTTGGGTTTTCATCCATACCCAAACATTTTCTCAAATAATTGAAACTTTTCTGCCCCAATGATTTTGTTAGTATATCAGCAAACTGCTCTTCAGTTATGCAATGTTGCAAAAAAATTTCCCCATTGTTCACTAGCTCCCTGATGTAGTGGTACTTGGCATCAATGTGTTTCGTTCTTTTGTGAAACACTAAATTCTTTGACAATGCTATTTCTAAGCTATTATCACAATAAATTTTTGTGCCTTTTACCTGTTCATGACACAAACTCCTCAACATTCTCCTCATCCAAACGTCTTGACATGCTACTGCTATAGCTGCCACATACTCTGCCTCAGTTGTAGATAAAGCCAAAATTGGTTGTTTCGTAGAAGCCCATGAAATGGCTCCTGAACCCATATGAAAAACATAACTAGAGGTGATTTTCCTATCATCTATACCTCCAACCCAATCACTGTCGGTATATCTAATTAATTAAGAATTTTCTGAAGTGGTGTATAAAATACCATACCTTTTTGTTCCTTTCACATACCTCATAATTATTTTTTCTGCTTGCAAATGTGTCTCCTTTGGCCTTTCCATAAATTTGGAAATTAAACTCATAGCATGCATAGTATCCGCCCTAGTTGCAGTCAAATACATAAGGCTTCCAACTATGCTATTGTACAACTTGGATCAAAATCCTTGATGTTGTCTTCTTTGCTTAACTTCAATCCCATCACTATAGGAGAAATTGCTACCTTGCAATCCTGCATGTTAAATCTTTCCAAAACCTCATTTACATATTTAGCTTAAGAGATAAAAAGTTTTATTTTCATTTTTCTCTACTTCTATTTCTAAGAAGTATTTCAAAAATCCCATCTCAGTCATCTCAAATTCATCCTTCATAACTGATTTAAAATTCTCAACAAGATAAGCATCATTACCTGTAAAGGTCACATCATCAACATATAAAAAGACAATCAACATCTTGCCATCTTTCTCCTTGATGTATAATGTGTGTTGTCCTTCACATTTCTCAAACCCATTTTCTAGTTGATAGGCATCTATCCTACTGTACCATGCTCTTGGTGCTTGTTTTAGCCCATAAAGAGCTTTCTTCAATCTGCAAACTTAGTGCTCTTGGCCTTCTTTCTCATATCCCAGAGGTTGTTCAACATAAACCTCTTCCATCAATGCTCCATTTAGTAATGTTGATTTCACATCCATCTGGTAAACCTTCCATTTTTATTGTGTTGTTATGGACAACACTGCTCTTACTTCTTATATTCTTGCAATCGGTGCAAATGTTTCCTCATAATCTCTTCCTTGTTGCTGCTTGTAGCCTTTGAAAACAAGTCAGGCTTTGTGCCCTTCAATCTTACCTTCAAAATTGCTTTTGGTCTTGTAGATCCATTTTACTCCAATCACTTCTTTGCCTTATGGGAGATCAACTAATTCCCATGTCTTATTTTTCTCTTTTGCATTAACCTCTTCATCCATATCATCTATCCATTTCTTATCTTTCACTACTTCTTCAAAATGAATAGGATCATCAACATGACAATATAATGCAAATAAAGAGTTCATACCTTCATTTACTGCCTCTTTCTCATAAATTTCATTCAAACTTATGAATCTGGTTCCTCTTTCATTTGTTGAACTTGTGCTTGTAGAAGCACTCAAATATGCTCCTTGTGGTGTGCTTGGAGAAGAACTGACATCACTTCTCAAGGGTGTTCTCATTCCTTCTTGTGGTGTCCCTTGATGTCCTTGTGTTGGTGGAGGTGGTACTACTAATGAGGAATATATTTCAGCCATTTCTTCCTCATCTTCATCATGAGACAAACATGTTTTTAGTTTCACTATTTTCTTAATGCTTCCCTCCCAAGCTTCTTCCTCAATTAATTGTACATCTCTTCTTATAACAAACTTCTTGGTGGATGGGTTATACAATCTATATGTCTTGGATTCTTCACTGCATCCAATAAATATGCACTTCTCCCCCTTACTGTCCAACTTCTTCCTTAGATGATCTGGAATGTGTGCATAAGCCACACAACCAAAAATTCTAATGTGGGTGACAAACTGTTTTATGCCACTCCATGATTCTTCCAGAACTCCATTCATTATAGCTTTGGTTGGGCATCTATTCAAGATGTATACTGCACAATGTACAGCTTTAGCCCAATACTCATTTGGAAAATATTTTTCCTTCAACATACTGCTTACCATGTCCATGATGGTTCTATTTTTCCTTTCAGCAACTCCATTTTTCTGTGGTGTATACCTTGCTGTAAATTATTTAGGAATCCCATTTTCTCTGCAAAAACGCAGAAATTCTTTGGAGATATACTCACCTCCTCTATAATTTCTTAAGACCTTGATATGCTACCCATTTTGTTTCTCTACAAGAGCTTTAAAGTGGCATAATTTCTCAAACACTTCACTCTTATATTTCAAGAAATAAACCCAAGTTTTTCTTGTATAATCATCAATAAATGTCAGCATATAGTGAATCCTTGCTAGTGACGGTGTGGAAAATTTCTAAGGGTGCCTTTGACCTTATGCTCTTTCCTGATGGAAAACATTCTTTATGTTGTTTGCCCAAGATGCAGCCTTCACATAGGTTGTCTGATTTCTCAATCAATGGTAATCCCTTTACCATACCTTTTCTATGCAACAAATTCAGACCTCCAAAGTTGAGATGTCCAAATATTAAATGCCATAACCAATTTTCATCTGTTTCTTCTCTTCGAAATGTCTCTTGTGTCACTGCTTCCATTTCAACTCCTTTCTTCAAATGTGCTCTCATCTTGAGAGGAAATATTTTGTTCCTTGTCATATTCACTTCTGCAATGCGTTGCTTGCTTGGTGGTTTATCCATGATGGTGCATACATCATCTTCAAAGAAAAAATTATACCCCTTTTGAATGAGTTGTCCAATGCTCAAGAGGCTACACTTCATACCAGGCACATAGTATAAATCTGATATGGATCTTCCTTCTCCTTTCTTTGTCAAAACACTTTCTCTGCCTTTTCCCATGGCAAACACCATATTGTCTATCCCCAATGCTACTTGATACTTTACATTTTCATCTAACATGGAAAACATAGAAATGTTTCCAGTCATATGGTTGCTACATCCTGAATCTAGAAACCATATATTTTCAGTCTTTTCTTCAGCCATATTACATGCTAAAAACAACTTTTCTTGACTGATATTTTCTTTAGTAAAATTAGCACTCAGTCTATTACCCATGTCACTCTGTTTCTTCCTACATTCATTGGCATAATGGCCATACTTCTTACAATAATGACATTGGACTTCATATTTATCATACCTTTTTCCACATCCTTGATTTTTTCCACCTTGTTGGTTGTTGCCTTGGCCTTGGTTCTGATTTTCATTTTTGCCCCTTTGATTAATATTTGTAGGGTTGTTTCTTCCTCTGTTTTGGCTTTTGCCTCTTCCTTTTCATCTGTAGTTTCCTTTTCCTTGACCTCTTCCTCTTCCAAATGACATTTGGGTCTTGAATTCATGCTCCAAAGATGAGTTTGCAATTCTACCCAATCTTTGTTCATGTGTCATCAATGATGCATGAATGTTGTGAAACCAACTCCAAAAATAGAAGAAAAGAGATATCAATGCCTTAGAAATAAGCCACTTCGAGGGGGAAACCTCCAATACATTACATAATGAAAAATTCTTGGATGATAGAGATTACAAAACCTCCTTTCTATATATAGGAGTCCATGGGGCTACAATGTAATCCTAGCCGACCTAACAATAACAATTTAGGGGCAAAATAATAACAATATGGGGTTTACTGGGGTACCATAATGACTATAAGGGGGTTACACTAACAAAAATAAGGGACTATACTAGTAATATAGGGACCTAACATGCCCCTCTCCTCCAAAAAAGTGTTGTCCTCAATGCTTGAGTAGCTCTGGGTGCTTATGTATAAAATTTTCATCCTCCCATGTAGAATCTTCAGTGGGTAAGTTCTTCCACTTGATGAGATACTCTAAAATTGATCGATTTCATAGCTGTCGAGTTCTTGTTTCCATGACCAGTTCAGGTTCAAATATGATTTTTCCTTCCTCATCAAGTTCTGGCAATATTGTTTGAACTGTAAGATTTTCACCTATAACCTTCTTTAAGCATGAAACATGGAAAATTGGATGCACTCATGAAGAAGCAGGAAGTTCCAATTTATATACCATAGTACCAATATTTTGCAACACCTTGTAAGGACCATAGTACTTTGGTGATAATTTATTATCCTTCTTAGCTTGCTTGAGGGACATTTTTTTGTGTGGTTGTAGCCTTAAAAATACCTAGTCTCCTACATCAAAACTTCTCTCGCTGCGATGTTGATCTGCCTATTGTTTCATTAATTTTGTGCCAAATTCAGGTTATCCTTTAAGGGTTGGAGAACTTCTTGTTGATGCTCGATATGATCTTCCACTGCTTGAACCTTCGAATTTTCTCTTAAAGATGATGTGATGGATGGTGGATGATATCCATAAAGTGCCATAAATCAGGTCATTTTTTCTACAGTATGGAAGGAAGTGTTATACCACCATTCAGCGAGAGGTAACCACTTGACCCATTGTGTTTGTTTATCAAATACAAAACAACGAAGATATCCTTCCAAACATTTATTTACTATCTCAGTTTCACCATCAGATTGAGGATGATAAGATGAGCTATGAGCTAATTGAGTACCCAAAGAAGAAAATAACTTCGTCCAAAAATTTCCAATAAAAATGGGATCTCTGTTGCTCACAATAACCCTTGGGTTTCCATGTAGCTTTTGAATTGTGTCCATAGATGTAGTAGCAACTGTGCTTGCTTTAAATGGATGAGACAATGCACAAAAGTGTGCATACTTGGTAAGCCTATCAACTACCACCATGATGACACTCCTTCCTTTGGAGTTAGGTAAACCTGTGATAAAATCCATTTAAATCTCCTCCCAATGTTGACTCAGAATTGATAAAGGTTGTAGAAGTCCCGAGGTCTTAATTGTCTCAACTTTATTCTATTGGAAAACCAAACATTCTGCCACAAACTTTTGAATATCAGATTTAAGGCCATCCCAAAAAAAATCTTTCTTCACCCTGTGGTAATATTTTAAAAATCCTGAGTGTCCTCCTAAAGGAGAAGTGTGCAATTCCAAAATAATCTTTTGTTTTAGTTGGGAATTCTTACAAATATATAAGCGATATTTGTACCATAAAGAATCATTTTTCCAACTAAATGTATCAGATGTACTAGGATATTGCCGCAACTTTTGAATGAGTGTCCATACTTCTTTGTCCTTCTTCCATTCATCTCTTGCTTTGGTTATCCAATCTGGTTGGATAATAGAAATGGCACAAAGAAATGCTTCCACCTCTTCATTCTTTCTTGAGAGTGCATCTGCAACAACATTAAGCTTCCCTTTTTTGTAGATTATTTGAAAGTCATAAACCAACATCTTTGTGACCCATTTTTGCTGCTCTTCTGAAGATATTCTTTGTTCCAAAAAGTGTTTAAGACTATCATGATCATTTTTTACCTTGAAGTGTCTTCCAAGTTCTCCATTTCTTTAGTGCATGCATTATTGCTAACATTTCCTTCTCATAAATAGTTTATTGTAAACAATTTCCTTTGATTGGATGACTTTCAAAAGAAATGGGTCTTTCTTCCTGCATTAAAACAACACCAATTCCATTTCCTGAGGCATCACATTCCACAATAAAGGTTTTTTTGAAGTCTGTTGTAGCTAAGACCGGTGCTGGGCACATTGCCTCTTTAAGATGTTCAAAGGCCTTAGTTGCTTCAGGAGTCCATGAAAATGCATCTTTCTTAAATAATGTTGTCAAAGGTGCTGCTATTCTCCCATAATTCTTAACAAACTTGCGATAATACCCTGTTAACCTAAGAAATCCTCGCAACTTCTTTATGGTTGTGGGGACTTTGCATTCCTTAATGGCTTTAATTTTGTTAGGGTATACCTTAACACCCTCGTGAGATACAATATGACCAAGATATTCCACCTCTTGTACTCCAAAGAAACATTTGGATGTTTTTTTATATAATTTTTTCTCCTGCAATAGTTTGAGCAACCTATCAACATGTTCAACATGATCCTTCCAAGACCTGCTGTAGATTAGTATATCATCAAAAAATACTAGCACAAATTTTCTAAGGAAGGGTTTGAAAATGGAATTCATCAACCCTTGAAATGTAGAAGGTGCATTGGTAAGGCCAAAAGGCATGACCAAAAATTCATAATGACCCTCATGAGTTCGGAATGTTGTTTTTGGAATATCTTCAGTCTTCATTCTAATTTGATGATATCCTGAACGAAGATCCAACTTGGTAAAATAAATTGCTCCATGTAATTCATGCAATAATTCATCAATCACAGGAATGGGAAATTTATCTTTAATGGTGAGCTTATTGAGCTCCCTATAATCCGGACACATTCGCCATGATCCATCCTTCTTGTGTACCAATACTACGGGAGCAGAGAAAGAACTTTGACTAGGTTGAATTATACCCGCCTCTAACATTTCTGCAATCATACATTCAATTTCGCTCTTTTGGAAGTAAGGATATCTATAAGGCCTGATGTTTGGAGGAACACTTCCTGGAATAAAATGAATAGCATGATCATGATCACGAATAGGTGGGAGTCCTTTGGGAGTTTCGAACACCTTGGAATGATTGTCCAAGACTTGTTGGAGATCTGCAGAAATAGATGATTTTGATGTTGGAACTTCTAGTGAGCATAATTGTGCAATTACGCCTCGTTGTTCTTTCTTTAGAAGCTTTTTCATGACATTAGAGCTTATTATCCTTCCTGGCTTCCCTGCAATACCTCGTAATTTGACTTCCTTTCCTTCTGAAAAAAAATTCAAGAAAAGTTCTTGAAAATTAAAAGCTACCGTCCCCAAAGATTGTAACCATTGTACTCCTAGTACAACATCAGCACCTCCCATAGGAATGGAAAGCTTTGGACTAGTCAACACATATTCCCCCATGGTTAGCTTGATATTATGGCATTTTCCAGAGCAATTTATAGTTCCTCCATTTGCAACCATCACTTGACATTCTGGTGCTGGGTATAGGAAACAATTTAATTCCTTGGCTACCTTACAATGAATAAAATTATGGATGCTACCTGAATCAATCAACACTATTACCTTTTTCTTCTTGATTTGTCCTTCTATCTTGAGAGTTTGAGGAGTGGTAATTCCTGCCAGTGCATTACACGATATGGTCGGATTCATTTATTCCTCTTCTAGGGCTGGTTCCTGGTGTATATTCTCTTCTTGTTCATTTTCTTCTTCCTCTTCACAATCTATGTAAAATAATTTCTTCTCAGCACACTTATGACCTTTAGTGTATTTTCTATCACAACTGTATCAAACCCCTTTTTCTCCTTTTTCTTCTAATTTTTGTGGTGTCAACCTTGTAGGTTGTGGAAATCTAGGCGTAGAAACACTTCCTTCTTTATAGAAGTGAGTGGTAGGCTTCCTTGTCGCTATATTTTTCTTGCCAACCTGAATGCCTTCTCCAATGAATCAGGTTCCAAAATGTGAACTTCATGTTGGATGCTATCCTTTCAAGTACCTATGAAGAGATCAATCTTTTGTTCCTCTGGAATATCAGTTACCCTTATATTCATTTTTTGGAAGTCCTCAATGTGCTCCCCCACTAAACCCTTTTGTTTGAGATTTATCAATTGGCTAAGAAGGTGTTGCTCTTCATATCCTCATAATGTGCTATCATTTCCTCCATAAAAAGTGACCAAGTGAAAATTTTTTTTACGGGAGCAAAGCCATCGATACCATACAAATGTATTTTGTTCTAAATGTAAAGTTGTAATGCGTACCTTTTGTGTCTTTTACACATTATGGAGATCAAAATATTGCTCCATCTATAGTATCCATGTTACAGGATCCTTTCCATCAAACTTCCTCATATCCATTTTTGGAATATGGTGGTTCTTCCCACCAATATTAGAGTTTATGAAGTCACGATTAACATTTATTTTATTCTCATCATGAGTTTCCTCTACTATGTTTTCTCCTTTAGGAAACATTTCTTGTATCAAATTTGTCAAACCTTCCATGTCTGCTTTTAGATCATTCTTAATGTTTTCCATGTTGTCTTTCATTTTTTCATCGATATTAGCTTCCATGTCATCCATCTTAGCTTCCATGTCATCCATCTTAGATTCCATGCCATCTATCTTAGATTCCACGCCTTTCTTCAAACCATCCATATTATTATTCAAACCATCCATCTTCGCTTCCACACCTTTCTTCAAAACATCCATTTCATTTTTTGTTGCTCTTTGCGAGAGCGAAATTTGGCGCACTTTCTATTGTAATTTTGATAGATCATGTTGCAATTCTTCATCTTCATGAGTCATAGTAGAGCCTTTTGAAGGCTTAATGGGTGTTGAATTATTTTTACGGAGCATTTTTTTTTTTTTTACCCAATACTGATATATATTCTACAATATGACTTTGGAATCAATTCAAATTGATTCTTCAAACAAGACTTATGAAATTCATAAAAAAAAATACACACTTTTTTCTTGCTTTTGAGGAGCTCGATATTGAAATTGGATTATCATTGTGATTGCAGATCTTCAATATCTGAACTTGGCCACTGAGGTAGCCTTCAGAATTATCTTTTGGATACCACAGGTCTGACCTGATTTGGTGATCCAGGTGGATTAAACAGGTACAGGTACAAATGGCTTGAGTACAAGGCTCAAAAATCAAAGTGTTTGAAATTTTTTGAACCAAGTTCAAGTTGTATATCCTGTGATTCTAAATCCAACGGCGCAAACGACACTCAATTCCGAGTCCGTATGAAGGAGTTAGGAGCAGTGAAAGTTTGGAGGTTAACTTGGTGATGTGGCAGACTAAGGAGGAAACAATTTTTTTGAAACCCGACCACTGGATTCCGACCAACCTGGCCAGATTCTGGGTGAATTTGTGGCATCGTTAAATGCACTCCTTCGGTCAAAAATCTGAAGGTTCGAAAAACAATATTTTTTTTAAATAACAAATAAAACAAAAAATATATATAATAAGGGTGGCGAGCCACCAACCCCGCCACCCCATTCAAATCCGCACATAATAATAAAAAAAGAATATTTTTGGGGGGTAGGTAGTCAACCCCACCACCCCCGCGATCTCCACTGTACAAACATTAAATGGGGCGGAGGTTGTTAACCCCACCGCCGCCACCACACATACATGGCGTGGTTCCATATGGGGCGGGCCGCCCAATATGGGTCCAGCCCCCCCACATCAACATCAACAGTTCAACAAATTTTTAAAATATAAAATAACGGTTCAAACGTTCAGCCTTTAAATGGAGGGGTCGGGATTTGACCACCTGACCTCCTCCCAAGAATGTGGATCTCCAACCGATTCGGCTAATGGTGACTTTGAGAAATCTGCCCATGCTAAAGTATATAAAACTTCATTCATTTGTGCGCCCAAGGACTGACAGGAGTGGGCACAAAAAACGAGGTAGTGGAACGTTGAGCAGTGTGTAGGAGGGGCCAGAACCATGATCTGAGCCATTTTTCCAGGGGGGCCAGATTTTCACTTTGTCCGATTGGGGCAAGTTTTATATGGATTCAGCACTACTCGACGCCACAAATCCAACGGTGCTGCCCATTTTTTCATCAGAGGTCTGAAATTTTCAGCCATTTTCAGATTGGGCAGGTATAAGGGTGTAATTCCTCATTTTGTACTTGTACTTCATTTTGCCATTTAATGAAAGCAGGGCCTCCCCACTATTATAGCAGGGCCCAGAGACATAGTTCCTCCTGGATGAACTCCGATATCAACTCTTGTATCTTCATGCATGATGTTAATTTCTTCTCTCTTTTTCCGCTTATGCCTTTAAAGTTTCTTGTTTAAAGCTACAATTTTCACATGTTAATTCTTTTATGCATCTCAAACAAAAGATTTTGGATCAAGTGGTATCAGAGAAGGTGTTTGTAGATGTGAATTACATGCTTGTATGCTAACAAGAAGCAGGCTAAGAAGAGGCGAATGGACGCTACAGGATTTTGATCCTGAAGCAGGACGTGCACGTCAGAGAAGGAACATGGGGAACGAAGATCGGAATGAGGAGGAGCTCAATTTCCGCAAAACTTTCTATACCATGGAAGATCGAGTAGAGAGACTATTCTCTAGACTTGAAAGGTTAGAGGAAACATGAGATCATGCTTTAGAAGGGCAAGGTTCAGTGCATGGAGATGGTGGAGGAAATCCACCCCCTTCAGGAAATGAAAGTCCTTCCTCCTCTTCTAACCATCATAATAAAAATTCTGGAAATGCATCTAACAAGCCTTTCTTTAAGTTAGATGTTAAGTTTGATCTACCAGTATATAATGGTGAAAGTAATGCTGAGAAGCTTAAAAATTGGATTAGGCAGCTTGAACTCTGTTGCAGGATCCAACCGATTATGGAGGACGAGGCGAAAATCCAATTGGCTTCTCTTCGATTGAGTGGCACAACTCTCATCTAGTGGGAGAGAAAACTTCGAAGCAACAGTAACTTGGGTAACCTTCTTTCTTCCTGGTCAGATTTTATTGCTGCAATTAAAAATCAATTCTATCCCTTAGGTTACAAGCAGAAAGCCTTAATGGAGTGGAAGTACCTAAGGCAAGGTAAAGGACAAAATGTGCAAACCTTTACTGAAGAATTTCGAAAACAAGCATTAAGTTTGGGCATCTCATTAGATTCTCCTGAAGTTGTAACTAAGTACATTGGTTCATTACATAGTTACACTAGACATTCATTGTTAATGTTTGAACCTACTACCATTGACTTGGCCAGTGTAAAGGCCATTCATCTTGAGAATAGGGGCAGAAATGATAAGGACGATCATTCAAATAAACCGCCTTCCAAACCTTCAAATGGAAAATTGAAAGGGAAAGGAAAGGGAAAGGAAAATAAGACGACGTCAACAAAGAAGGATGAAGGAGAAAAGCCTTATTGCATTCACTGATAAAAGGAAGGCCATGACAATGATCATTGTTGGAAACTATATCCAAAAATGAAGCCGAAGAGATATGGAGGAAAGGGTAAGAAGAAGATGGTAGCAACCGCGCAGCAGGACCTTGGATCCGACTCAGGCGATGAGGCATTGATCACAGTAGCAGGCACAAAAGGTACTCATTCTCTTCATGATTCTGAATCGCATGAAAGCACTAGTTCATCAAATGAGCCTCTTTCTAATGAAAGAAAGAGAATTGATTTGTTTCACATTAGAGTTGTTATAAACCATGCAAAAGTAGAAACTCTATTTGATTCAGGCTCTCAAGCAAACCTTATTTTAGAATCCTTGGTTAAAAAGTTAGGCTTAGAAGTTAAGCCTCATCCAAAACCTTATCCGCTTGGATGGATACATGAGAAAGTAAAACTAAATGTAACCAAGCAGTGTAAGGTAAAATTTGTTATTGCTTCTAAGCTGGTAGATGAAGTAGAATTGGATGTAATACCATTGGATATCTGTGGCATTGTGTTGGGGAGTCCCTATCTTTATGATGGGAAAGCAGTTTTCTTTCGCCATGAAAATAAATACCAAATCACTAAAGATGGGGTAGAATACATTGTAAGAGCTCATCAAACCAAAGTCAGTGCCAGCCTTGTAAGTGCAGGACAGATGAAGAGACTAGTGAATTCCAGCAAGGGGTGTTTGCTCATGGTTGTGAGAGCAAAGGATGAAGAAATATCCGATGCTTTCCGGGGATGTGATCCGGCTCATAAACAGGAATTATGTGATGTTATTTCTAACTATGATGAGTTGTTTCAGGAACCCAAACGTTTGCCTCCAAAACGAGGGATCCAACATGAGATCCATTTGCAACATGATGCTCCATTACCAAACATTGGTATGTACAGGATGTCATCCATCAAAATGGAGGAAATCAAAAAGCAGGTACAGGAACTGTTGAACCAAGGGGTCATTCAGCCAAGTACTTCTCCTTGTGGCTCGCTGATCATGTTAGTGCCCAAGAAAGATGGCACATGGGGGATGTGCGTGGATTATCGGGCACTAAACAAAATCACGGTGAAAAATCGATACCCTCTCCCTCGCATTAATGATTTATTAGATCAATTAAAAAATGTTGTTTATTTCACCAAATTGGATTTGCGTAGTGGTTATCACCAGGTTAGAATTGCAGAGCAAGATGTGTGGAAAACTGCCTTCAAGACCAAACAAGGGTTGTTCGAATGGATGGTGATGCCATTCATACTTTGCAATGCTCCAGCCACATTCATGAGGGTCGTGAATGATCTTTTTAGGCCTTTCATTGATGAGTTTGTCCTTGTGTATTTAGATGATATTCTTGTATTTAGTAGGACTTGGGAGGAACATGTATGCCATGTAATCAAAGTGTTTGATGTTTTAAAGAAATAACAATTGTATGTAAAGTTGTCAAAGTGTGAGTTTGGGAAAACCTCTTTGGTTTACCTTGGTCATATTGTCGGTAATGGTCAATTAAAAATAGACCCCTAAAAAGTTGAGGTGATTGTAAATTGGCCTAAGCTTACCAATGTAACAGAGGTCCGTAGTTTTTTAGGTGCAGTATAGTACTGGAGGAGGTTCATTGCCAACTTCTCCGTTATTGCATCACCCTTACACACTCTGACAAGTATCAAACAAGCCTTTCAGTGGAGAGGAAAACAGCAGAAGGCCTTCGAAGCACTGAAAGAGAAAATCAGCACCGCACCAATCCTGACTTTACCCAATCTCCAGCAGCCTTTTGAGATCGAAACTGATGCCAGTGGGTACGCCATGGGAGCTATACTTTTGTAGCAGAAGAATCCGATTTGTTACCATTCAAAGAAGTTCTCCTAGGCTGTAATATATTACCCCACTTACGACAAGGAATTGTATGCCTTGGTCCAAAGTGTGAAAAAGTGGAAACACTACCTGATCGGCAAGGAGACCAGCATCCATACGGATCATCAGCCCTTGCAATACCTTTAGTCACAGACTAAGCTACAACAATCTCATCATTTCAGGTGGATGGGGTTCCTACAGCAATTTCATCTGATAATAAAGTATAGGAATGGCACTAGTAACAAAGTAGCAGATATGCTCTCTCGCCCTCCTATCGCTGCTTCTATTATTTTGCATAATTCTTCATTGTCTTTTGAAATTTATGTTGAATAGTACACTAACGATGATGAATTTAAAGAATTTTATGCAAAACTAACTCATGGTTCACAGGTGGACAACTATCATTTGCAGGGGAAGCTGTTGTATCACCTTGGTAAATTGTGCATACCCACAGCAGAAAGGGTACATGTAATTCGAGAGGCGCATACCTCTCTTGTGTCTTGTCACTTTGGTGTCGAAAAAACCTTATGTCATTTGCAAAGGTTTTGTTTTTGGCCCCATATGAAAAACATTGTAACCCGTTTTGTAAAGGGATGTGTGATGTGTTCTGTTTCAAAGCCCTCTAATAGAAAACTTAGGCTCTACACACCACTCCCTATTCTGGGTCGTCCATGGGAAAGTGTGTCAATGGATTTTGTAGGAGGTTTTCCTATGTCTAGAAAGGGTCACGACTATTTGTATGTTGTCGTCAACCGCTTTAGCAAAATGTGCATATTGATGCCTTGTAAAAAGCAGGTCACTACTGAGCAGACTGCTTTTATTTTCTTTCAGTATGTTTGGGTCCACTTTGGGTTGCCCACATATCAAACAATCAGACTCTTTGTTTCCTTTGAGTTTGGACTAAAATTATGTATGAAGATATAATTGCATGAAGAGAAGCATGATTCATCCACAACCCACACACAGACAGAGTATTGTTAACTATTCAGGAAATACCTGTTGTGAAGACAGAGAAACATCCCAAAGTCAGGGATATAGTCACAGTAGAGGATAAGCTACAGCACCCAGTCGCAAATTCTCTCACGCAACATTCTACCCCTGGAGAAATGCTTTGGTTACTTACCAAAGGACCCTTTCGACATGATCTATGGAAGGGATGAAGATGCCAGTGGGCGTGATGACAGGGATAAAGCACAACGGTTCATTCAACAGATACAGACGATTCACCAAGTAGTGCAAGAGTAGTTGGAGAAGATTCAGGCCCGATATAAGGCCCGACATGATAAGCACCGAGTCGACCATCAATTTTAAGTTGGCGACAAAGTGTGGTTGCACATCAGCAAGGATCGAATCAATGGAGAAGGCAAGAAATTGCAACCATTCCAGTATGGTCCCTTTACCATATTGGAGAAGATTGGGAATAATGCTTTCTGACTCGAATTGCCGGTATGTTTTGTATGTACTGTCTGTGGGAATGTTAGCACCTGGAAATCCCATATGAACTTCATTGGATGATGGACTGAGAGAGGGCAGGATTAGGTTCTGCAATGGATGACTCTTGAACGTGTATCGATCTTGATGGAATCTGCAGGACACTTGTCTCTAATTTGCAGACCAGATCACACAGAGAGTTCTGGAGACTCCATGTTGGCTCTCAGCGGGACACCCAAGTAAAGCTAAATGGCTTGAAAAGGAGAAGGTGAGGGAGCAATTCCCTCACTTGCCTGTTGATTGATGAGGCTTTTGGGGTCCAAAATCTCTTTAGTGGGGAGGAAATGATCCAGGTGGATTAAGCAGGTACAGGTACAAATGGCTTGAGTACAAGGCTCAAAAATAAAAGTGTTCAAAAATCTTTCGAACCAAGTTCAAGTTGTATATCTCGTGATTCTGAATCCAACGGTGCAGACGACACTCAATTATGAGTCCGTATGAAGGAGTTAGGAGCAATCAAAGTTCGGAGGTTGACTTGGTGATGTGGCAGACTAAGGAGGCAGCCATTTTTCTGAAACCTGACCACCAGATTTCGACCAACCTGGCCAAATTCCAGGCGAATTTGTGGGACCTTTAAATGCACTCCTTTGGTCAAAAATCCGAAAGTTTTAAAAACAATATTTGTTTTAAATAACAAATAAAACAAAAAAATATATATAATAAGGCTGGCGGGCCACCAACACCGCCACCCCATGCAAATCCACACATAATAATAAAAAAAGAATATTGTTGGGGGGCGGGTAGTCAACCCCGCCACCCCCGCGGTCTCCACTGTACAAACATTAAATGGGGTGGAGGTTGTTAACCCCACCGCCGCCACCACACATATATGGCGTGGTTCCATACGGGGCGGGCCACCCAATATGGGTCCAACCCCCCCACATCAACATCAACGGTTCAACAAATTTTTAAAATATAAAAAAAACGGTTCAAACGTTCGGCCTTTAAATGGAGGGGTCGGGGTTTGACCACTTGACCTCCTCCCAACAATGTGGATCTCCAACCGATTTGGCTAAGGGTGACTGTGAGAAATCCTCCCATGCTAAAGTATATAAACCTTCATTCATTTGTGTGCCCAAGGACTGACAGGAGCAGACACGAAAAACGAGGCAGTGGAACCTTGAGCAGTGTGCAGGAGGGGGTGGAACCATGATCTGAGCCATTTTTCCAGAGGGGCCAGATTTTCACTTTGTCCGATTGGGGAAAGTTTTATATGGATTCAACACTACTCGATGCCACAAATCCAACGGTGCTGCCCATTTTGTCATCAGAGGTCTGTAATGTTCGGCCATTTTTAGATTGGGGAGGTTTAAGGGTGTAATTCCTCATTTTTTACTTGTACTTCATTTTTCCATTTAATGAAAGTAGGGCCTCCCCACTATTAGAGCAGGGCCCGGAGACGTAGTCCCTCCTGGACGAACTCCGATATCAACTCTTGTGTCTTCGTGCATGATGTTAATTGCTTCTCTCTTTTTTCACTTATGCCTTTAAAGTTTCTTGTTTAAAGCTACAATTTTCACATGTTAATTCTTTTATGCATCTCAAACAAAAGATTTTGGATCATTTGGATTCTTTAAGGAAAATTTATGTCCAATCTCCCACAATGACCTAATTATGGATTGGTTCAGTAGAGCAAACTTGTACCACTCTCCACATGTCACTGTTTCTTATTTTAGCTCTGAAATTGATATAAAAGAAACTAAAGCCCGTGTAATTGTGACCACTTTTCATGACACTCCAATCTGATACTCAGAGAGAGAGTTATGAATATTTTCCCACGATCACCTCTTTGAGATGAAATTCAGAATCCTGAAAAAGCACTACCTTCCTCAGATCATATCTCTGAAAATATTGCGAACCAAGCTCTGAAATTTTTCGGCGAGTTTCCATAGGTTTTCAGCTTCATGCCCTAAAAATTTCAGATTTTGAACCTTCGTAGAAAAAAATTTATAACACAAATTCCACGATGACCTATTTATATTAAATTGAGGAGCTTGAAAAAAGAGCTAACTTCCATAGATCATATCTTTGAAAATATTGCAAACCAAGCTCTGAAAGTTTTTGACAATGTTCTTCAGGATTTCAGATTCGCACCCTAAATTTTTTTGATTCTGAACCTTCGTAGAAAAATAGTTATAGAGAAAATTCCACGATGACCTGTTTGGAGTAGCAAAACCCTAGAATCCAAAGCTCGGATACCAAATGTTGTGAAACCAGCTCCAAAAATAGAAGAAAGGAGATATCAACGCCTTAGAAATAATTTTCTTCGAGGGGGCAACCTCCAATACATTACATGAATGAAAAATTCTTGGATGATACAAATTACAAAACCTCCTTTCTATATATAGGAGTCCATGGGGCCATAATGTAATCCTAGTGGGCCACAATGTAATCCTAACTGACCTAACAATAATCATTTAAGGGCACAATAATAACAATATGGGGGTTATAGGGGTACAATAATAACAATAAAGGGGTTACACTAACAACAATAAGGGACTATACTAGTAATATAGGGACCTAACAATGAAGCTCATCAACTGTAAACTTTGAGAGATCCTTTGTCTCTTTAGTGGTTGTGACTATCACATCAAACCTTCAGGGTAAGCTCCTCAACACTTTCTCCAATATTCTTCTTTCTTCTACTATCTCTCCATGATATCTCATTTGGGTAACCAACCAAATCAGTAGAGTAAATAATGAGTCTATTGTATCAGACTCCATGCAAATAACTTCAAAATCCCTTCTGATTAATTGAAGCTTTATTGTCTTTACCTTCCCCATTCCTTGGTAAGCTGTCTGGAGGGTATTACATACATCCTTGGACATATTTGCTGCTGCAATCCTTGGAAACACACTTTCATGCATTGCTTGATAGAGATAGAATAGGGATTTTGAGTCCTTCTTCCTATTTCTCTTCAGAAAATCCTTCTCTCCCTGTGTTAAGGCATTAAATGCATTTTCATCTGCTGGTTCTTCTAGACCATCTTCAACAAGCTCCCATATGTCTTCAGAGGCAAACAGGGCTCTCATTGTGATTTCCCAATAGTCATAGTTCTTCCCATTGAACTGTGGGAGTTGAGTATTTCCCATACTCGTGCTTGTGCTGGCTCCTACCATGGCTAGTTTTCTGAACTATGATTTTTTAAAACTTGACTATGTTTTTAAAAAACTTGTCTCTGAGGAATGCACTTTTTAGACAAACTCAAAACTCAATTTTTGAGAAATGCCTTGTTTTACTGATCTCTTACACTGCTAATCAAAAATTTCAACAAAAAACTCTGCTTCCTTCCTTGAGCTTCTTTGAAAAATTCAAAGAGCCTGCACTTGGCTCCGATACCATGTTGGAATTTCTGAATGATTCCAAAAACATACAGAGGAAATAAAATTCCTCTTCCCAACAGAGAGATTCAATTAAAAAGAATTGGTGGATAGAGATGGCACAAAATAACACTTCTATTTCATTAAGATAAAAACTCAATTACAAACTGAGATTCTTCCTCTTCTGAGGGATTACAAAAAAAATTTCAAACTGCTCCACATGCAGTGTTCTTCAAAACTCTGTCTTACAGTTCTGCCCACTGTCTACAGAAATGCAACTCTTTGTCTCATAAAAATTCACACACCGTCCTCTCTGTTTGTTTTATGCCTTCTAGTTTTTTAAACATTACACACAGTCTCTTCTTTTTAGCCTTCGAGATTTTCCTCATTTTATATGACACATAAAATAAAAATTAAAACAAACCATTGAATTATATATATTATAAAATTTATAAGTTTATAATATATATATATATATATATATATATATATATATATATATATATATATCAAAAGTCAAAACGACTTTGGAATAAAATCCGTCGCGGCTTGAAATAAAATTTAAACCTATGTTCTAAACCTTTGTCGCGGATGTAAGACCAAAAGCTAAATCCCATTACATAAAATTTTCGCATAGCAATTTCCCCTATGTTGATTGGACATCGGACCTATGCGATCACTCTACTATTGGGTGGAGGTGGAGCCTGCACAGATTTCAAACATGAATCAAGCGAATTTAATGGATGTTTATCAGGTTTGAAATTTGGTTTGGTCACTGGGCTATAAGGCTATGCGATAGCATTTTGATTGGCTGTTGGTGGAGCCCGCTCCCTCATGACTTGGAAAGGTGGGGGCCCAGCTTTCGCATTAACTGCGGGTATGATGACTAGACTCAAAACTGCGCGATAGCGCGTTCATTGTTCCATGTGGCGAGGACGTGGACTATGGGCTCCACTACCAACTACGTGGCCCATTCAAGAAAATAAAAAATGCGTGGGGTTTTAATTGACAGTTGGTTGGTGGAATTTATGGTGCGGAGGGTAGAGAGTTGAATGCTGGAGATGGCGTGGTTTAAATCACAGAATTTACAATTCAAAATAGGGTTACGGCTCATAACCAAGATTATAAACTTGCAGGGTTTAAGGATGTGGTTTTAATGCTCGGTAGAATGTAAACAAAAACAAGAAATTTTTTGTTGTTCACTGTCCTTCAATATTTCCATCAGACTTTATGTTTAGTCCTCTTGCACAGTGTTGTATTTGAATTTAAAAATTCCACACTTTCGCTAACATGCCCCTCAACAAACCATGAACTAATACCATTTACATTGATATCACTGTTAGTTAGGGTAATGTTGTATATTCAAAGCAAGGTAATCCTATCACATGTATATGTTTAAAGCAGAAGCATGGTCCTTTTCTTTCACTATGTTTGAGTCTACTCTATTACTATCAAGTTACCCATATTCATCACGTACTAGGTCAGTTCAACTCTGTTTCAACATGTATGAGCTCGTGATTATGAAAGCTCTTATGAAACTAAGTTAGTGTGAGTGCATAAGGTGTAAGTATTCCTATGCAATGGTGTTGATTAATTATGTTTAGACGTTTGTATTTATAATACAAGCAACTCTTCCGTACTAAGCAACAACATGTACAAGTTTCGAGCTTCAACATCAACCTATACAAATGTGAGTTCTACTTACCTAAGCTAGCAAAGGGTACTACATAGATCAAGCATCTTAACTTTTATTTGTACTACTTAAATGCAACTTATGTTACCAAGCTCTCGGCATTCAATGAACTTACTCAGCCCTTTGGAGTATAAAGGTTAGTTCTACTATTATCTTAGACTAGTTATGCGATATATAGCTTATATAAGCTTAGGGAAGGGACTAGTTGCTCCGCAACTCTCCTTGTTATAATTGAATTTATATAATAAATTTATATAGTTTTAAATAATTTGAAATCTCTAATCATAATAAATTGGACAAAATTTAAATATTGATAATTACATTAAATAAAATGTAAGATGATTTAATTTAATAAAGTATTTCATTACAAGATGATTTTTAAAATGTTATTTTTCTAATGATCAAGATGGGTATATTTTGTTTTTACATTATATTTTGAAGTTAAGTTTTTCTGATTAACTTTGAAGTGATTCATGAATGGTGAAACTACATTAATTCTTGGTGCAGGATTTTATACTTCAATTTCTTTCTAGATAAATGTAAATGCATTTTTCTACGAAATATCATTTTTAACTTTTATTATAAACTTTTTATAATTGTTTTCTATTAATGAGAATGATTGTTCCTTTGTGGATGCGTGTAAGTATCTATTCTTCTACCAATGACATCTTTACCAAATTTTATTGCGGAAGTTTTATAAATTGCTTCTCAATTAATGATGATGATTGGTTTAATTTCACTGGAAATTCCTAAATAGGTGTATTCATCTCTCCAATAAATATTAGATGTTCCTTCAATATTATATCAAGCTAGAAAGAACCATGCTTACCATTTTTAGGTTCAACATATGATGAAGGAAAAAATAGCACGGAGGTTCCTTATTTTGTGTGGATGTTTATGGGGCTTCATGGACTATACTACATATTGTATTTTTTTACTTTGAATATTTTGGTTATGAAGTTTGTCTTATTTCTTTTATGGTTGAAAATAGATAATATTAGCAAATACTTGCTTTGACATTTTCCTCAACTTTTGAACAAGTTGTTTTGGCCCTTACAAATTCCCCCAAAAACATGTAAAATTATGTTCTTTCATTACACAAAAAATTTCTTCCATCTGATATATTGCACCTAAAATACTTTTAATTGCAACACAATCCATATTGTACTTCAATTTCCTTTTCTTATGACATATCATATCACTAGAAAATTTCTATCTCCAATATGATCTTAATGTGAATATTTTTTGAACTTTTTAAAAAGTTTAAAATTTCAAAATATACCATTATTGGAGTCGTTTATTATGTATAACAAACAACACTCCAACTCTCAGAAAAAAAATAATTTATTTCAAAGATTCAATGGTTCATTAGCCAAATTATCAAATTCAAAACCTTATCATCCTTGTTTAGCCAAGGGAACTGTGAGATCATTTTGAATCTTTATATTTTTCTCCCGATAGGAATATTGTTCCTATGAAATAGGATGAAATACTAACAATATTAATATGTGATGTTGTCAATTCCAATGGAGTAAAATGCCCATATATGCAAACTCGAAATATATAGAAGGAAAAGGGTCGATCACTAACGTGAACCTACACATAAAAAGAAATGAACCTCATGAGTAGAGATGTAGCCACTTACAATATTTCTTAAGAAAATGAACTATTTAGGTAGTATTTGCTCTCAATTCCCAACATGAAGTATGGATCACCAATTTTCAAGGAAAGGCCCAAGGCTAAGCGTAATATTTCTTTTGGCTCATATTTGTATAATTCCTTCAGAATTTAGGAAACGATAAAACAAAAGAATTCAAAAAGTCACACTTTCCAATGGGATGTTAAGAAAAAATTGCAACTCCCAAGATATAATTGCAATTCAATGGCTATATCTTTCCGAGAGTACATACCTAAAGAGGTTCTTGCTTCTTGTAATTTTTTAGAACTATTTGATAATTAGAAGGAAAAGAAGCCCTTAAGACCATATTGGAGGAGGATTCAATAGCATTTTCTGATATGTTTTTCTGCCGACTATTTCTTATATTCGTATTGTCATATCCACTATTGGAAGGATATATCATTTACGTATGCAATATTCATATGTTAGGTTATGGTTTGAATTTTAATTATTTTTATAATATTATTGTTCTAAGTTGGTAAATAAAAAGTTATAAATGCATTGTTGTTGGTGACTATTTTTTTCACCTTTATCATTGATCATATGTGCTTTTATGCTTTTCTCTAAAATCTATGTGTTTTAAAAGTGCAAATACAAGTTTATGAACTTTTTTTTAATTAGTTTATTTCTAACTAGGATATGTCAATAAATTTTTCTTTCAAACTTACATTAGCTTCATGTTATGCACTGCACTGTACTATATATCATCGTTATAATTTGGATGGGTCTCATATCCGAAGTGGCATGAGATTCAATTTTGAGCTTATACCAATAATTACGCCTACCTTGTGTAGAACACTTTGTATATATTAACACCTTTAAAAAATTCATACAAGTTTGTTCACAAGTTCATCAAAATATTCTTATTGATTTCATTAAAAAACAAGCCAACTCCGTAGCGATAGTTCCTGCCAATATTTCACATTTCCTGCACAAAGAATAATTATTAATTATTAGATGAGAATAGCGCACCTAGCCCTGTTTTTAAGACAAAGTTGTAAGTTATAATTAAAATAAATTTAAGTTGTAAGTTGTAATTATTAGATGATAATAACCCACTGTGTTGTGTCTTTGACAGAAAGTTGATGAGGATTTACTGGAATGGTGACCCATATTAATACCCGAAAATATGTCATGCCTCTGCAACATGTAAGATTTGTTGAAATATTAAAGTCACCTGCTAGCCTTTGTACTGGAAGAAGAAAGAGTACAGCAGTAGCATAGATTGAGTGTACAACAACACACATTCAAGAAGAATGGGAGAATGTAAGGAAGAATTAAATTTTGATATGGACGAAGTCATTTCAGCAAAAGAATGAAGAATTTCGTAGTTCAACTCTACGGAGGAGCAGAAGTTATTAAAGACAGTGATTTTGGGCTTTAAAGCCCTCAACAACCAGAAATTAATGAAAGTGCTATAAAACAGGCGGAGGACTTAAATATAGAAAAGCGAGAACAAGTGATCCCTACCACTTGAGCGCAAATCGCAGATCGCAGTTTTGAAGTTTTAAGTGTCTTGTTGATGTTGATGTTTGTGATGTGCGATCATCGCACCATCACAACATCGCAATATTACAAAATCACCCTCCACCCATGCCAGAGTTTCGTTGAAAGTTGCGATGTGCGATCATCGCGTCGTCGCACGATCGCACAATCGCATGTTATATGTGTGTGTGTGTGTGTGTGTGTGTGTGTTGTTGCGCCGGTTGAAAGTTGCGACGCGATCAAATAGCAACATCGCAAATCGCAATGTCGCATATCGCATTTTTGTTGTTCTGCCATATCACACATCGCAAAATGGCCGACTACGATGTGGTCCCCACTCGTACATTGCGCTATGATAAATTTTTATGTTCGGAAAGTGCATTCTCCTTTGTAATTTTTTTTTTCTTTGAAAATTGTTTTATTTTCTTTTTTTTGTTGTTCCCGCCGCGCTATATAAAGGTGAAAAAAAGGCCCGAGTGCCGTAAGAGGGAATGATAGTATTTTTTCTTTGTTGTAATCGTTGTGTGAGAGCCCGCAGGCAAGAAAACACAGTAAGAAGAACATAGCACTGTTTTGTGCGTTCTTGAGAGACAGAGAGAAGATTTGTTTTGAGAAGCACTATGTCTGTAGCAGTCTTGATATCATTTTGTGAATCCCTCCAGTGAGGAAGAAATTTGTAATTGTTTTTTTTTAAGTTCTGTTAATGAAATAGAAAGAATTTTCATGCCATCTCTTTCTGCAAACAAATTTTTAGTTTTTAACTTCTCTGTGTTGTAGAGAAGAGTTTTATTCTCTCCATTTCTATTGTTTGGAATTTCCCAAAATTCCAACATGGTATCAAAGCTAGTTCAAGCTCTTTGAATGTTTCAAAGAAGCTGAAGAAGAAGAAGACTTGTTGCAGCATTTTCTCCAGCATTGTGAAAGCCCAACAGAATTCAAAGTTCAGGTATTTATCAAAGAAAAAAAAGTTGTTGTTTATTGTTTAAAAGGGTTTGTTCTTTCACAGAAGGAAGGACAGTTTGTTTAAGTTCAGAGTTCAGTTTAAAAGAAATGGCTAGACCAAGCACTGGTATGAACATTGGAAATGTTCAGCTTCCACAATTTAATGGAAAGAATTATGATTATTGGGCCATTACCATGAGAGCCCTGTTTGTCTCACAAGACTTATGGGAATTTGTAGAAGATGGTTTTGTTGAACCAGCTGATGAGTAGGCTTTCAATGCCTTAACTCAAGCAGAGAAGGACTTATTAAAGAGCAATAGGAAGAAAGATGCTAAAGCTCTCTTCTTATTATATCAAGTAGTAAATGAGACTGTGTTTCCAAGGATAGGAGCAGCTAATAAATCCAAGGAAGCATGTGAAACTCTGAAAGTAGCCTATCAAGGCATGGAGAAAGTTAAGACAACAAAACTTCAGTTGCTGAGAAGAGATTTTGAAACTCTTTGCATGAAAGAGTCAGATAGTGTAGACACATTCTTTACACATGTGATTGGGATTGTAAATCAGATAAGATCCCATGGAGAAACTCTTGAAGAAAGAAGAATTGTGGAGAAAATTTTGAGAAGCTTACCCTCAAAGTTTGATGTTATAGTTACCACCATGAAGAGACCAAGGATCTCTCACAGTTCACAGTGGACGAACTTCATGCCTCACTGATAAATCATGAACAGAGATTGAGCAGAGATGAAGATTCATCTCTTGAGCACGCCTTCAAGACCCAGATGCCTTCAGAAAGAGGAAGAGGTCAAGGCAAAGGAAGAGGAAGAGGCAGAAGCCAAAACAGAGCTGGAAGGAACAACCCTTGACATTCACATGGAAGGAGCAACAGTCAGAGTCAGATTCACGACCAATGCAACAGCCAGCAAGGTGGACATCAACACCAACATGCTCATGGAAAAAGGTATGAAAAATCCAATGTCCAATGTCATTATTGCAAGAAATATGGGCACTATGCCAATGAATGTAGAAAGAAGCAAAATGACATGAAAAATAAGCAAAATGCTAATGTAGCAAAAGAAGAAAAGAACCCAAGTAATGTGTTATTAGCTTGTAATGTAGCACAAGATAGAGAAGATGATGTTTGGTTCTTAGATTCAGGATGTAGTAACCATATGACTGGCAACAGAGCAATGTTTGCCAATCTAGATGAAGAAGTAAAATCTGAAGTGACCACAGGGACTGATACTAAGATCTCTGTCAAAGGAAAAGGCAGAGTTAGTATTCGAGCAAGAAATGGTGAGAAGAAATTTGTTCCTGATGTGTATTATGTTCCAGGTCTGAAGTGTAATATTTTGAGCGTTGGGCAGCTCATAAACAAAGGTTACAATGTAATTTTCAAGGATGATGTGTGCACAATAAAATATATACCTCCAAGCAAGAAAATCATTTCTGAAATACAAATGGCCAGCAATAGAACGTTTCCTCTCAAGATCAACACTAACTTGAAGGGAAAAAGAAAAAGCATGGCAGTTGTAACACAAGAAGCCTTTCAGAAGGAAGCAAAAGATGAAAATTGGTTATGGCACTTGAGATTTGGACATCTCAATTTCGGAGGATTGAACTTGCTGCACAGAAAAGGAATGGTAAGAGGTTTACCATTGATTGAGAAGCCTGATAGCCTATGTGAATGCTGCATCTAGGTAAAGAAACACAGAGAAAATTTTCCATCAAGGAAAAGCATGAGGGCGAAAGCACCCTTAGAGATCATTCACTCAGATTTATGTGGGCCGATGCAAACAGCATCAGTTTCAGGCAGCAATTACATGCTGACCTTCATAGATGATTTCACAAGAAAAGTGTGGGTTTATTTTCTGAAATATAAGAGTGAATTCTTTCAGAAATTTTTCGATTTTAAAGCTCTTGTAGAAAAACAGAGCGGGTTGTACATAAAAGTCCTCAGAACTGATAGAGGAGGAGAATATATATCAAAGCAATTTTTGTGTTTCTGTAGAGAGAATGGCATACACAAAAAGTTTACCACAAGGTATACACCGCAACAGAATGAAGTTGCTGAAAGGAAGAATCGAACCATAATGGAAATGGTGAGAGGTATGCTAAAGGTAAAACACTTGCCGAATGAGTATTGGGTAGAAGGAGAAAATTGTGATATATATATTTTAAATAGATGCCCTACAAAAGTTGTGATGAAAAAAGTTCCAGAAGAAGCGTGGAGTGGTAGAAAACAAGGAGTCACCCACATGAGAGTTTTTGGATGTGTGGCATATGCACACATTCCAGACAAATTGAGAAAGAAGTTGGATAGTAAGGTGCAGAAGTGCATTTTCCTTGGATATTATGAGGATTCCAAAGGATACAGATTGTATAACCCATCCACAAAGAAGTTTGTGATAAGCAGAGATGTGCAATTCATTGAAGAAGAAGCATGGGATGGAAGCATTGAGAAAATAGTCAATGTTAAAAGCTATTTATCTCATGATGAAGATGAGGAAGATGTAGCTGAAATTAACAACTCATCCATTGCACAACCTCCACCAACACAAGGACAGCAAGGGACACCTCAAGCAGCAGCGAGAACACCCTTGAGAAGAAGTGGGAGTGCATCACCAAGCACACCACATGGAGCAGACTTGAGTGCTTCATCAAGCACGTCTACACCAAGTGAAAGAGGAACAAAATTTAGAAGCATTAGAGAAATTTATGAGTAAGGAGCAACAAATGAAGGTATGAATTCCCTATTTTCTTTGTATTGTCAAGTTGATGATCCTATTCATTTTGAAGAAGCTGTTAAAGATAGAAAATGGATAGAAGTTATGGATGATGAAATAAAGGCTGTAGAGAAGAACAAAACATGGGAGTTGGTTAATCTCCCAGAAGGTAAAGAAGTCATTGGAGTTAAATGGCTTTGTAAGACCAAAAGCAATGCTGAAGGAAAAATAGAAAGTCACAAGGCCAGACTTGTTGTCAAGGGATATAAGCAGAAGCAAGGGATTGATTATGAAGAAACTTTTGCACCAGTTGCAAGAATGGAGATAGCAAGAGCAGTGCTATCCATAGCAGTACAAAACAAATGGAAAATATACCAGATGGATGTAAAATCTGCATTTTTAAATGGATTTTTAATGGAAGAGGTATATGTGGAACATCCTCTTGGATATGAGAAGAAAGGCCAAGAGCATAAGGTCTGCAGATTGAAGAAAGCTCTTTATGGGCTGAAGCAAGCTCCAAGAGCATGGTACAGTAGGATAGACTACTATCTACTAGAAAATGGATTTGAAAAGTGTGAGGGAGAACCCACTATCTACATCAAAGAAAAGGATGGTAAAATGTTGATTGTTGTTTTATATGTTGATGATTTAATATTTACAGGTAATGATGATTGCCTTGTTGAAAACTTTAAAACAGTCATGAAAGATGAATTTGAAATGACTGACATGGGTTTGTTGAGATACTTCTTAGGAATAGAAGTAGAACAAAATGAAAAATGGATTTTTATTTCTCAAGAAAAATATGTGAATCAAGTTTTAGAAAGATTTAATATGCAGGAGTGCAAAGCTGCAATTACTCCCACAGTAATGGGATTGAAGCTGAGTAAGGATGACAACAACAAGGATTTTGATCCAATTTTATATAAAAGCATAGTTGGTAGCCTCATGTATTTGACTGCAACTAGGCCAGATATTATGCATGCTATTAGTTTAATTTCTAGATTTATGGAGAAGCCAAAAGAAGCACATTGGCAAGCAGCAAAGAGAATTCTGAGGTATGTTAAAGGAACTAAAAGATTTGGTATTTTATATACTACTTCAGAAAATTCAGAACTAGTTGGATACACTGACAGTGATTGGGCTGGAAGTGTAGATGATCGGAAGAGCACTTCCGGTTATGTTTTTCATATGGGTTCAGGAGCCATTTCATGGGCTTCTAAGAAACAACCGATTGTAGCATTATCTACAGCAAAGGCAGAATATGTGGTAGCTACAGCAGCAGCGTGTCAAACAATTTGGATGAGAAGAATGTTGAGAAGCTTATGCCAAGAACAGGTAAAAGGGACAGTGATTTATTGTGACAATAGCTCAGCTATTGCATTATCAAAGAATTATGTGTTTCACAAGAGAACAAAGCACATAGATACAAAATTTCATTATATCATAGAATTGGTGAACAATGGAGAAATTGTTTTACA
Source organism: Pinus albicaulis (assembly GCA_034641835.2). Classification (NCBI taxonomy): domain Eukaryota; kingdom Viridiplantae; phylum Streptophyta; class Pinopsida; order Pinales; family Pinaceae; genus Pinus; species Pinus albicaulis. The sequence goes on from CM076573.1 coordinate 464,337,161, forward strand.
GCATTGTAAAACAGAGGAGCAATATGCAGATATTTTAACAAAGCCATTGGGGCAGAAGACATTTGAATTTTTAAGAAGATGCTTGGGTATTATGGATAACCCAGCAGCTGAATTTAAGGGGGAGTGTTGAAATATTAAAGTCACCTGCTAGCCTTTGTACTGGAAGAAGAAAGAGTACAACAACAACAAAGATTGAGTGTACAAAAACACGCATTCAAGAAGAATGGGAGAATGTAAGGAAGAATTAAATTTTGATATGGGCGAAGTCATTTCAGCAGAAGAATGAAGAATTTCGTAGTTCAAGTCTACGGAGGAGCAGAAGTTATTAAAGACAGTAATTTTGGGCTTTAAAGCCCTCAACAACCATAAATGAATGAAAGTGATATAAAATAGGCGGAGGACTTAAATATAGAAAATGGAGGATAAGTGATCCCTACCACATGAGCGCAAATCGCAGATTGCAGTTTTGAAGTTTTAAGTGTCTTGTTGATGTGGATGTTTGTGATGTGTGATCATCGCACCATCGCAACATCGCAATATTACAAAATCACCCTCCCCCCATGTCAGAGTTTCGTTGAAAGTTGCGATGTGCGATCGTCGCGCCGTCGCACAATCACACAATTGCATGTTATATATATATATATGTGTTGTTGCGCCGGTTGAAAGTTGCGATGCGATCAAATAGAAACATCGCAAATCACAATGTCACATATCACATTTTTTTTGTTCCGCCATATCGCACATCGGAAAATGGTCGACTGCGATGTGGTCCCCACTCGTACGTCATGCTATGATAAAGTTTTATGTTCGGAAAGTGCATTCTCTTTTGTAATTGTTTTTTTTTTTGAAAATTGTTTTATTTCCTTTTTTTTGTTGTTCCCGCCACAGTATATAAAGGTGAAAAAAAGGCCCGAGTGCCGTAAGAGGGAATGATAGTATTGTTTCATTGTTGTAATCGCTGTGTGAGAGCCCGCAGGCAAGAAAACACAGTAAGAAGAGCAGAGCACTATTTTGTGCATTCTTGAGAGACAGAGAGAAGATTTTTTTTGAGAAGCACTGCGTCTGTAGCAGTCTTGATATCATTTTGTGAATCCCTCCAGTGAGGAAGAAATTTCTAATAGTTTTTTTTTAAGTTCTGTTAATGAAATAGAAATCATTTTCATGCCATCTCTGTCTGCAAACAAAATTTTAGCTTTTAACTTCTCTGTGTCGTAGAGGAGAGTTTTATTCTCTCCATTTCTATTGTTTGGAATTTCCCAAAATTCCAACAAGAATTTGCTTCCTTTTACATTTTGTTCTATGTGATAATTTTTCTTATGGTCTTGAACAGGCTGATAAGGCATGGACACAACTAAAAGGCTATAGAAAGAAACTAGCTGGTGCCGAAACCATTTTTGAAAACTATAAGAAAGTGAACAAATCAGAGGGAACACGGGCATTGCGTAGGACATGAACTAAAGGACTGGTGGGAGAAAAGGTTGACTCAATAAATTCCCTTGTACCAGAGGATGATTCGATAGGTCATTGTAAAATCTATTGTGTTTCTAACTATTGTATTTTACAAGATTCCCATCACCTTTATGTATGCATTTACAACCCTTGATAATCTAAAAATACTTTTTCATCACCTTTATGTATGCATTTACAACCGTTGATAATCTAAAAATAATTTTTCGGTTTCTGAAATCTATTGTGGGTAAAAGGAAAATTGATGGCATCATTGAAGCTTAATTGCCTCACCTAGCTCTGATTCTCTTTTTGTATTTCTTATTCACAATTCTCATGACCTTCTCCAAGGCTGAAGGGATTCCTTCAGAAAGCCATGCAGTGAAAGGTTCTTCTAGAAAGTATTTATAGATTATAGTGTTCAACGTATTCTAGGGAGTTGCAATAGGTGGCACCTTGTTTGACACCCTCAAGCAGGTTGAAAAGCAACCCAAATCAATTGTGACACTGCTTGGCAATTCTATTCCTCGCAATACTAGCCTATTCATCGGTGTTATTGCTCTCACGTAATTTGGGTTTCCCTTCTCTTGATTTCAATTTCCTGAAACTATTCTCTATTTTTTGGTTCTTAGTCTTTGAGATAAGCATTTGTTAGTTTCGTCTCTGCAAAGAGGAGAGTCAAACATGCTCTTAACATGAAATTCTAATTTGCAAGGGACTTTCTACATGTTGGAATGGCCATATATTTTCACAAGACAATGGTTACAATGTAAATAAATATTTATTAATTTGTAGGATGGCATCTACTGTTTTATCTTCACAAATGAAAAATATTCCTCAGCTTCAAAGATTTGATGAACTCTCTGGATTTCATAACTTTGATGGGTACTGTACTTAGCTTATAGTGCCATCCAAGCTCTCACCAAATTCTCATTATCAGGATTATTTTGCAAAGATCTTTGCACTACTAATTCTCTTTATCAGTATTAATTTGCAAAGATATTTTCACTATTCCAAATGAATGAATATTCAATTATTTTACTTAATTTCTATGGTTAGCAGTGCTCATTTTTCAAAAAGATCTAATGAAATTCCCGATGGCATTAAATATTTCATACCGATGGAAGTAAAAAGTTCACACCATTGAACATATCTTGATGAAAATGTTCATACATAAATTAAAATAAGTTTAGAACTAATTTATTTATCTTTCCATATTATTTATTATATTAAATAAATCGGTTGCTTTTAGAGATCTGCTATCAACTATTACTATGTTTGACAACATCTTAAAATACCCAGGCATCTTTTTTCAGCAATTTCTGCATACTGTATTTTACATTAATTTCCTTTACATATTTCTGACTCAGAAAAATAGCTGTAAGAAAGCCTTGGCCTAAAATTAGCTTTAATATTGTCCACCATTATAAATAATGTTGCATATTTTGAATGCCACAATCAGCACGTAAGACTATTCGACCTTATTTCCATGAACAAGGAATAAGCATCGCTCAAGCTAAGGAAGCAAACTCTCATCAGAACAATTTCAAGTTAATCTGAAGAGGCATTGCAGAGAAAAGTACATAAATATACACTCCTTAAAATAAAATTATTAGTAGATTTCCAACAATGCTATTATCATTATCATGTGATACCTCTTTCACTTTTCTGTTTCATGAAATATAAAAAAGGCTTGTGCTCGACTTAGTTAAATTTGTTTCATTTGAATTGGCGTTTTGGAATTGTGAAGTTCAACTGATAATTTGACTTCTAAGGTGGAGATCAATGACTCACAATAGGGAAAATTGGCAAAGCCTTGAGGAAAAAAAAAAGACTAGAAAATGCCTCTAATAACATATAGTCTACAAAATGAGAGACGAGATAATGGATCTAATAACATAGAGTCTGCAAAATGGAGGGCACATGTTTCCAAAGATGCCATCGCAAACTCTACCTCTTAGTGAGTTCGGAAGGGTTCGGTCAACTTTATTCCGAGCCATATTGTAGTAATAGGTGAAAACAATCCAATTTTCAGGTTAGCTTTATATCCAATTTCCCTCGCTTTCGACATACTATATACTAGATAAAATATACTTTGGACATACGATATACTCGATAAAATATATTTATTCTATACTAGTTAGGTTTATATCCAATTCCCCTGGCTTTGGACATAGGCTTTTCTTCTACTACCCTATATCAAGTTTCATAGGCTTTTCTTCTACTACCATATATCAAGTTTTAAGTATAGGGTGTTTCATGATTCACACATATGACTTTAGGAGAAATACTTAATTACATGCTTGTTTCGATTTCCTTTCTAATATTTGCAACCTTTCTTGGGTGAATAAACCAAAAACCCATGTTGAACATGAATAAAGTACCTCAAAAATTGGGGAGAATCAGTTATTCTATTATCTCAAAAATTGGGGAGGATCAGTTATTCTAATATCTCAAAAATTGGGGAGGATTGGTTATTCTATTTCCAACCAAGGCGGATTGATCAAGATAAGGCAATGGAAACTATCATTAATGGATTTTCATGGGTTGTATTTAATGATTTTCCACAATAATTTGTCGTTGAAGTAAATTAACTGATGAGTTTTAAGGTTGAAGGCGGTGTTGGATAGGTGTTGCAAGGTACCTCTGTAAGATTATCTATGCACATTATTCTAATGCCATGAGATGATGTCTCAATAACACTATTGTTTAGTGTTGAGTTCTATATGTAGATAGTTTTCTTGTGTCCTAAATGGAAATCATATCTGTTGGAACACCTAATCCTACATGGGTAGGTGTGGAATGTGAAAAGTCACAATGGAGTCCAAGTGACCTTGGAATATGAAACCAAGAGTCACACCATTGTACTATAAATGTACATCATGTATAATGGAAAAATAAGTGAGCTACACGCTTATCCTTCATTGTGTGTTTGAGTCTCTTGTGTGTGTGTTCATCTTTCTCATACACCATGTGTGTGTCTTAACATGGTGTTTAACATGGTATCGTAGTGGGCGATTGCTCGGCCCTCGCTCCAAATTGAGTGAGCCATTTGTGTTTATGGCCTCGTGCATATCTACAAAAATTCTTGACATTTTTGCAGCGACTCGTAGTTTCTCGACAGCAGTATTTTTTTCCGCCATTCGAAGTGTTTTGAAGAGGAGCAACATTCAAAATCCCAAGCATTCGTAAATTGCGCATTCGAGCATTGGCTTTGAAGAAAGGTAGCACTGCCCTATCCAAGGTTTTCATTCTAAATTTTTCTCTACAATTTCTCGCTTATTAAAATATGCAATTTGAAGAGATGCTGGGAGACTATTTATATTAGGTTTCCCGAAGAATATTATGGATCTTTACCGCTATAATTTCAGAAAAAATTTTTGTTGTGTATGCCCTGCTTAAAATCCTACATTTTTTTGCGAAATTTTTCTCGTCACTGTTTTAAAAATATAGAATCTCAAATTTCACTACTCTCTACTCTCTTACTCCTCTCGCTTTCTACTATTTTAAAATTAAAAAATAAAAAAATAAAAATAAAAAAATTAATTTGTCCAGGCCTCTCGACCCTCCTCTACGCCCTCACTCCGCTCACGAGGCCGCCCCCTCTCATTCGCCCTATGCCCTCATCACACTACACTACAGACCCTACCTTATCCCCCCTCACGACCCTGCGTCTATCCAATTCCACTTGCTCCCTACGCCATCTCCTCACACAACACGCCAACTTTGCATCAAACTACTCACTCAAACCCATGGGCTTCAACATACCGCCTCCCCATCCCTATGACTCTACTTGCTCTACCTCCCGCCTCACCTCATGGCCCACTCTACACTCCTTCCTACTTGACCGCTCGCATAGACTTGAGCCCTTGTTTGGCCGCTCGTATACACTACTACCGACTACCAATCAAACCTCGTCCGCCTTGAAAACGAGCTCCCAACGCGGCCTCCCCAACCGCTTTACAACTCTCGCCTCCCCGTTTAATGCTCCAATACATCCCCTCTCAACTCGCTATGCACATCCTCTCCACACAAATGATGCCTATCGCTGTTCAACCCCAACCCCGACCGCAACTTGCCGTGCTAGCCGCTCTCCCCACGGCCTTTCGGCCTTCCTCCCTCCACCCGCTTTTTAAATCTGCCTTTTTAATTGTAATTTTTTTTTAAAACCCTCCCTCTTTGCACGTATATCCCATATTTTGATTTTCATTAGAGAAATCCCTTCCAAAAATTTTAATATCGAGCCTTTTTTTTCCACCCCCCCTTCCATATAATAACCCCCCCTCACCCATTATCCCTCTCCCTTTTTATATTTCCCATTCCCTAATTAAAATTCCCTCCTCCTCTTATTTTTTTTAAATTAATTCCCCATCATTTCCATTTTTTAATTAATTAAAAAAAAACAACGAGAGAGAGAGAGAGGAGAGAGAAAATTTGAACAAACAGAAAAAAGAGAAAATGACATGTGAAGCAAATGGACAAGTATACATAGTGAAAAGAGAAGATTTGACATTGTATGATTTGTGGCATTGACGTAAGGGTGATTTTCTGAAGAAATTGACATTTGAAGATGAGTTTTTATTGGTGCAAAACAACTCTCTAAAGGAAAATTCAGCTTGCCTTAAAGGCCTCTTGCACAAGTGTTTTCAACTGCACATTTACAAAATATTTTTTGCAGAAATATTGTATTGCATTGACATTGTATTGTGAGTAGACATTGCTTCTTCATAGTTGCAATCAATACTTGAGTTGTTGAAAATTGTTGATTGCCCTCCATCATTTGAGGAGCAGATTTTGTACTTTCCATAGTTGGAAGTCCTCTTGAGTCATTTGTATTTCTTGTTGCATCACATTGTAAACGGGTGCATTTTCGGTTGAAGCCGACACCCTTTCATTTTTTGAGCCTAAGTTGTTAAAATGGCTAAAATAAATGAGGCATTAGAGTTGTTGAATAACCTCATTCATTCCAATGTTGATGATATGATAAGAATGAGCAAGAATGCTCTTTGTAACATTCAAAGTTGTTTTCTAGATGCACAAGAAAAGATTCAGCTTTTTCCAGCTTGGAAACTCAACTTTAGCAAGATGAACTTCAAACGAAAAGAGTCACCATTTTGAACCTCGTTTATGTTCGAAGATTATGAAGGACTCTCATCGAAGAAAGAAGATAAAGTTGCAGTTGATCCACATTCGAGTCCTTGCACTAGAGCAGATGTACATGCAGCATGTAGCAACTCATCCCGCACTTCTCAAGCCCATCATCGGACCTTGGGAAGAGCTTGTCCACAACAAGCATCGAACTAGTCTTGGATATGACAAGGATGTGTCCTTTCATATTCAGTACTACACCAAGCCAATCATATTTCGTAGTGTCGGATTCCTATATGACAGTTCACCTACAATCTGTTCCGCGATCTTGTTCCACAACAACAACGACCGGGAAATGCCAACACTATGATCGATTTGGCCATATGAAAGATCACTGTTTTGATCTTCATCCATGTAAGCAATCGTGGGTCGGCACACTCATGCTTCGGACGGATGCTTTAGACATAAGCCTCCTACAAGAACCAAGATTCATTTTGGATGGATCGCTTCTTGGAAATGGGCATCGACGACTCAAGAAGATGTTTACGACACATGTTAGAAATTGTTAACGGATATTGAACAAACTTTCGACTGAGTTTTCACCATCATCTCACCTTGTCCCCGACAGGGGGGGGAAATGGTGGTCATGTACAAGCTTTGACGACAGATCAAGCGAGCTCGAGCCACAATCTCTCATTCCATGTTCGAGTTGTAGCCAGCGTTCAAGCGAGCCCGAGCCACAATTCGTCATTTCGCATTCAGAGATGTAGCCAGAGACATGGATGCCCATGAGCATGCCTTCGGTTGGTGGATAACCTTAAACCATCATCTTTGGTTGGTGGATAACCTAAAACCATCACAGGTAGTAGACCTCCCTTCTTTAAGGTTGAAGGTCTCCCTTTCATATATGAGGAACACTTCCTCTAGCAGAAGCCTTCAACTTAGCGGCCTTCGACTTCTTGCCGGCCTTTGGTTGAGTTCCAAAGAAATGCTTCAAGCATTCCGTAGTTGTTGGTAATCCTAAAACCATCACGTGTAGTTGACCTCCCTTATTTTAGGTTGAAGGTCTCCCTTTTTTTATGAGGGACAATTCCTCTAGCGAAGCTTTCAGCTTCTTGCCGCTTTTGAAGAGTTCCGAAACCGCAACAAGTTTTGCGTTCCAGTTGTTGGTGGTCATCCTTAAACCATCTCTTTTTTCCAACATTTCGAGAGTTGATTCAGCCCAAGTGCTGCCATGTATACTTTGCAGATTTTTATTACAACTCTTTTTCTTAGACTCACACATACCCCCTTCGGATTAAAGGGGGGATGTTGGAACACCTAATCCTACATGGGTAGGTGTGGAATGCGAAAAGTCACAATGGAGTCCAAGTGACCTTGGAATATGAAACCAAGAGTCACACCATTGTACTATAAATGTACATCATGTATAATGGAAAAATAAGTGAGCTACACGCTTATCCTTCATTGTGTGTTTGAGTCTCTTGTGTGTGTGTTCATCTTTCTCATACACCATGTGTGTGTCTTAACATGGTGTTTAACAATATCATTATATTTTCTAAGAAATCTGGAAATGCCCCATTCTTGTGGCTTTGGACATACTTTTTTTCTTCACAATGGATGCTAGATGTAGATAGCTTTCTTGTGTCATACAGTGGAAATCATATCATTATATATTCTATGAAATATGGAAATGCCCCATTCTCCTGGCTTTGGACATACTTTTTTTCTTCATTCCACTACGAATGGATTTCGACATACGCTTTTCTTCATCCGACTACGAATAAAAAAACCCAATTTTTTCTCGCACAAAGGCACACCGATGTCGGTCGCCAAAAGCCTCTAAGTAAAAAATGATAATGCCAAGGATTATGTTTTTAGCGGGACTTATTCAAGGAAAAAAATTGATGAGAAGAAAAAATAATCCACCATGAACAAAGCTCACTGGGGAGTACAAGGATATTTCGGGTGAGAAGGATCGATAGACCAAATATTATGTAGGAGACACCACACACGACACCGCAAATACAACTATGAATTTAGTATGGGAGTATAAGGATTTTTCCGATGAGGCTATGGAGAAAGAACAAACACACCTGGAAGCCATGACAAGAAGCCAACACAAGAAAGTATGACATTACATATGTGAAAAACTTGCATATTAAAAATATTGTAGAGTGTAAATAATAGTAAGATTCTAAAGTGAAAAAAAAATCATAGTAATTTATTTTATGGCACCTTCATATGGTGTTGCGGGTAGATCCGAGGAGGTTGAAGAGGAAGCTCGCTGAGGAGGTTTCGGATCGAGTTGAGGCCTTTTCAAACCGATTTGAGGAGATTACTTTAGGTGAAGAGAAGGCTTGACCGCAAGATTGCATGGTATAAATAGGTGGCGAGGCGGAAATGTTGTTTAATTTATTCAAATTTGCATGGTGGCTTTCATATTATGTTTGTCGGCAACTAGCATAAGTTGAAAGGTGAGGTGCTGGGTAGCTAGCTAGGACGCGAGATAGTTAATAGTTGGTCGGTGGTAGGGAAAAATTTGCATAAAATGCAACTTGATAATTGTTATATTAAGATCACGATATTTTTTTGAACTTTGGATAAAATAAAACTTAGTCACAACTTTTTTACATTGAGATAAGTGAAGATTGTAATAAGAAGTCTAATTTTTATGAGCCAAAAACTTTAGTTAAATTTTTTGATGGATGAAAGTTACACTTTAAAACTTTGGTTAAACAAAGGATAACCTTGTGAAAAAAATTGGTCAACCAATGATTTAAATAGAAGTCAACAATCTAACGATCGCTATAGTCCTATAGGGAGCGAGGGACTAATAAAATGGTCCTTAAACTTATCAATTTACTACTCAATTTGTAGAGCTTCATATTTCACACAAGGTATATTTATCTATTGAAGAATGTCTATAAGCATTTATTTGTGATTCACTCAGCCCCATACTATAGAGGTCTCACACTTGATATGCTTACTTTGGTTAATCTCAAAATATAAACTATTTCCCACTTAGATGTTTAATAAAATCATTATGTTCTAGCATCTCAATATCAATCTCTCTTTACATAAAAAAGTCCACCTAAGGGGGTATTTCCAAGATGTAATATAGTGCAAGGCCACAATAGATGAACAAAGTGTAACCATGATCACATTTACACTACAACCATGTCCTTTATTTTTTCATGAATTTACTTATCATACTAAAATATTTATTTTCATTACGAGAGAAGTTAATATTAATAGAAAGAAAACACCATTCATATAAAGGAAATTCATAAAAAACTATTTTAACGTAGGGCATTAGTCCATATTCATTCAAAACACATGCTTAAAATAATGGTATGTATTTACCACAATGTTAACTTAACAACATAATTTGGAAAACATGACACATATTAGTACTTATATGAATCCTAAAAGATAATTCCTAGAGAGACTAATAAAATAAATTCATCAACTTCCAAAACTATCAACTTGCTCCAAAATATTTACATTTTATAATCATCTTGTAATCACCATCCTTCGAAAAACTTACACAAATTCAAAATACTTTAAACTATTAACTAACCAATAAATGATTTTTTTTTATTCGTCAAGGTTCAAACATTATATTTTCCTCAAAATGCAGATTACAAAAATCATCTCAATAGACCCCCTTTCTCTAATTCCGACCAAACTTGTTGAGATTTGGGCCTCGAGGAAGACATGAGAAAATGACTACATGCATTATTCTTGCATGTCCTAAAGGCCATGACATACTAATAAAAAAAAATGAAAACACAACAAACTCGCACCATATTATGGAGGGGGGGTTGGGGGGAATTAGAGGGGGAGTTGTGAAATGACCAAAGCATTTTCATTCCACTAGAAAATTTGGCCCAATTTTCGATGGCGACTTTCGTCGCTATTCCGACACATAGTCATCGCAAGAGTGACAGTTAGAGATCGGAAAAAAATGTGGTTATCCATTACGTCGCAATTCCGACGCTTTTTCCAAAGTGTCGCAATACCGACACTTTTTCCCACGTTTCCAAACAACCATCGCTCTTTCGACGTCTTCCAAAGTGTCGCAATACCGACGCTTTAGAAGCATCGCAACACCGATGCTTACGAGGTGTTGCAATACCGATGCTTTCAAAGCGTCACAATATTGATGCTTACAAAGTGTTGCAATACCGACGCTTTAGAAGCGTCACAATACTCTATGGCTAAGTAGGCTTTTAAGGTGTCACAATACCGATGCTTTCAAAGCGTCGCAAGACCGAAATTTTTTCTAACCACGCTTTTAAGGTGTCGTAGTACCGATGCTTTCAAAGCATCACAAGACTGACCTTTTTGTCCCAAGGCGTTGCAAGACCAATGTTTCTAGGACGTCGCAAGACCGATGTTTTCTAACCACGCTTTTAAGGTGTCGCAATATCGACACTTTCAAAGCGTCGCAAGACCAACATTTTTGTCGCAAGGCGTCGTAAGACTGACGTTTCTAGGACGTCGTAAGACCGATGCTTTTTCGCTAGATGTCGCAAGACCGACGCGTATAGAACGTCGGTATACCGACAGATAGTTAAATTTTTTCATTTAAAAATGAAAATTTCCGTCTGGATTGTCTTACCGACGGCTATATATGGTTTAATATTTGTTTATGTTTGGAATAAAGTGATGAATGCTTATATACCAAGGCCAAAAATTACTCCATATTTTAGCATTAGTTACTGGTTCGTTTTCATGTTTGGTTCAGTGTAAATAATATTGGCTTCACAAATATGATTCTCGGACAACCTTTATCAACAAGCTCTTGGATAAAACTACTTAGTAAATTCGATCAATGCTTTTAAGAAAATAGAATGTTAAATTTACCAACCATTTTCTTATCTATTTTCCTCAAGGTTACAAAACCCACAATGCACATAATATGCCTCAACGAACTCTTATATTTCAACTTTGATTCAATCAAAGCGCCAATACAATTCGGATTTTAAATAAACCCAAATAAACCATGGTCCAAACCTGTTTCATGAATCGAATTCATATATCATATCAATCTTGACTTGGACTAACATAACCCAAGATATCACCACATAGATATATCTCTATGGCCCACACTTGCCAATCATCATAACATTAATCCATCCATAGCTTATCATTTCGTGACTATGGGTTAGGCCTAAAATACCAACAAACCAACTACATTGTTATCCCGACCACTACCTTACGACTTAATCTTCGCCATGGATTTATTATCATTTAGCGACATGTATTATATGACCCAACTCAAAGGTTAAGAAACCTTATAATAGACCTCGACCAATACACTATGACACATCGGGTCTGCAAATGGTTTAACCCTAGTCATTAACATTAAACATCAACGCAATACGATCAGGCCCACAGTACTTACTTCATTAACTTTCGTCCCTCGCACAGTCGTGACCACCGTCGATCTCCCAACATATTCGATCGAATGAACACAACGCATATCACATTTTTTAATCTCCCGAACCTTAACGCTCAGAATTTAAGTGACATTCGCGGTTTTTCGAAACCACCCTTGGCTTACATGTCAAGCGCTGGAATATATTGTGTTTTTTTTGACAAAAACTCTTTACCACTATCCCAAAGCGCGAGACCACTAGTTTTGGACTCCGTTTTTACTGTTCACCTTGATATCATAGTTCCGCCATATCTCTTGTTCGTGGTTCCATGTTTGCGGTTTCCTTGCTCTCGGTCTCAAACCATATCATTCTACCAACAAAAGTTACAAAGCTGATTCAATACATATTATGCCAAATACAAAGGTTTTGTTCGCGTCCTTCACAACAACCTTATCGACTCCTATTAATACCTTCACATAGGTTAACATACCTTCGGCTCATAACGTGGATCAACTGGGTTTAATTCAACACGACAGATATCACTCAATTACATCTTCAAAGGAAAAAGGACCTTCTCTGCCACTGTAAACCAACCAATATAGGTCATATCTAATCGGACTCAATCGAGGAAGCTGGGTTCGATTTTCATGAGATTTATATAGAATTAATATAAACAGAGATTTCTATTGCTATTCATAATTATAAGAAGAACACCCTCTAACCCTATCATAGAGTTCATCACGCATTGCTCATACATTCTAAGTAGTGAACCTCTAAACATTTCTCACCCAGAACCGATCAATTCATGCATACTTAATTCAGAAGCAAATTACTTCATATACATACAAATGAAATCAATTACAAGAAAATTACTTCATGTACATACAAATGAGATCAATTACAAATAGAGTTCTTGCCTTCGGCCTGTTCTTCAATCAAGTGGCCTCTTCAGGAGTAAACTCTGGTTGCACAGGACTGAATGTTACTACTCTTCGGCAGAGACAAGAATAGGCTAACAAGTAGCAAATCTTACTACCGAAATGAATATTTATATGACAGCATTCACCCTTAATGTATGTTCTTTTATTTTTCATTTGTCATTCAACATGAATGAATCTACAAGAGAAAGGAGCAGGTATTTCTCTAACTCCTAGAGCTAAAAGAAATAAATCTGAAGATTTTTTGTTCTATTGAGCTTCAAAAACATATACTTGTCTATTTGACGATTGTAAAAGAAAGTTGAAAGTAATTTTTTTCCCATATTTTTCACTCTCTTATACCCTAGATTCAAACCATTTCAATGAGTATAATCACCAAAGTGAAATTTATATGAATCTATTTCTGAAGTTAGAATTATGTATCATAATAGATTTATATATATATATATATATATATCCGTGTGGATTGTTTTGTTAAATACATATGAACCAACATATTTCTGAAGTTAGAGAGGGGATTTGACTCCATCAGTAATAAAGAATGGACTTCTATATCAATTTCTTTCCACATATAAGAGACCATAATGATTAATTACATAGAACATCCAATCAACAACCAAATATGGGAATTTGAACAATTAACATGAATATGAATATCAGATAACTCAATTGAAAGATCTGCATTCCCAATCTCCATCAATTTTTCCAAAAAATACATGTGATTTGAATGGTAAGGGTATTGCTGTCATCATTGTTTCTTTAGGTGAGACATTTCCAAACATGAAAATTGTATTTGGCACCTTAACACCTGTACTTATTGACATACTCCCTGTATAAATGCAAAATTTTTAATTTTCCCAGAATGATAAATAAGAACAAAATCTCAACTGAGGGGTTTACAACAATCATGCAACCATTTTCAAGAACCTGTTTTATTTTGTCACACTGAAACACTGTGGTATGAAAAACTAAATTTTCTATTTCCATTTCAAGTGCATTCAGCTTTGTAAAGACTTTGACATGAAAAGGGTCACCATAAGAACAATGCCTGCAGGAAAATTACATAGATATGGTAAGCATAGTTTTGTTTCACTGCTCCAATGAATAAATCTGCGAATTTGATCAATAATGGAAGCAGTAACACATGGCTTGCTTAAGAAGGAAAAAACCCGACTATGTTTGTGAATTATTGGTCACCTCAATGTCAATTTAATTAATGCATTATCTCACTATCAATTCCTTGTGTTCTTTATTCCACATTGACATGCTATCCTGTGAGCTGAGCTTTGGAAACTAATTGTAAGAAAGATGTACATAATTTTCACTTTATAACTCTGTTGTGTAAAGGCTGATGATACTATAATTCACTTCCATTGAACTATGAGAATATTACATCATAGGCTCTGCTTCAATACCACATAAGAAGGGGAACTTCAACATATATGTGAAAGTAAGATCTTGTGATCCTTACCTCACCTTAATTTTAGAGACTCAAATATGCACATTGACCATCTAAAGCGTTACAAGCTTTGCTCCTGCTTCCATTGATAGTATTTATGTGAGGAAATAGTACAGAGTCTGTGATTGTTGAACTACAAAATCACCCCCCAGTACAACCTTCCACGGAAACTACTAGCCCCACAGTTACAGGGGAATCCTTTGCCAGGTAGTACCTTGTAACGATAATCATAAGCTAGCTCTTCCCCAAAAGCAATCTGACATCAACCCAGAACTTAAGTTAATGAATATGAAACTTCCTCAACTTCTATAGTGAACAACATCACTCTATATTTCATTAAAACAAAAGTAAAATTTCAATACGAAGAACGGTGGAAGATGTGATATTCAAGGAAATCCAATTTCACAACTTACACATAAAGGAATACACCAAAAAAAAAAAAACTAGCTCCAAAAGAAACCACATACATCTCGACTCGCATACAGGCCAATATGTGCAAGCTGGAAATCCATGCTCTCCACTAATATTTAGTAATTTACTAGGTTTGGCGAGCAACTGGAATACACAAACATAAAAGATATTAGTCCCATGGTTGAAATAGAAAGAATCTGGTGCCACTGAAAAGAAAAACCCAATACATAAGTGACATTCAGCCCCTAAAAAAATGATTTTAGGAATATTATGTTCAGTATGCAAACTTATTCTTAAAAGTTATAAAACAACTAAGAAAGCAGAATGATGTGTGTTACCTGTGATTTATAAAGCGTGCAACATTCCCATACTTGGTAGCATTAATAACATATGGTTGTACACCATCAATCAAATCACTTGTATCAATATGGGTGTCAATATCATATAGGTAGCTACAACCTTCATTGTCATACCTGAATAATAGTAATTTAGAACAAACAAGGAAAGAAATGGCAGTAAGCAATAGGTGCATTCAGTTAGAGAACCATTTATGATGAAGAAATAGGAAAACAAAATTTAATACAAGATAAAAATTTACCTTTCTCCTCTTTTATTTTCTTCTTGATCATTTAAGACCTCTCCAAGGTATTCACAAATGAATGTCCCACGTGAAATTGGTTGTGCAGCTCTAAATGTCCAGCCCTAAAATCAAATAGAAAGATGGAGCAAAACATTGAAACAGAATTGGGGTCTTGTTGCACCTTGGTTTATTGATAATCTTGAAACCAAGCTTTTGCTTTTTGAAAAAAATGCATTTGACATTAACAAGTGAAGTTATTTACATTCTAGACCATGATTTCATTTCAATAATGCTCCTAATTCTCTGCAGAGAAGGAGAATTTCTGAAAAGGCAAACTCGATCGTAGCAATTTCCTCCTCATCCAACCCTGAAACCCTTATACGCACTTTCTTGAGATTTGACAATAGTGGGAGGGTCAAGCTTCTTGTAGTTGGACTTGCTGCCTCAAAATAATTGCTTTCCATGGAGAGTTGTTCGAGATTGGAAAAATGGCCAAGTAATGTGAGAGAAGGCACATGAATACTCCATCCACAAAGGGTAATTTTTCTCAGAGAGTTCTTGTTAGAAAGACCTTCCAGTACATTAAGCCTTGTTGTGGAAAAATGCAGATCCCCGCAAGAATTTAGCTCCAAACTCAACATTGAGTTGTGTATTGTAACATTCACCAACTTCAGGAAATTCACTGTTAATGTCAATGGGATTTTATGGAGATTTCCCAAAAAATTAAAATACTTGAGACTCTGAGAAGAAATTTTCAAAGTGTTCAGGGCCATAGTACATGATCCAACTCTCAAATTTTCAACAAGAGAGCATTTTGCTGCAAGCTACTTGAGCATATCATCAAAAATATATACATCTGATAGAAAACAGGTTCTAAGGTATGTGAAACCTGAAAATTCTGAAGGTAGTTTGAAATCAAAATCTGTGATCTCCAAAAAATTGAAGTAGTCACAAGAAAACAGAGAATTTGGAATGTCCATACAAAATGGAAGAGTCAAAGTAATTTTTTTCACTCTCTTTACAGATGCAGCCAAAAATGATTTCCATATTAACTGTTTATGCAGTGGAAAGTCAATATTTCCATACTTCCAATATGGATTGTTTACTAAAATTTCCAAACATTCAAGATCTTCATGATGCAAGCATGTGGATGTCCATTTCAGTCCTCAGCAAGGTGGTCATTTTTTTTTCTCATGTGCTTATTCTTCATATAAATGAAGGTGGTTTCTCTTTTCTCAAAAAAATTCCGTGAATGAAAGAAATATTAGGAAAATCCCTGAAAATCAGCCTACCCTATATATTCCCCGAGACCAGATTATATATATCAGTAGGTGTCGCTTGCTTCCACAAAGTTTTAGTGTCAAAAGCTTCAGGAAGCCTCCACATTAGTGGCAGCAAGTTTGGGTTTTAATCGTAGTGTGTGCCCATATCGTTCTAAAGAATTATGTGTTGTTATTGCTGGAGAGTATAATCGTCATTAGTAGATTTTTCAAAGAGTGTTTGAAGGGGACTACATATACTATTGTCTGTAGAGGGGAGTGATTGAAAAAAATCATGTCTGGGTTTATGTGTGTAAGTATCGACAAGGTAATCAAGTAGACACTTCATCACATGAACAATGCACTGTCGTAAGGATGAGTTCAAGTCTCAAAAAGAACTTGTATTAAGCATGGAGGCTATGAGAGAATTGGTAATGAGCATTGAAGAGATCTCCAGGAAGATCCAGCATTACCGCCTGGTAATCACTTGGAAGGGAAGTAAGATGTCAGAGGTTAGGGCCTGGGTTAAGAGCTTTAATGAATGGCTTCGTGAATTGGACTCTCTTATGTAGGAGGCATCCAGAATGGCCCAATAGTGTACAAAGCCAACGCAGCAGGGCATTTTTCACGATGAAAGGGGTGAAAAGATCAGAAATTGTCAAAACATCTCAATTCTCTATCTAGTTCGATTGACATTGTCAACGCCCGAACTGAGGGGATAGTCGCCAATGCTAGGCACATTACCCCTGGTTGGCAAACAGTTATGGCTAGTTCCAGCTAGGGATAAAAATATTGTAGGTAATAACAATTCCAACTAGAGATCAAAACCTAGATCGAGATCACAGTTGGGTATTATTTCCATGGAGAGGCAGATCCAAGGAAAAGACACCTATGGATCAGGATTATAAGCTCCCATAGAGGCCACTATGTATTTATTTCATCAGAGCGGGTTGGTAATGGGTTGCAGTCCCAATAGAACAAATTACAAGTAGAACAAATTACAAGCAGACCCATGAAACAAGATCCTGAAAAAAAAAATCTAAAATACCAACCAAAATTCTTGTTGTATTGAAGAATAAGAGTACCTGTTTTTGGAGTTGTGGAGTTGAGATAAATGCAAAGATCCTCACACTGTCCATGGTGCCAAATCCATGAGCACGGCTCAGGGCACAAATCTCTCGCATCCTTCCTCCAAACCTGCAATAGTATGGCTGCATCCTTCCTCAAAACCGGTGAGTACAGTATGGCTACATTCTTCCTCCTTCCCTGGACAAACCATGCAACCGGAGGGAAATGAACGAGGGAAATTAAAACTTTTGATATTTCAAATTTTTTTGAAATTTTGAAATGAAACACGTGTGTTTTTTAAGGCCACTCAAATTAATTTAAAAATATATATTTTTTAATAATTATAATAATTTCTAAAGAATTAAAATAATTTCTAAATAATTAAATGTTTGTTTATTTCGATTGTTTAAAAATATTTACAAAAAAAGAATAAAACATATCTTTTTTAGAAGCAATTAAAATTATATGAGTAAATAATGGATTGATTTTTGCATATAGTAATCCTTCTACCCTACTAAATCATCATGCTTTATTAAAATGATTTTTAAACTTTACACTATTAAATTATGTTGGATTTTAAATATTTGGAGTTTAAATCTCTTTTTTTTTAATATTTTTTCTTTATAATTTATGTATTGTTTTTTTCTTATTTTTAAGTATTACTTTAAAAGTGAGATTTACATTTTTTTTCTTTAATGATAGTAATCTATGTATTCATTCATTCAAATTAGATACATTTTCTATAATAAATAAGGACGATCTACACTCGCTATTGGAGCCACTCTGAAAGCAAAGAGTAGTTGATCTCTTTGATGGTCAATGCAGGTTCTTCATACCCTGCAATTGCAGAAGAAATTAAAGATGTTGCAAGCAAGGACCCGGCTCATCGGAAGCTGTTTTTGCGTGGCTTGGCTTGGGATAATTCTTCAAAAACCCTATGTGATGCATTTGAACAATATGGGGTGATTGAATAAGGCGTTGTTATTATGGATAAGACATCAACAAAAGTCATGAGGATTTGGCTTTGTCACATTTAAGCATATGGATTCTTCTCAAAGGGAATTGAAAGATCCTATCAAGACTATTGATGGAGGATTACTGTAAGCAATCTGGCAAACGTGGCAAGCACAAGTCCTGGTCAAAGTACAGATCAGGCTCAAAGGAAACTTTACATTGGTGGTCTTTCATATGACACAGCCAATGATAAGCTTTTAGAAGTTTTTCCCAAATATGGAGAGATAGAAGAAGGTTCGGTTGCATATGATAAGAATACTAACAAATTTAGGGGATTTTCATTTGTGACATTCAAGACAGTGGAGGCTACCAAGTGGGCTCTTAAGGAGGTTATGGGTTTAGAGGTTTATGGTTTAGGGGGTTAAATGGGTTAGGGGTTTGGAATTATGGTTTAATGGGTTAGTGGTTAAGGGGTTATATGTTTAGGGTTTAGGGGGTTAAATGGGTTAAGGGTTAAGGGTTTAGGGGTTAATGGTTAAGGGTTTAGAGGTTTATGGTTTAGGGGTTAAATGGGTTAGGGGTTTAGAGGTTTAGGGTTTTAGAGGTTTAGGAAACCCTTGAAGCAACAAATACTTGTATAGATAATGAGCTTCAAGATAAAAATCCCATAGACATGAAGAGTGTCATATTCCTTGTTCAAAAATGAGTAAATGAAATTGTGGATCTAAAAAAGAACTCTCGAGAAGATACATCTATTTAAATAACTTACAAACCATATTGCGTAAAAACAATTACTTCTTCAAAGCTAATTCGTCTAATTTGGAGGGCTTAGGGGATTGGGGGTTAGGGGTTAAGGGATTTAGGTGCATTTAGGGGTTAGGGGTTGAATAATGAGTTAGTAGTTAAGGGATTAGGGATTTGGTAACGGTTTTGGGTGGGCACCCTCAAACGAAACGATAAGGCGTGCCTGACCGAATGAAGGCACAAGAGAGAAAACGAAAAACTGGCCGCACGGATGAGCACAAGGCACCCGTACGGTCACAAATTAGCAAATTTGATATGGCTGCCCTAAAAAAAAATGACCCAGCACGAACGCATTTGTGCGGACGCCCTCACACGGCGCACACGACCGAACAAAGGCTCAAGAGAGAAAACGAAAAATAGGTTGCATGAACATGCAAAAGGCACCTGTGCGATCACAACTCAACAAATTTGATACAGCCACCCTCAAACGAAAAAACCCGACCCAACCTGAATGCATTTGGGTAGGCGCCCTCACAATATAGCACACCTAACCGAACAAAGTCACCAGGGAGAAAAAAGAAAACTAGCCGGGCAAACGTGCACAACGCATCGATGCGGTCACAAGAGGTACTTAAGGAGTGTGACAGATTTGGTCGGTCACCCTCACACGGTGCAACACAACGTGCACGACTGAACAAAGGCACAAGGGAGAAACCGGCAAACGGGGCTTAAATGGGTTAGGGTTGGGAAATAGGGTTTAAGGGGTTAGGGGTTAAGGGTTTAGAGGTTTAGGGTTTAGGGGGTCAAATGGGTTAGGGGTTTAGGGGGTTAAATGGGTTAGGGGTTAAGGGTTTAAGGGTTAGTGGTTAAGGGTTTAGAGGTTTAGGGTTTAGGGGTTAAATGGGTTAGGGATTTAGAGGTTTATGGTTTAGGGGGTAAATGGGTTAGGGGTTGGGAACTAGGGTTTAATGGGTTAGGGGTTAAGGGGTTATAGGTTTAGGGTTTAGGGGGTTAAATCGGTTAGGGGTTTAGGGGTTAGGGGATTTAGCAGTTAAGGATTTTAGGGGTTAGAAGTTAGGGGCTAATGAGGTTAGGTTTTAGGGGGTTAGATGGTTTAGGGGTTGGGAATTAGGGTTTAAAGGGTTAGGGGTTAAGGGTTTATATATAGGTTTAGGCTAGTTTAGGGGGCTAAATGGGTTAGGGGTTTACGAGGGGTTTAGGGGGTTAAATGGGTTAGGGGTTAAGGGGTTATGTGTTAGGGGTTAAGGGTTTAGAGGTTAATGGTTTAGGGGTTAAATGGGTTAGGGGTTTAGAGGTTTAGGGGGTTAAATGGGTTAGGGGTTGGGAATTAGTGTTTAAGGGGTTAGGGGTTAAGATGATAGTTTCATTGGTCTCTATTTGTGTACATTAGTTGCTTATTCTTTGTGTCTTAATGTAACAAGGATATAGTGAGAGGATTGGAGGGTAGAGAGAGAGAGAGAGAGAGAGAGAGAGAGAGAGGGAGATTGGGGAAGAGAGAGGGAGGTATAAGGAGAGAAAGGGAGAGAGAAGAAGGACAAGAGATAGGACTTAAGAGAGAGATGGAACCAGATTACAGAAGAAATAACATCCCACCAAATTACTCAAACAATGTTTACCGATGAAATAGGTAACCGCACTGTTACCTACTTTTTTTTGGTAGCATAAAAAGCACCCGATTTTGAAAAGTGGTGATGCAGAATCACCTTTTTTTTTTTTAGCACATTTTTGACACTCTAATATTTTTATTTATGAAGTATGAATATTTGTTTTAAAACGTTAGTGATTTTCATGCTAATTTTGAAACGTATTGATGCAACATCAACCCCCTTTTTTTAGAGTGGTGATTTCATGTTGGTAATAAAACACAAAACTTAGATAAATATATATATATAAAAACAATAAAAAAAAACCAATAAAAATGTAAAAAAAAACAAAATTAACTCGTAAAAATAAAAAATTTAAACAAAAATAAATAAATAAAACAAAAATATTCGAAAATTATATCAAAAGAAATGACAAAATTTGAAAAGAAAAAAAAAACACATAATTTAAAGAAAAAAAAACAAAAATTAACCAAAAAAATTAAAAAAAAAAACATCCAAAACATTTTTTTCTAAGTTATTAAAAAAAACCATATAATTAAAAAAAAAAAATTAAATAGAAAATTTAAAAATAATTTAAATTACAAAATTAAAATTTAGATAAAAAAAAATAAAATACAAAAAAGAAGAAATTTAATTTAAAAATTTAAATTAAAAAAATAATAACAATAAAAAAAAAAAAAATCAAAAAAAAAAAAAAAAAACTATCATTAAAAACAAAAAAATGAAAAAAACCACGTGCAAATAATTAAAAAAGAAATATCCATAAATTTACTGTTTTATTTTTTAAATGAAACAATTTATAAATTTTAAAAATAAAAAACTAAATAAACTAAAATATTTTAAAAAAAATTAAATTAAATTAAACTTTTAATAAATAAATTTTAAATTTTAAAAAGTAATTAATATAAAATATTAAATTTAAAAAGAAAATAAAAAAAAAAAAATACAAAAAAAAATTAAAACAAATTAAATTTAAAAAAAAAAAAAAAAAAAAAATTGAATTTAAAAAAAAAAAAAATTAAAAATCAAATTAAAAAAAAAAATATTAAGAATTAAAAAAAAAAAGTAAAAAAAAAAAATAATTTTTTGATCGTGGTGGCACCGCCAATCGGCCTCCCGCCTAGGTGGCGGCGGAGGTTGGCCACTGGGCGGCCGGGGGATTCCGAGAATCGGCCTTCCGCGGTGGGAGGCCGATTCTGGGAATCACCGTGAGGCCGATTTCGGGAATCGCCCTCCCGCGGCGGGAGGCCGATTCCGAATCGCTTCCATGGCGGAGGTCGGACATTCTCGTGACCGCCTCTCCATACCGGGAGGCCGATTTCGAGAATCGCTCCGCGGCCGGAAGCCGAGCTGGTGAATCGCCCTCCTCGCGTACGGGGAGGCCGATTTAGCTCTCCATGGGCGGAGGCTTGATTCTTCCGGAATCGCCCGAGGTCGATTCCGGACTGCCCCTCTCATGTAGAGGCCGATTCCGGATTGCCGCCACGGAGGGTCGATTCTCTTTTACCAATTTCTTCCCATCAAGGAGGGTGCGACTCCGCCAGAATCGGCCTGCATACTTCGGAATCGGCCTCCACCGGCGGGAGGCATTCTTAATCGTCTCATCATGTGAGGCCGATTCTCGACCTGGCCTCGCCAAAGGGGTCGCCTCCGCCACCTGGGCGGGAGGCCGATTGGCGGCACCAGCACGATCAAAAAATTCTTTTTTTATTTTTAAATTTTTTAAATTTTTGATACATTTTTTTTTAATTTGATCTTTTAATTTTTTTTTTAAATTCAAAAAATTTATTTTATTTATTTATTTATTTTTTAATTTAATTTTTTATATTTGAAATTTAATTTGTTTTAATTTTTTAATTTTTAATTTTTATTTTATTCATTTTTTGTTTTTAATTTTTTTTTTTCTAAATTTTGTTAATAATTTTTATTAAATTTTGTATTTTTTTTTATTTAATTGATTTTTTTTTTTTTTTCATATATTTTTTTTTAATTATTAAATTTTATGTTTAGTTTTTTCATTTAATTTTTTAAAATTTAATAAATTTTGCTTTTTTTTTAACTTATTAGAATTTAATACTTTCTTCTTTATATTTTTTTAATTTCAATTAAAATTGTGTATTTAAAATTAGATTTTTTTTTTTTTTTTTTAATTAAACTTAATATTTTCAAATTAATTTGTTTTTTATTTTATTTTTTATTTAATATATATATATATTTTTTTCTTTGTATATAGAATTTATTTTTTATTTCAAAATTTATTTGTTTATTCATTTATTTATTAATTTTTTTTTTTTAATTTATTTAATTTGTTATTTTAATATTAACATTTTATTTTAAAATTTAATCAAATCTAATATATATATTTTAAATTTAAGTTCATATATATATATATATATATATATATATATTTATTTATTTTATAATTTAAATTTAATTTATTTTTTAAAATCTATTTGTTTTTTTAATATATATTTTTTAAATTTAATATTTCTATTGTTTTTTATTTTTTATTTTTTATTTTTAATTAATTTTTCATTTTTTTAACTTTTAGTTTCAATAATATTTTTTTTTTTTTTTTAAGTTTTAAATTTATTAAAATTTAATATATTTCTTTAATTTTTTTTTTTTTTAATTTAATAAAAAAATTTCTGGATGAGGATGTTGGAATGGCTTGATGGGACATGGGTCCCTGCGCATCTCCCAAAGGAGCTCGCATGGGAAGCCCATATGGCTCCCTGTACCGGCATTTATGAGCTCATTTGCTTACCAAATCAGGCATGCGATCATTCTCTTAATTGTCTCACTATACCATTTCTTATGGCGGTTCTTCTGGTCTTGGCATTCAATATGGATAGCGCACATGATTGTGTTTGCTGTGGCAGATCTCCGACTCCCCTCCGTGGCGAATGCTCTCCTGGCTTTGCAGACTCCAGTGAGAGAACCCATATTGGTCGTCGGTGCAACCTTATTGCTTGTTTTGAGACTCTCCCTGGGTATCATTACTCTCATAGCCCCCTCTGCAGTGTTAATCCTCTACCCAGCACTTCGGTAGATCATCCTGGCGGTCTGGACCCTCCTGTCAGTGCTCAGTTGGAAATCTGCCGCAGTATTCATACCTCTCTCAGGGCCCCTGTGTTCTCTGGCTATTCTTTCTGCTCGAGTCTCCCTAGTCCCGTCCCCATCTCCATGCCTCGTCTCTGCCATAGGATGCGATGCAGGTGGGGAATTAGTTGAGGCCTTACCTCTTATCATTGCCCTGCTCTCTGCTCCGCCTCGGATTCCTCCTTCGCTGATGAGGAACATGTTCAGCTTCAAGCTCCGAGTAGCGGCAGAGGTATAGGACGTGGGCGCCCTCCGGAATCTGTTCGTGCTGCTTCGTCAACTCCTCCTACGGCTTCTGTTCCTTCCAGCAGTGCTCTCCCCCCTGTCTCTCTTGCGCTTGATGGGACCTTCATTCGACAATCCACCCAGAATGCTGAGCTTCGTTTCGACTGCTCCTCAAATAGGTCCATTATTTCTGCCTTTATCACTGTTACTCTCCGTGAAGAGATTCCTTACCCCGTTCCTGCCCGCTCAGCCTCTCCCCTGCCCCCTCAGGTCCCACGCTCCCCTGAAGGAGAGGTCCTTCCTGCAGCTTCCAATCTCCCTCCACAGAGTGCGCTGGGCAAGGAGGATGAACACACAATCATGAAAGACGTGTGCCAAGCTGGAATGGACGATAGCAGTAATGATTATGATTATGGATGCAGGATTGTGGAGGAACCTTTGTCTCCAGCACATGAATAGTGACACGTTCAATTTTCAAACTCTCCAGGTTTTTCTGTTCAATTACTGTTGGAGTTTTTTTCTTTCTGGTCTCAAGGCTCAGCTGGAATGGCTGATGGTTAATTTCAGTACCTATTTCTATGTTTCTTTGTTATGCATGTACTTAAGGCCGGTTTCCCTTTTAAGGGCGGCCAAGACTTTCTTGTTAAAAGGACTGGTTTCCCATCTAGGGCGGTCCAGACTCTCTATGACTAGCCTGTTCATCAAGCCCAGTAGTCATGCTCTCACAGCTGACGCTGCGGCAGTTTTGTACTAGTAACTTTTATACATAATAGAATTAGTTTTACATAGAAAAAAAAATTTAATAAAAATTTTCTTTTTCTTTTTTAAATTTAATTTCTATATTTTATTTTTTATAATTTCTTTCTTTTTTTAACTTGTTTTTTTTTTAATTTAATATTTTTATTTTGTTTTTATTTTTATTTTTTTATTTCTATATATTTTGAAATTTTAATCTTTTATTTATTTTATTTATTTATTTATTTCTTAAATTTTAGGTTTTTTTAATGTTTGAATTAAAAATTTTATTTTGTTTTTATTTTTATTTTTTTATTCCTATATATTTTTAAATTTTAAACTTTAAAATGTTTTTATTTTGTAAATTTATTTTTTTTCTTAAATTTTAGGTTTTTTTTAATGTTTGAATTTTAAAAATTAAAAAATGTTATTTCTATTTTAAAAAATGTAAAAAATATGACACAATTTTTTTTTTTTTTGTTATTCCACAATCAACTGGTTTTGTTTTGAGGGTGTTTTTTCTATCCTTTTTTCAAGAAACAATTTTGTTTTTAGCATAATTTTATAAAATGTTGAAATTTGACTTTCAGAAAAAACCAAGTGCATTCTAGAATACACTTTTTTTGTTTTTGGGGTGTTTTTTCATGTTTTTTGAGTCTTTTTGGGCTAGAGTTCCCGTTTTGAAGTCAGGTTACCTATTTCATCAGT
>CM076573.1:464362989-464583725 GCA_034641835.2 Pinus albicaulis
GGTGACTAGTAAAAAACCAACGTTTCAGTAAATTATTAATCCATCCCTGAAACATGTACATATCTTGAAATTAAAGAGATTGGCTATGTTCAACTTTAGCCTATCCTCCATAATCCTCTCTTGCAACGTATCAATATCTGACTATATTCTATCTTTGGGAAAATCCTTGGAAGAACACTTGACGTGGGAAGATCTATTGGTAATCATGATGTTCACATTAATGACCATGGGCTACCAATTGAAATAGAGAATATACTGGAACAAGAGTATTATCATTGATCTCTATCATAAGGCAGTTTGTTAGATTTAGTATAGGTGTGTCTATCCTTTCAACGATTCATAAGATCTTGTTTATTTTGATTTTATCTTATGGCTATTGAATCCATTGCTTCTTCTCTTAATATGTAACTAAAATGACCCATCTGTTCATTAATTTTTTTGTGCCAATCTTTCAAAGTGATAATAAATGAGTTCATGATAATGACTATGCACCCATTTAGTTGGGATGCATTTATTTGATTAAACAGAGTTTGAGAAGTCATTTTTAGGAATATTAGGATGTGATAAGTAAATAATATGTTCAAGGCTACAATCGTGGAAATAAATTCAAAACAAAACATGCAACAAGTTTTCAACAACATGGTAACAACTCATCCTCTTACAATGATCACAATCGTGCAGAGACCTTTCACACATGCTAAATATTTCCCAGTCCGTATCAATATATGTAAGAAATTTTATTGTTTCAAACACAATAGGGTGGAAAATACTATTACAACTTGAATTTGGCCAATGTGAGGACTCTAATGCAGTCCTTTAGCATAGACTCAAATTATTTCATGAATCCAACACAATGAACAACCAAAATCCCAAAACCAACTCAAGAATTTCAATGAATAAATAAATACAAAAATTATCTCTTTACAATTTTATTCCTCCACCGAACCTAAAACTACCAAGGCATATGCATCTAGTTCTCCCCTAGATAGAAGTACCAAACGTCCAAAATTCTAGAAGCACTTCCTATGAATAATTGAGGGGCTAGACTCATCATATTCTAATTTTGAAATCCACATCTGCAATACACATAACTAGTGCAAATTTTTAGGTGAATCCAAAACTTCTTCTCTCATAAAATTAAAAAGGAATATTTATCAAAATTTAATTTTATCAAATTTCTATCAAATTGGCCTTGATGTCATTCTTATTATTTTGGGCCAAATGTTGGGGATCTTGCGGTGGTGGAATTGTGTTTTTTATAAAATATCCCACCCCATTATCCTCCAATACTATCATGATCTTCCCTTTCCATGAGACGATGTTAGAGGCTCCCTTTGAATAGTGATCTACTCTCAACACTTGGTAGGTCATCCTGCTTCCCACAAACAACCTTGTAGTCCTTCACAATAGGCTAAATTGTACATATATTAATTTAAATCAAAGGATTGCATTTGTAGGTGAGGAAGAGAGTGGAGAATGAAAAGAGACCCAAATAACTGATATAGGTCCACAGACTAATAAATCAATCACTCTGAACTCAAATATAATACCTTTTGTATTCATACATATAGTTGTAAACCCAACTACGCCTGATTGGATCTATATCAATGAGGTTACCCCTCTTGAATATATTTATAAAAAATTCCTCCAAGGGATCTGCTTAGGTGTGAGGCCCCCAAGGCTCAGAAAAACCCAAAGAGACATTAAAATTCCCTCCCAGGATTATCAATAAGTTGTTTATGAGAGACTTCGAGAAGAGAGAGTTCCATAAGCTTTCTCTATCTTGGCAGGGGTCATAGATATTTATAATGGATAACTGTAACCCGAGATCAGAAGAAAATACGTTGTCCTCGAGAGCTAGATCAGACCCCCAGGAATTCAGAAGTTTGATGCTCCGATCTCTGAATACCAAATATAATACTCCCAATTTCCTAGATGCATCAAGGGCCAAAAAAGACCACCGAGGAAGAATTTGGGTTCAAAAATTCATCACCATGTACCCTTAACCCATGGTTTCTTTAAGCAAGATAATATCACAATGCATTGAATTAAAGATACTTTTAGAGCCAGTTTTTTCCGGGCAATGGCCATGATGTAGGAGCATCAAATGAGATCAATTTTATTGACATGATAGGTCAATGATCATTTAGTAAAGAGGGTTGGACCTATTCAATTTATTTTTTTATGATAATTTATTGTAATAATTAATAGAGTACTAGATTAGAAAGCAAATATCAGGTTTGTTAGTCTTTGTGTGCATTAGAACTATAGCATAGGGATTAGGTTGTTTAAGAAGATAGAATAGGTTATTAGCATTTAAAACAATAAAAAGGAAAAAACACATTTGTTTTTGGAGTGAAGATCGAGAAGGAATGTAATGTGATTGAGCCATCAAGGAAAGAGAAAAGAAATTTTTTTTATTTTTATTTTTTATTTTAGCATTTTTAATTGAAAGTAGGATTGTGTGCAAAGATCACTATTGTCCATGTTAAATTGTTTGGTTTATTTTATTCACCCTGAATTAGTGAAAAACTTGCACTGGAGTAGCAAATATTTTCTATTAAATAAGTTATGTTGTTCTCTTTATGTTTACATTGTGAGTATATTTACACAGTCATAGTCCATAAAGAGGGGTTTAACCTGTTCAATTGTTTCGTAGGTGATATTCAGGGTTTGTAAGCATAGGATGTAGTGTGATATTTAGGGTTTTTAGGCTTAGGGCTTATTTTCCAAAGAGTTGGATGTGCTAATCAATCACTTTTGTTGAGGACTTCTTGTGAACAAGTTCAGACACTATGTATACGCTATGCATGTGCTGTGCACACACCAGAAACCCTACGCATTCGTTATGCAGATGCTGCACATACCCTGAAGACATTGCAGATTTATTAAGATGCTACGCATACAGATCCGGTGCTCCGCTACGTTTAAATGCTACGTTTTTATCGCTGAATGCTACAGTTTTTCTTCTAAGTTAACCCTCACCTCTGTTTCGAACAGATGAATCGATCCAAGTTCTGGTAAGTTTAAAAAATGGAAATAAGGTTAGGAGTAAGGTATGCCAAGCTATATGCTGCGAATTTGAATCCGTTTTAGTTTGATAAACATATCTATGCATGAAAACATAAGTTTGCAGAGAACAGAGTGGTCTTTAATCTGATTTTATCTTCGAGTGGTAGTGTGAAATCAGAGGAGATAGGTTGTTTAAATACACAGCGAGCCTCACTGTTACAGAGTTTTTTGGTTTTGCTTTTGTGAAACAGAGGAGAAGACATCAATGTTGATTAGTGGACTATTTTACCTTATATAACTTTAAACAAGAAATGAATTATGCTAAAATTGCCTATACTTGGGCTTAAATTTTCCATGTGACTTACCCCTCAACTCTATTGGATAGATAAAATTTCATTTATATCACAGGAGAATCCAACGATGTTAGGTACAAATGCTTTGTAGCATCCCAACATGGAATAATTCATTGATACATAGACACAATATTTGTAAGATAGAAAATGTACATGTAAAGATTCAAAAACCATAGAACATACAGAATAGGTGATCCTTTTATTATCATTGGAGATGGATAAACAGTACAAAAATGCTCAAATAGATGCACTCAAGCCAAAAACATAGGGTAGAATGACCCTAAAAACATGCCAAAGTAGGCACTGCATAACTGGAGAGATCCTGGAAGAAATACTCCATTGTCCCTTCAGCTGATGATGTAAATATAACTACTGGCTAAAAATGGAAAGGAATATCTATGGAAATTTGGAGCTCTAATGATGCCAAGATTAG
The DNA here is from genome assembly GCA_034641835.2 of Pinus albicaulis. NCBI lineage: Eukaryota > Viridiplantae > Streptophyta > Pinopsida > Pinales > Pinaceae > Pinus > Pinus albicaulis. Next base: position 464,366,788 of record CM076573.1, read on the forward strand.
ATATATTGGAACTATGATGGTAACCCAAGATAACCCAGAAAGGATTTCTCAGATCTCTTAATATACGAAAATCAGACTCTTGGGGTTTGATCCCTTGACTATTGGGTTATGCATATCTGAAGAAAGATATGACAAATATATGGCTGCAATATGTCACAATATTAGATCTATGCTTGAGGGGTTGATCCCTTCACTAGATCCTCAAGCTAGAAGCTCAAGATCTAGCTCCTTAATCCTCCTTTGATGATTACAACCATTTCTACACAAATGCTACCAAAAAATGCATTGTAAAGGATGGAAGCTTTCTATACTACTACTAAGATATGAAAATCAGCTCAATAATGATTGAAATAATGGATACAATGTGAAGGAATGGTCCTCCACTCGATTACTAGTTGAAATGCTAGCAACTTCCCTTCTCCCTTGGATATGGAAGACTTGACTGCACAATTCCTGATGGAAATGCTGATGGTGGGAGATGAATAATAGATGACCTGATGCCTGATACGGATTTGAAGTGCTGGAAAACTGATCTTGAAGCTCAAGATGATAGGATAAATCTTTCACCAATTCCTCAGCTGAAATACTAAAGGACACCCTCATCCTCTCAAAACTTTATGCAGAAATGTGTTATTTCTGAAGATAAATGGGTTGCAGAAAGTATGAAAAATATGGCATCAATTCCTGACGATGAATAAGCCCAATAGGAAACCTTCCTAGAGTAGGAAATCAAACTCCCCCGTGGTTAAGTGTATGATTTCCACTCAGAAACACAATGAGCTAAATAATACTGTAGACTTAGCTAAACAACTCAAGCATGCTTGGAATGTCAAATGATAAATCCAAATCTAAATAGATCACACATCAATAATCGAAAATCCCGCTCTAACGTTTCATTCATCTTCATTATATAGTTTTTTAACCTTCCCATGCCTTGGTCCACCTCATAACTACGTTGTACATCTGGACATAGGTCTCCATGTTGACTACATTGTCTCTCCATGATCTCCATCATATGTGCATTAATGCACCACTTCCTCCATCATATCATCATGAATGCTCTATGATCTTACATTTGATTCCTTCCATGATCTTAGTTGTCTGCTTCAACCTCCATGATCTATCTCATTAATGAGACATGATCTCCACTCCTTTCATATTAAGTGGTTGCTCCACTACTCCATTATGTAGATCTAGATTTGAAATATCCACATACACACATCAAAAGTGGATTTTATTTATCTTTGGGGTTTTTGGTTCCCTCCACCCTTTTATTTACTTAATTAAGTATTAAAATTAAGAACTCTAATATTCCAATTACCTTGTGAAAAAAATGGGAATATTACAGTCCTCCCCAGAAAAATGTTGCTTGACCTCAAAACTGGATTTTGCAACAAGCATCCTCCCTCCAAATTGCATCCTCATATGGAAGGTCTTCCCATATGTCACAATGTGTCATGAATGTCCATCTCCAAAGCTGCCTCTCTAGAATGACTAGAATGGCCTCCAACTTAAAATTTAGATACCCATCCTCATCAATGAATCTCCAACTGGCAACCATATGATGACCAAAGATCTTCTCTACACATGAGATACATAAAATGAAGTGGTTCATTCCCAAAGTGGAAAGTCCCAAATCATGAACTATCTCTCCAACCCATGGTACATAGAGTATATTTCATATATCAATGCTCTCATCATTAGCCCTATTGGCCATGTAGGAATCAAACATCACATAAACATAGTGAAAAGCAAGAAGTAGAGACGTATGGAAAAACATGAACAATGTCAAACCATGTTCTCCTAATAACAACCAATGCAGCAAAGCCTTCTGCTGCCATGCTAGATCATCATGAAAACTAGCAAGAGAGCCATACTCTCTCAAAAGAAGCCATTGCAAAAATGCTTCTTCTTGCCATGCCAAATCTGCATCAATATAGATATCAGAGCCATACTCTCTCAATATAAGCCATCGCAGTAATGCCTCTTGCTGCCATACCACATCATCATTGTACCAAATATAGTGGGCATATTCTCTCAAGAGAAGCCACCTTAAAAATGCATATTGATGTCCCATCACATCATCATCATACCATTTAAAATGACCATAATCCCCCAACAGAAGCCAATGATGTAAGGCCTCCTATTTCCATCCTCCATCAATGTCATGCAATGTATGGGAAGAATTCCGGCCATACTCTCTGAATAGTAACCATAGAAACACGGATTCTTGATGCCTTCTTACATAATCATGATGCAATTCATGGAGCAACCATGTAGTAATGGACATGTGAAATGTCTCTTATAAATAAACAAGCTCCCTTATGCCACATCATGTGAGAGTTATACTTTCTCCCAAACCCAAGTACATACATGAACATGAGATACATCCCAAACAGAAATACATGTAAAGACATGATACATATTCCAAACAAGATTAAATACAAGGACATAAGATATATCATGTGATTTCCAAACTCTCTCATCAACAACCAAAGCGACCATGCCTTTTTTTTTTGCATTCTTCCAATGATGTGTAAGGCATGAATCAGAAAATTATGACCTATTGGATGGTAACCATACTCACCCAAGAGAAACCAGTGTAACCATGCTTCTTGCTGCCCTATATCATAGATCTGCAAGTGGTTTGGAAACCCCTTGCTCCATATCATAAGCCATTCATCCCAATGTGGATGATGGATCTCATTCTGCAAAATCTTGGCATCCTCCCTGTTGGAACGGGGTACCCTAAAAGCTCTGAATTTTGTATAATTTTGTATATTTTTGATATTATTTAGTCTAGTGCAGGGTTTTTGGTGTCGGTCAAAGCCCCAAATTTAATGTAATCAGTCAAGGGTCAACCAAGAGTCCACAAACCACGGTTTTCAGACCATTGGAACCATAGGCTAAGTCGATATAAATAGATGAAACTTTTCGAGTCTTAAGGTGGCAAGGAATTAAGTCTGATGCTAAGTGAGAATTGTTAGATCTATTGGTGGTTGTAAGGGTAAGGACTCCTGTTCGTTGTGTGTGCGGGGATCTTCAGTCCTGTTGTGTGCGAACCCTGTTGGATGTGTGCGCATGTTGTGTCAGATTGTATTAAGTTTTGGATACTAATATATGCAAATATGGTTGAAGTACTTCTATGTTATCTGATCTAAGGTATTTCTATTGATGTGAACTATTGGATATATTATGAATGTTGATGGTTATCTGTTTATGTTGTGAATCTGTCTATGTTATGGTATAACTATACTCTATTCATGATGCGTTATGATGATATGTGCTAATTACTGTTGATACGCATGTGGATGCGGAGTTATTAACTAGATTTGTGCACGATATTAGATCTATATATTGCGAGTATACTGTTAACAAACTTGTGAATAGCTTTGTTTGGTAGGCTACAAACGCATATTTTCTTAACTTACATACTCTCTCTCAGGGTGCGAAAACCTGGTTCCAGTGCGCTCCCATACTGCTTCGGGTGAGACTTTGGTCTGCGCAAGTAGGTCACTTCCGAAAGGGCCAATAGTATAGGGGTTTGTTGGCAAACCTTAACATCTAAACCAGGGTCAGGACCCCTCGAGCCAATAAATGCTTTCGTTGTCGGGACCGAGAGAATTTTGAGAGAGGGATCAGGTAATGCCAAGGGAACATTGGAGACCTCAAAAGAAAGAAATTGAAGAGTGGTTCGAAAATCAGGTTCAGGAATTTGCGGTAAAAGAAAATTGCAGCACAAAGTTGAAGACAGAGAAGAAAAATAAGTACATCCTCATGGAGGTCTATGAAATTTTCTTTGTGACATTTGCGACCGAGCTTCAGGAGTGGCTAGCAAGGCTCGTAGTTTTCCAGAAGTGTTGGAAGGACGAACGGGTTACGTAGTGGACTCCAGATTTGATTCAGCAACTAGAGAGGACTGATAACATGATCACCCGCACAGTAGACCACTAGGTGGACAGTGTGCTAGGATTATTTGTGACGGAATTTGAAATTGATCAGTTTGTGTCCTATTTGGAGGCGTAGCCGAGGTTCTTCAAGGGTTTCTGGGGTATGTTTATGAAAACCTTACCATTACTGATTAGGATATTATTGTGCAAAAAGAGCATTATGTGTAGTCATACAGAGTGAATGAGCTCCGACCAGAGCAAGGGTACAACGCACCAAGGAAAAAATTATAGAACTAATCAAGAAGGACATAGATCTGTCTACAGCCCAGTAAGGAATTTAGCTATGTATATCCCTCCAACTACACCACCTTCAACTCAGCATAGGGGTAAAAACTCACCCGTACCTCCACCACCGAAAGACGAGATGGCCTCGCACATGAAGCTACCTACCTTTAAGGGTGTAGGGGATGAAGATATGGATTGGTTCTAGTTTTTCGTGGAATCAGTATGGACCGCGTAGAATGTGGCCAATGATGCTGTGAAAAGGGTGTAGTTGTCCCTTTCCTTTGAAGGAAGAGCCAAGGATTGGTATATGGGATACATATCTTAGCATATGAATGCGACCATTCCAAAGATTAAGAATGCCCTAAAAAAATAGTTTAAGAAGCCTAAATCCTACTCTCAGATAGTGAATGATCTAAAATATTTCAAGCAAGGACACTCTAAGTCTGTATGGGAAGTTGAACAATGGCTGAAGAAGGTAATTAGAGAAGGGGAATTTCTGTATGATGACAAATATCACAAGGAATGGTTCATTTCTATGTTACTACCTCACCTGCACGTACCTATGTGTCACCAAATCATTGAATCACAGGAAAAAGCCTTGGAAATTACTATGAAGTTGGAAGATGCGCTGAGAGATGATACCCAGTTGGGAGTACAAAAAATCCAAGAGCAGTTGGGGGTGATGCACATCGAGATTCAGAACCTACGAAAGGACTGAGGGAGGGAAGCTAGTCCAGATATATGGTGCATACGATGTAGGGTATCTAGGCATACTAAGGATCAATGCCGACTGCTGGCAGACTACGTACAGGTGGGGGGACCCAGTCCATTTCGTCCAGGACCAAGTGGACCTGGGCTATGGTGTGATGATTTCCATGTATCCAGCCCGCATTATAATAACTATTGCCCTCATCTAGGTGCGTATGTCCCATAATTGAAACAAAAATGGTACAGATTTTTTCGGTCAGTAGGACATGATGAGCAGAACTGCCGAACTTATGATCTAATGATAGACTAGGGAAACCTATATAGGGTACAATAATACCCTACATCACCAAGATCCTCCTCATGTATGGGTGGCTCCCCAACTAGGGGCAAGGGAGCGGGCTGACATGGAAGCGCAGCTAGGGGGGAGGACATCTAATCTGCTATAACTTCGGAGAAATAGGGCACTTCGTAAGGGACTGCAAAAATGCAGCGAGACAATTCTGCAAATACTGTAGACAATTAGACCATGTGATCGAAGACTGCTCGATTTTGATAGTCAAGATGCAGGAAAAGCAGCAGACACCTACGCAAAATGTAAAAAGGGTCAAGGCAGAACCTCGAGATGAAGGACCAAGCGTTAATTTCATAACATGCAGTAGCATGGCCACCAGGGAAGTTGCAGAGAAAGCTAAGGTAGAACCTCTTATTCGAAAAGTAGCCAATAAACAAGAAGGTTTGGACTTACAAAAGGAAAAGAAAACCTTTGTCGCAGCTCGCTAAGACTTTGATAAAGCTAAGGTATCTACTCCTCAAGCCCCCATGAACCTCAAAGTAGATGATAAGGTCAAACCATTTTTTCAGGCATGTATGAAGCTACTACGCAATCAAAGGGCCATAGAAAATCTCCAAGCTTTGATAGACAGCTTCGCAGAAAGAACAAACTCACCCATGGAAGTTAAGGATGTGCACAAACTATAGAAGCATAAGAAGCGCACTGGTAGGGAAATGTGGTTAACCATGCATATTGGTGATTACGAGATGGATCAGGTTATTCTACACCTAGGCTCAGATGCAAAAGTAATACCTAAGAAAACTTAGCAGTGAATGGGAGAACCCAAGTTGGAATGGTCCACTATCCAACTGCGCATGGCCAATTAGTAGAAGATCATACTGTTGAGAAGATTACCAAAGATCATGGTAGATATCGAGGAGTTAAGGTTTGAGATGACTTCGAAGTCATTCAGATTGTAGAAGATGCATACCCCTATCCTACACTCCTAGGATTGGACTAGGCCATTGATATGGGAGGTATCATCAACTTGAAGAAAAGAAGCATGGTATTTGAAAATTAAGGTACACGGGTGATAGTACCATTAGACCCTGCAGAAGGAGAACAATATACAGAGCTAGTGCGGGAAGAAGACGATGTGGATAATATTTATAAGTTAGCTGTGCGGGATAAATATTGGATCAATCCCACAGTCGATGGTGTCCTCTGCTGGGAAAAGGATAGTGAGTATTTCTCTGACTCCAACAGGGAAATAGAAAACTGGCAGAATCGATTACATGATGTATCTGCGCTGCAATGTCTTAGGATCACAAAGGACTTCCGATGCATCTCCTCCAAGGTAAGAGAACTACCCTACTTTGATGGTTCTATTAGTATTAAGGAGTTTTTGTGAACATTTGAGGCTGAGGTTCCACGAGAGCGAAGGTTATGGCCCTTAATCTATCCATCCATGCAACACCTACGAGGTGGTGGGATATGCATAAGGGGGTGTTCTAGGATTGGGAAGAGTGTCAGGATATGATGATCTTGCGATTCGAACCTCTGACCCACTTGCGTGTAAAAACATTCCTTAGCCCTAGAGACTCGCACAAGCATCTGTTCACTTGGATGGAAAAATGGTGTGACCAGACTACAAAAGAATGGGTTTACCTATTTATTAATGCCTTGGGACCTCTTCCCACCACATGGTACTTAGATACGGAGCTACATTAGCACACCTGCCACTAGGAAACATTAAAAGATCAATTTGAAAGGACATTTGGGCTGACAGGGGGAATGGAGGCACTTGACAAAGCTCTGCAGGATATAAATACATTCGTTTTTGATGAATCACGCCCCTACGTAGCACTTGGGGTAGCGACATGGGAAAAAAAAATGCAAGATATTGCCAACTGCCACAATATAACCCTAGAATAATGCGATGAGGATCCACGAAATATCTCTATACCAGAGTCGGAGGGAGAGCGCGTAGTTACGGAACCTCCACTTCAAACTGTGGACAACCAGGTTTCTGCACCCTAAGAGAGAGTAGGTAAGTCAAGAAAATCTGCATTCACAACCTTCCAAATAGAGTTATTTGCAGGGCTATTAACAGTATAATGGAAATATACAGATCCAATATCGTGCACAAAGCTAGTTAATAACTCTGCATCCAGGTGCGTATCAGCAGTAATTAGCACATATCATCATAACGCATCATAAACAGAGTATAGTTATACCATAACATAGATAGATTCGCAGCATAAACAGATAACCAATAGCATTCATAACAGATCCAATAGTTTTGGTCAACAAAAATACCTTCGATCAGATTACACAGAAGTACTTCAACCATATCTGCATATATTAATATCCAAAACTTAACACAATCCAACACAGCCTGTGCACACAGCCAGTAGGATTCCTTACCCTAACAACCAATGACATATCTAACAATTCACACTTAGCGTTAGAATTAATTCCTTGCTACCTTAAAACTCAAAAAGGTCCATCTATTTATATCGACTTAGCCTACACTTCGAATGGTCTGAAAACCATGGTTTGCGGACTCTTGGTCTACCCTTGACCCATTACATTGCATTCAGGGCTTTGACCCACCCCAAGACACCTGCGCTAGACTAAATAATATCAAAAATATACAAAATTATACAAATTTCATAGCTTTTAGGGGACCTTGTTCCAACACTCCCATTGTAGGACACAAACCTCCTCAAACTATTGAATAACTTTTCACTCCATGATATGTTGAAGTGCACCTCCAATGATACCTCTCCATAATATCTTCTTCTCATCAATGGCCCTCTAAAACCAGTAAGGTTTTGGATATGTTGCAAGTAGAAGTTTCTCTTTGAGCTGTGAAATGCTCATTGAAAAAGAGTCATCTTGAAAGGTGAAAATATTTCCTGTCTCAAGATGTATACCATCTATCATCTTCTCCTCCATTGCTTCATGAGTGAAGCTACAATTTGATTGTTCCCCTATGGAACGGGTCCTCCTCTTCTCACTACTGCTCATTGACAGCCTTGTAGATCCAAAAGGTGATACATGTGTTGTCTCAAAGAAAGGCACAATTTTGAACTCATAGCCAGCCATTGTACATAGGATCATGCTCATCCCATTTTATGAAACTCTACACTTCAACTGAAATGATTGAATGTAGTTCATCAATGAAAAACTAGGATGGTTCTTCATCTCTTCCGTGATTAGATCAAGGGTCCTCTCCACAATGATATGATGTTGCTCCAAATCAGCATGTTGTTCTAACCCTTGGCCATTCAATAGCCCTGAAACCCTTGGTCATTCAATAGCCCTGATGGCATGTCCCCATAAATTTCAATAAGAGGTACTGAAACAATATGAGATGAAAATGGTTGCATACCTTGGATCAATTGATGTGTGGGAACCTCTTTCGAGACCACAAGAGTTCCTCCTGCCAGAAAAATAGTCCCTCCAATTGCTTGTAAGAGTGATGGATGTACTTCTAGAAGTGTACTAGCATTGGTATCTATCTCCTCCTCATCATGCATCTCATGAGTAATGCATGGGGCTCCAAATTTCAAGAACTCAAGACCATGTTGCAAATATGCAAGTAATCCTTCTTGTAATGTTCCAAAATTTTCAGACAATAATTTGGAACATTAAATTTTGCTAATTTCACCTAGGAGGTGAATAAATGGGTAAGGAGACCCATTTATAGCAAAAATATCAATAAAATCCCTCTATGTATGAAAGGGGATCATATTTGGAGTTGGTTTGCACACCCTCATGTGTGAACAATGTTATTTGCAAGGAGGCTTGGTTAAGTTTGACCAAGTCAACAGTGCTGCCATAGGAGGAGTGGCTTACTTAGGATACCAACACAGTGTGAATGAGGAAAGGGACATTTGGTGGAAGAAACCCTAATAGAGCTTTCATTTGTTAAAAGGAGGACAAGGCAACCATTGTTTCTCATGCTTGTATTATTTATTTCATTGTCTTGTGAGACAATTGTGCATTCTTTGTTGCTTACCAAGAATTGCCGGAGGAATTCCTGTTTAGGATTCCTTCTCCTTCTTGAGAGATCTCTTGAGGGATTTTTCTTCATTTTTCTCACATCCAGGCTTGAGGCCAAGCATCCTCCATCAAGACAACATTATTTCTGCAGCAGATTAACACTGTGTCACTAGGTGTTGCAGTGAGGGTTCACTACACCATGTCCTTCGGCTATTTTTTAGAGGAGAAGTCTCTCTTTCCTTTGGAATATCAGTTTGGAGGCATCCTGGAGCTTATTGCAGATTTTGGCATCAAGTCCAACTCATTCTCTTGCCCTACAGTGCAGTTTCATCCAGTGAATGCGTTATTCTAGAGGAGCATTTGCAGTAGGGCTTTGCAGATACATTTGGAGGGGAAGATATTTAGTGAAGGGATGGGCCTTTCACTTGAAAGATCCATTGGAGGAGGCATATTCAATTTGAGCATCATATTCAGCCATCTCCATCCAGTTCTATTTTTGAGTTGTTGCAGCTACCCAGCAACTCTAACATTTTTTATATTTTGTATTTTATTGCGAATCCTTCCAGGATTGACATGATGTAGTCTCTGGGAGCTGATATCTTCAATCTAATTGTTGTATTGGGCCATAAATTTGTTTATCCATGTATTTGACATATGTAGCATGCCGCTGCTCTATAAAACTGTGTTTTCATAGCTTGACATACATTGTGTAGCAGTGGTTTTTTCATGTATCTTGTACTTGCTTCTTGAGGCTGAGCATTGCCTATCTTGAGTGAAATTTTTCCTCAAGATCTTGTATTCATTGTTGCTACTATTATTTAATGATAAGGCTATGGATTTATCTCATGTTTTTTATGATTTGAGTGTTGCTTCTGCACCATTATTGTGCTTGCTTATTGCTGGAGCTCCAACTTTAGAATATCCGAAGATATTTTCATTGTTGTAGCAATTTTCTGAAAAAGGAACATTACAGTGGTATCAAAGCATTATCTTTGGCTCAACCTGTGGCTTCAAGCCAAAGTGCTGAATCTGTGATGGGGGAGATTTCAAACTCTATAGATAGAGTCTGCATATGGCCAGGTAGCCTTTGGATCTCAACCTTTCTTCAAAGGTGACATATCCAGTAAATTCCCCTGCAGTCAATCTTTGGAATAGAGCTTTGATATTCCTGAAGAGGGAATATTACAGGCCCGTGCATCTCAGCCATCATATCAAAGAGAGAGAATATGAAGACTTCATTATATGGAGAGAAAAGGGAAGATAATCTTACCAAGGTTCTTCCAATATCCTTACTGAACATTCATGAAGAATTTGAGAAGATAAGGAGGGAGATTTGTACAGGGTCTCCAAAATGGTTTGAAGTTGAGTCAAACTCTAGATTTTCTTGTAGGGGATGTGAGCATGCAGCTACACCCTATAATACACAGCGCAGTCACATGGCCAGCTTTGCTATGAGAAGAGAAGAAGAAAAAGAAATTTTGAGGAAAGGAACTCTTAGAGGTTTCTTGCATGAGTATGAGTCTCAAACCCAGAGGTTTAGAGATCATATTACTTTTCCAGAGTTTTGCAAGATCATGGTGAGGAGGAGCAAGCAGCATGATGAGGATAGATTTCTTCTATCTGTCTTTTATGGTTCTCCTACTTGTTCAGCCAAGGCTTGGATTGAAAATCTGGACACCTTTTTGCAGCAACATTGGTTTCCTGAAGATGAAGCCATCAGAGTTGCAGCGCTGCACTTGGGAGGTAAGGTCTATACATGGTGGTTATTTGAGTCCTTTACCTTGAAAAATTCAAATACCTCTTCCTATGCAATTTTCATTAGAACTTTGATGAGGAGATTTGGTAGAAGAAATTTTGAAACACATGTAGAGGAAGGAAACACATTTAAACAAACAAAACCCTTACATGTATTGAAGAAAACCATAGATTCAGAATCACTGCAAAAAGCTATGAAGGAGGCTAATATCTTTCATGATGCTTTAGTAGAGGCAAGATATTCATTCTTGGCACAAAGAGGTGAGGAGATCCCTTTTCCAAAAGAGGATCCAACCATTGGAGGGTTTCCCACTCATGTTGAGGAAGCTGAGGGAAACAACAATGTCATTTCTAGAGTTGATCTAGTACCTCATGTAGAGGAATGAGGAGCCCTAGCTCCAAATAGAGGGATTCTTGAATCTTGGCAAGGAGGTCCGCAAGATATCATTCATGGAGGTCCAAGCACAATCAATTAACAACATGATTGTGTAGCCCTACAGATGGAAGAAGGAGGAAGGGAGGAAGAGCATCATCAGGCGATGAGAGGCACACACCGTTCTCTATTTCAGAGAGCTAGTGCAACGAGGAGGAATATTGTATTGCATTGTGAGAGAAAGGGAAATATTTCCCAACCATATGTGCAGTCCACTCTTGACATAGATGTCTCACTGCATAGAGGCATTCCACCAGGGAGGCCACCTAATCTATCTTTAATGAGAGACATTTTGTCTTTGGATTCACCGCTCTCGTATTTTGGAGAGGTGAAGATTTTGGAGGAGAAATTTGGCATGAGGAATGTCAAAGTAGCAGACAGCAGCTTGAGGAGAGCTACACATGGCAAATCACCAGCGTTGTCCCTGAGGAGGATTGATCCTTACTGGAGATATCAGCTCTTAGTTGAGTACTCTAAGGATCTTGATACATGCATGATTCTAGATGACCCGGATAGAGATGATGAGTATATGATGGATTATATGGTCATATATTCCCATGACAGGGTCTTCTTGACTAGAGATTCTAGTCTCAAGGAGAAGCTATTGCATGCAGCACAGGAGAAATTATTTTCCATGCATTTTCATGCATATCTTGCCTTGGTAGAGGAGTTCATTTGGGAGGGCATCCAGCAGGACATACATCATCATATGGAGAGATGCAGAGCCCGGATGATGATGGAGAGGATGTCACAGCCACCTTCCTACTCATTAATAGTAAGGGAGCATTTTCAGTTGAGCCATTTCAGCTCAATTCTTCTAGTGCATGATGAAGAATGTACAATTTCACCTTATGTTTTTTACTTCTTGTCTTTTTATGAGCAACATATTGTATCAAGGAGGATTATCCCTTATTTCATATTGTATCATGATGTACTTGAAGCCATTTGTAGCATTGAGATTGGCTATATCATTGGTGGTTTGTGGGGAGAGCCACATGATTTTTGGTATGAACCATTGAGACCCTTTTGTACTTTCATGTTAACATCTTGTAGGATGATTGTGGCAGCAAAAAAGTGGATGGGAGAGCACTTTATTTTGTTTGACTGGATGTAGGCAGGGCATGCACCATGCTGGTTCCTTGTATGGAGCCTTGATCCACTTTCTGGTTGTCATTTGGAAACTTGTTCTTATTGTACTATGCTTCCATGTATTGATGATATGTTTATATGTATGAGGAACTTTACTTGGAGAGTGGGCTTGAGATTGAGTATGCCCATTGGGAGCATGATTCTCCTTACTATACATGTTGTACATTTCAGGAGAAACCATGGGCCAACCATGAGGGCCATATTACATTTCTTTTCTTCTTGTGGGAAAAGCCACTTGAAGAGCTTGAGGAGGCACTCCATCGAACATGAGGAGTTGTATGAGCTTGAACAGTCAAATATTTTTCCTTTGAGGATAAGGGGAGACTCATCTATGAGCCACTCCATTTATATGAGAAAAACATATAGTGGGAGTATTTTTTATTTGCATTATGATTTTTCTAAATATATGCATCTCTTAACCATATATGTGCAGGGATTTTCTCAAAGGAAGGATATTCTTCCTTCTAGATTTGATGGTCTACATGAGGCCATTATGGATGTTCACTCCCTAAGAGGAGATGGGGAGGAAATTTCTCATGGAGATCATACATAAATTTCACATCACATAATCCACTTTCTCCAGGAGAATGGGGCAGCAAGCAAATGATGGGGAGGCCACCCATCATTTTATTTTCTATGGCAGTGGAGATTCAAACTGCATTGGCTACATTTGAGGGACCATTGTCCTTCTCATTTACTTCACATGGAAGCCAGCATGATTCTCCTTATGGTTCCCTTGATTGATATTTCTAGAGCTTTCCTTGGGAGCATGATTGGAGGAGAGACACATTGGGTGTATGTGTCCTTGGAGGGAGAAAACTCCCACACACTTTGCACTACATGTTCTAAAGGTAGCATGGGAGATGGTATGGCCACTACAGTAGCTCATTTATTTCATTATGAGGTGAGCGATATGAGGAATGAGATGCCATATGTTGATGACTTACAACTCATCATATATGGAGATAATTTTGCTAGCATGATTTGCAACGTTGGAGGAGAGGTCCTTGGGGATCTAGTCTTCATATTTCTACTTGAGGGCAAGTATTTTGCAGCCTAGCATTAGAATTTTCTCTACACTTATCATGAGTGGAGAGAAGGACAGCGTGGGGTAGGCTACATTGTCTACCATGAGCACATTTTCATCCCACCTACTTTTCCGGAGCCAAAGGTGGAGGACAGTTTCCAGGAGTTGGCTAGTTGGGAGGTAGCTCATTTTGTATGGATGATTGCTTGGGGATGGAGGATCCACATGAGGAAGATGTTCCTCAACACTACATAGAATCCATGCCTTGAGAGAAGGCTTTCCAGTTCTATCCTTACAGTTTCTTTAGGACAAGCAAAATTTCGGAGGGGAGGATTGTAATGTTCCAAAATTTTCCGACAATAATCTGGAACATTAAATTTTGTTGATTCCACCTAGGAGGAGAATAAATGGGTAAGGAGACCCATTTATAATAAAAATATCAATAAAATACCTCTATGTATGAAAGGGGATCATATTTGGAGCTGGTTTGCACACCCTCATGTGTGAACAAGGTTATTTGCAAGGAGGCTTGGTTAAGGAGTGGCTTACTTAGGAAGCCAGCGCAGTGTGAATGAGGAAAGGGAAATTTGGTGGAGGAAACCCTGATGGAGCTTTCATTTGTTTAAAAGGAGGACAAGGAAACCATTGTTTCTCATGCTTGTATTATTCATTTCATTTTCTTGTGAGACAATTGTGCATTCTTTGCTGCTTAGCAAGAATTGCTGGAGGAATTCCTGTTTAGGATTCCTTCTCCTTCTTGAGAGATCTCTTGAGGGGTTTTTCTTCATTTTCCTCACATCTAGGCTTGAGGCCAAGCATCCTCCATCAAGACAGCATTATTTCTTCAGCAGATTAACACTGTGTTGCTAGGTGTTGCAATGAAGGTTCACTACACCATCTCCTTCAGCTATTTTTCAGAGGAGAAGTCTCTCTTTCCTTTAGAATATCATTTTGGAGGCATCTTGGAGCTTATTACATATTTTGGAATCAAGGCCAACTCATTCTGTTTCCCTACAATGCAGTTTCATCCAATGACTGCATTATTCAAGAGGAGCATTTGCAGTAGGGCTTTGCAGATACATTTGGAGGGGAAAATATTTAGTGAAGGGATCAGCCTTTCACTTGAAATATCCATTGGAGGAGGCATATTTAGTTTGAGCATAAAATTCAGCCATATCCATCCAGTTCTATTTTTGAGTTGCTGCAGCTACCCAACAACTCTGACATTTTGCAGATTTTGTATTTTATTTCCAATCCTTCAAGGATTGACATGAGGTAGTCTTTTGGAGCTAATATCTTCACTCTCATTATTGTATTGGGCCATAAATTTGTTTATCCATGTATTTGACATATGTAGCATGTAGTTTCTCTATAAAAATATGTTTTCATAGCTTGACATACATTATGTAGCAGTGGTTTTGTCATGTATCTTGTACTTGCTTCTTGAGGCTGAGCATTGCCTATCTTGAGTGAAATTTTTCCTCAAGATCTTGTATTCATTATTGCTGATATTATTTAATGAGAAGGCTATGGATTTCTCTCATGTTTTTATGATTTTAGTGTTGCTGCTACACCATTATTGTGCTTGCTTATTGCTGGAGCTCCAAATTTAGAATATCCGGAGATATTCTCATTATTGTAACAATTTCCTAAAAGGGGAACATTACACTTCTCATGATGTAAGCACATCTACAACTAATGGCGGTGGTAAAAGTTCCTCCTCCTGAGTGATAATGAGGACATATTCTCTGGAATATTCATGCACTATCTACTTGATGATGGGATATGTCACTATGTGAGATGTCTCTAGTTTCTTTCTACCATATCTCTTCTTTAGTCTTTAAATAACATTTTCATAAGAAGACACTTTCATATGGGATAAGTGACTGAACCACCAACATATTGCTTCACCTTCTAGGCACAACGCTGCAAACTCCAGAACCTCTCTTTTTGATATAGGATATTTCAGAAAGAATGTAAATAATTCTTCCCTCCAAGCCCTCAATGTGCTTGTGGAAGATCCATCAAATGTAGGTAAGAATAATCTATGCCTCTTTCTTCTATTGCTACTTTTAGATCTCCTCTCTTCCTTGAGTTGTAGAAATTTTTGGAGAGAGAGATTCTCCTTCAATGCTCTTGGCTTTGACTTGTATTCAGACATATATTTATTAGGGTCTCATGCCCCAAGCCTTCATCATATTTATACCAATCCTTTTTCTCAAAGAAATTGGATCTAGTGGAATAATGTGAAGCTCTTTTCTTCTCTGGTCTTTTTTGCTGCTAAAAAGAAGTACTTGGACCTTCTTCATCTTGAACCGTTCTTAAGGTTTCGCTTTTCCCTTCTCTCCTTGATTCATTGATCTCTTTGGAGAGATCCTTCCTCGATATAAATAAATATGAGGCAAAACTCAATCCCTCGATAGTATATATCTACTATCTTCTTTTCATATGTTCTCAATAATTTCCACAAGCTAAGCCAAAGATCAAGCTCTGATATCACTATATTATCCCAAAATGGAATAATGCATTGATACACAAACACAATATTTGTAACACCGAAAATGTACATGTAAAGATTCAAAAATCATAGAATATACAGAATAGGTGAGCCTTTTATTATCATTGGAGATGAATAAATAATGCAAAAATGCTGAAATAGATGCACTCCAGCCAAAAACATAGGCTAGAATGACCTTGAAAACATGCCAAAGCAGGCATTGCGTAACTAGACAGTTGCTGGAAGTAATACTACAATGTGCCTTCAGCTGATGATTTAAATATAGTTGCTGGTTAAAAAGGGAAATGTATATCTATGGAAATATGGAGCTTTGATGATGCCAAGATTAGAGATCTAGGCACAATGATGGTAACCCAAGACAAGCCAGAAAGGATTTCTCAGATCTATCAATCTAAGAAAATCACCCTCTTGGGGTTTGATCCCTTGACTATTGGGTTATGAAAATCTGAAGAAATATTTGACAAATAGATGGCTGCAATATGTCACAAGATCAGATCTATGATTGAAGGGTTGATCCCTTCCCTAGATCCTCAAACTAGAAGCTCAAGATCTAGCTCCTCAATCCTCCTTTGGTGATCATAGCTACTGCTACACAACATCTACCAAAAAATGCACCATAAAGGATGGAGGCTCTCTATATTGCTACTAAGATATGCAAATCAGCTTAATATTGATGGAAATAAGGGATACAATTTGAAGGAATGGTCCACCATTGGATTACTAGCTGAAATGCTAGCAACTTCCCTTCTCCCTTGGATCTGCAAGACTTGATTACATAATTACTCATGGAAATGTTGCTTCTGGGAGATGAAGAATAGATGGCATAATTCTTGATACAGATCTAAAGTTCTAGAAGGCTGATATTGAAGCCCAAGGTGATAGGATAAATCCTTCACTGGTTCCTCAGCTGAAATACTAAAGGACAACCTCCTCCTCTCAAACCCTGATGCATAAATGCATTATTTCTAAAGATAAATGGGCTACATAAAGTAGGAATAATATGGAACCAATTCCTGATGATGAATAATATCAATAGGAAACCTTCCCATATTAGGCACTCAAAGTCCCCCGTGGGTAAGGGTGGGATTTTCGCTCGGAAACACCCTGTGCTAAACAACATTGTAGACTTAGCTAAACATTTGAAGCATGCTTGGAATTTCAAATGAAAAATCCTGATCTAAACATATCACACATCAATAATCCAAAATCCCCCTCTAATTTTTCCTTCATCTTCATTATCTAGTTTGTGAAACTTCCCATGCCATGGCCCACCTCATAACTGCGCTGTACATGTGGACATAGGTCTCCATGTTGACTACGTTGTCTCCCCATGATCTCCATCATGTATGAATGTAATGATCACCCTCTCCATCATGTGTGCATTAATGCACCACTTCCTCCATCATCTCATCATGAATTCTCTATGATCTTATATTTGATTCCTTCCATGATCTTAGTTGTCTACTTCAACCTCCATGATCTATCTCATTAATGAGACATGATCTCCACTCCTTTCACGTTAAGTGGTTGCTCCACTACTACATTATGTAGATATAGATCTAAAATATCCACATACACACATCAAAAGTGGATTTTATTTATCTTTGGGGTTTGTGGATCCCTCCAACTTTTTATTTACTTAATTAAGTATGAAAATTAAGAACTCTAATATTCCAATTATCTTGTGGAAATTTGGGAATATTACACTCTTTTTTTAAGGCCCTTTCCCTATATTTATGCATATGCACTCATTCATATGTATATATATGGATGGATGGTAAATTGGCATTGAATATTCCAAGTGATAACAGGGCATCTTTGTGAAAATACTTGTATCCTTCACTATCTTGACTTATATTGTTAAGTCTGTGAGAATATACGAAATGATTGAAATGACATTGTCTTGCAACCAAAGCAAACTCATTTTTACCTTTTTAACTTATTACTATTTTGCATTGGTTTGTTTCATCTCCATTATTACTTATTTTGGTGTTATGTTATTATTGATACCATCAAGCCTGCAATTGTTTTTCCATTTATTCACATGAAGGAACTATGTGAAATCAATCTTTCTCTGCGATTGAGTCCCTTGTTTGAATATTCAAATTCTATTTATATTTTCGAATTTTGAAGGTTCCATGTATTTCCTATTATAATGACACTAGAGACTCCAACATTATGACTTCTTGTTAACAAATTCCATGTGTATTGTGTACATACATCAAAAGCGTTGTTGCATACTGCCCCCACAAAATTTCTTTGACAAGTTAATTTTTTGATAAAGTTTGATTTGGCTACCATAATCAACACAATGTTCCTTGATTCCATAATGTACATTTTATTTGGTCATTGCAGTGAGACATGAGGTTGCCAAACAAACCTTAGTATTAAATTTCATGCATCTAAATTTTTGGTTTATCTTTGCAATTTATTTTTTGTGTGGTTTTGGTAGGTTTAATTTCTAATTCCTAGCATGTCTGTGATTGATCTCAATTTGAAAGCATGCATCACTCAAATACTTGTCATCACGAAAGAATTAAGTTATGAAGCTATGTTACTAGTTATTTTAAGTGTTAATCAATTGTTCATGAAATAACTGTCATTGTTAGTATTTTTTTTTTCATTAGTCCTTTGAAATTAAAGGGTTATTTCTCCTTGTCTAGATCCTTAAAAATAAATAAAAAGTGGTAGCAAACATCCAACAGAGATCTTGGCATCATGTAGCAATCCTCTGCTTCTTGCATATCTTGATGAAGAAAATATTTAATTGATCTTACTCCCTCTTACCCAGGGAGATCACAAGCATTAGCTTGTCTTTCTAGAAAGAAAAGTGTCCATCAGGCATCTTGCTCGTCATGAGATCACTCAAACATGACATAAAATAGGAACATACATTATTTTAACATATAAAGTGGTATTATGTGAAACACTAGATTCTCTGAATCCTATTTTGCAGTATACAACAATGACAACTGAAGAGGTTTATTAAATTTATAAATCCAACTGCAGTAGTACTAGAGTATATAACACTTAAATGTGCACTTTCCATCCATCATATTCTCAACTGCGTTATCATCAAAATATTCATGAAACCTTATATTTCAGTAGTGTACATCAGGATGTAGAATCACTGAGATATCTCAATAAGAAGTTGTCCAATATCTGAGGCTCACCAATAAATCGACTTCAGAACTTTAATATCAATACATATGTCTGATAGGGTCATGATAAGGTATCCCACAAGATATACATATGAATACCATTTTACCATCAATCCTTAAATGTAGGGAATAGTGCATCAAGGCTAGGTCTTACATCTTAACTTCGAAAGTCAACTTCGTCTTATGTTGATAAATGAGAGTGTCATCAATCAGAAGTATTTGCATCCTTACAGTCCAATCATCATGGCTTGTCCATAACTCCCTATAAATATAAGGAAACTGGCCTTGACAAAATTATATTCATAGAGCTATCTGCAACCTGCTACTTTTCCGGTCACTATTCCTTTTGTCCATGTGCCAAAGTCATCAATATAGCTCCCTCTTAATTCTTGCTTCAACGTTTTATCAATTTTCTCCTTATTTTTTAGATGACACGTTAGCATACCAAACCTAAGCAATACATAGGTGAACTTTCTCACATGCTCTACATATTCAAATGATAGATCTCAATAGCAGTATCTCAATAGAACCTTATTACTCAAATTGTAAGAATGGATGAAATTTAAGATACTAAGGGGATTACTATGAATTTAGCCTTGGAATGATTTCCATGTCTAATTATGTCATGGATACTGGCTTCTAGCCTGATCTTAACATCTAGATAGACCAAGGAAATTTCCAATAGCCTTTATTGAATGTGTTAATAGTTCCATCCTTATCCATATCAAAATATGACATCTATAAAGTAAAAACATTTCAAGATATAAAAATAATGATTAGACCTATTACCACATAAATACATCACAAAAGTAGTTGTCTAACATTAGATCTCTGTATTATAGTATAGAATTATCTTCAAAGAGGGTGCTCTGGTGGCTCTTTTCTTAAATTCCACTCAAGCATTAAATTGGAAACCTCAATTTAAATTGATGTGTGAAAATAAAATATCCTTATCATGAAATTTTTTCTTACAAGTAACAAGTAGTGGAATCTATACTGTCTTCTGGACCTACTCCCTTGATCGAAATGGACGACATCTGGAAAGGGATGAACCCATAGCTTAAAATGTTAGGCATGTGCCTTAATTCAATTTCTTTAATTGCAAATTATGATTGGTTATGTTTTTTTGTCATTTCTTGATCCAACTTGAAGGCTATAATAAAGTAATACATGGCTTACTTATTGAGTATATCATGTGGTTAAGATTTCCCACAATGGATTATTGCTTCTGAAGAATTTTTGTAACTGCACAGATTGAGAAATTAAGATTTGATGTAGTACACTCTTGACTCCCAATTAACATCTTGGATATCCTCATTGCGACAGTCTAAGATTTCCAATGGTTGAGGAGGATAGTCTCTTGTAAGAGAGAAATTAGATTTTTCAATTTATTAGACATTATCTATTAATATAACTTGCATTGTGCAGACATGAATTATGCATATATATCTTATACTATGCAGCTATTAACTATTTACAGATAAATATATAAATGAGGAAATAGGACATGAAAATAGTTCATCGTAGAATTTTAAATATTTATAAGGTTTTTCTAATATGCTTCCATTGACTATTAGTGTTTACCCAATTAACACCAAAGTGGAAAGCCATTAGCAATAGGGTTATGAACTTTGTACATTGACATCCCTGGCTTGCTTCCATGACCACCATGGCTCATGAGGAAGTTTAAATGACCAATTTAACCATGGTGGGGGGATTATTACCACCCCTACTTTAGCAACCAAAGAAGCCCTTGTCACGATAGAGTTGGGAAAGATAGTGATTGTTGTCGGTAGTGCATTTTGGCAAGGAATCCAAGGTTGAACATGAAAATATATAAAAGACTTATAAATCCACGTGGAAGACTAACACACTGAAAACAAATATTTTTGCAGACCACATGAATAATGGACAACAAGCATACAATACTGCATCCAACATTGAAAAAAATCCCACCAAAATTTTCCAAAAGGTGCTAGAGCGAAGCTACATGTTTGATGTTTTTCTTTCTAAAATTTTTCCATTACAGTGCTTTGTAGATGTTAGAGAGTTGTATTTATTTTTTGATGGATTCCTCAACTAGTATGTGACACCAACAAGAACGTTTTCGTCTAGTAGACAAAACATACATGGTGTAGTACCCCCATTGGCACTACAAGACTGTTACATAAATGTCGTTATCTTCCGTGAAATGCATAGTTGGCTCAATCCACCAACAAATATCTTAAAATGAGGTTCCTAATACATTATTCCAAAATTCCCAAAACTATGTATGAATAGATTTAATGTCAAATTTTTCATTGTCTATCTTGGGCCAAACAAAAGTTTCCCAGCCTTCCTTTTTCACAAGTATAATTTCGAAGGCTTATATAGGCTACTTTTAGCTTTCTTTGGGAAAATAAATGAACTTGTTATTCAATCCTTTGTCACTAGGGCATGTAAACCCAAGATCTATAGGTTCGTGTGTATTTTAAAGAGGATACTATGTTCACAAAAGGTTTCTATTAAGTTATCCACACAACTCAATTTCATTGTGGTGTTATACTTCCTACCAACATTAAATTTCCAGTTTCAAGTCTACTTTGCACTATCTCTCTGACTTTGAAGCTCTCAAACTTTTCTCATTTTTCCTCAATATATATTTGGCATTGAAGCTCACTTGGTAATTACATTCATCTCTCTCTAGTCTATAAGAAAGAATGATATTTGTTGGTACCTTTCCAGTGCCACACAAATATCTGGAAAAAATTGGTTTCACATGTGTACATAACCCACTCCCCAATAGAATTGAATGTGTGACCTCCAACGATAAATCATATGCTCTTAACGATTAGTTCCAGTCAGGTTGTACAGTCCCAAACTACCCTCATGTGAGGAAACTCATCCTGTTATGAGGTCAATCTAGTTTTATAGTCTATAGCCTGCGAAATTGAATTCAAGGTACAAGAAAAATAATAAATATGAGAACCAACATACTAAATTTGAATTGATTGATATTTTTATAATAATGTTTCGCATGTGTAATTTTTCTACCATCTATCCCGACCCAAGTGGAATTTTATCTTCAATCTCTACATTGCTATAGTTTACAGGGTACAACCAAAACTTCTATTGTATGCAGATTTATGTCAAATGCATGTTGAGAGCCATGGGTTGATCATACATTTTTTAAACTACAAGTGCTAATATAGATAGTGGGTTCATAGTTATTCACAATATGGAAAGCCTACCAAGAATGGTCAATATTTTTTTGTCCATATTCTTACTCATGGGAGGTTTGTGCATCTATATTTTTAGAATCAAAGTCAACATTAGAGATTAGCATTTAAGAAATTGTCAAAGAAAGTGAATAGGAATGGGAGACCGTACCAATATCACATGTTTAACATTTCAACTTGACAATCATATTTAACTTGAGAATTATAAAACTACCAATGTATATGGAATTTCATGTTGTTATCATGTGTCTACATTTTTGGTGACATTTGAAGCCGATGTTACAGTTTGGAAATCAAATTAGGGGAATAGGGATAAGAAACACCATAACATGTTAAACAAACAGGACTAAAAGTGCCTGGAATATTTCCACCCAAACATAGAGCTTGAGCTCACCCTCTTGTTGAAAAACTTCTTTCCAAAGGCCAGTCTATCCCACTCAATGCTCTAGGGAAATAGGAATAAAAAATTAACACATGACCATCATTGAAAAACTATACATTCATTTAACAGAAATCATTCATCAAATCATGACTTCAAATCGAAGTAAATTGTTAAGTGAGACTTTCTTGGTCGATGAAAGTGAGTAGCTAATATATTACCCACTAGGGTTCAAGTCTTCTAGTAACATGCTAGTGTATGCGCTCGCACATAGAAAAATTCTTGTTGCTAGTAACAAGTATTGAGGACTTTAGTTAAATAGATAATCCTCACCAAATTTTTCTCTTGAAGAGAAACCATGGTTAATTGTGTTAAGGGATCCCTTGTAATGAAAATTTTTGTTGCAGTACTCTTAACCATCATAAGAGGGTTCTTCTTTAAAAAAATCCATGTCAAATTAAGCATACATCATTCAATAAAACCAAGTCAAAACGTGGGGAACTCCTTTAGAGATTAAGCAAGTCAAGAGGCATCCATAAAGTACAAGAAATACAAGAAAATAAGTGACCAATACATTTGACCATAGGTGTATGGAATCCAAGCTATAACCAATTTTCTACCAAGTTTATGGGATGAGGGAGCATGGGAGTAGGGAGACACATGTGGGGGGATGTGTGGAAGCATCCCCAAATATTGGGTAAATTCAGGGCGGGTGTGGGGATGTCAAGGTCCCTAGCGTAGGGGTCCATGTCTCTCAAAATATACAAATAAAAGTAATAATGGAAAAATCCCAAAACCAATTATTCCCATGCAAATTCATCATTTTGCACTATAAATACTAAATAGTAAACAATAAAATAGTACTTAATTCAAATTTTTTAATTATATAAACATGATTCAGATTCGTATTTAATAACTGAATAATCGATTCATAAACTATAAATGAATCAATATTGTAAACACTAATACATTGATTTAAATCCATCATTCTAGAATGTAATTAAGTAATTGGCATTAATAAATTAGTAAATAATAATATGAGGTAATTAGTATCTAGAGTCAAGGCTACAAAGTTAAAACTAAAAACTAACAATGTGCAATGAAAACTGAAAATAAAATGATGATTAATGAGTGAAAGTGTATAAAAGATAAAGAAAAGTTAAATTGAGGTAGGGGTTTTTATATTTTTCTTTTTATTTATTCATTTTGTAAGCCTTTATATGAAAAACATTGAGGGAGATGCTAATAAGTACCTCTTTTTTGGGAGAGTAAGCCAAAAATACCTCGTTTTGGGGAAACATACCCCCACCTTGGGAAATCATTTTCCCTCGTGTTTCCTAATTTTTCCATGTTGCTACAAAATCTGGCAAGGCCTTGTGGTGGTGTTCAGAAGGTGAGGTATAGACTCTGTAGCAAACAGCGAGGAACAAAAAATCATATTCAAAGTTCATAGATATAACAGATAAAAACAAATGTGAATGCCTTTGTTTGATTGTTACTTGAATTTGGTTTGGGCAGGTTACAGGAAATGTGATTGGAAAATGGGAAGACAATGCAGAGCATGTCTTGGGTATTATTCATTTGATGTTGGAGATCCTTTGGGCACCTCAGCCATCGACTTTGGAAATGTTTCTAGTATGAATTCCTATGGTTATTTTGGGCAAGAAAATGTTTTAGGAATTCTAGAAAGGACATCGATGGACAGGTAAATATTTTTTTTTATAATTTCAATGTCAATTCCATAATATCCTCTCTTTATTGTTTGATTGTATTTTAAATGTTTATTTTTATATTTTTTTGTCTTTTAACTATGATATTGAAAATACTTTTTATCATGTCCATTTAAACAACTACCAAATCTTGAAGATGAAATTAGTATTACACGATATTGATTGAAATCCTTTTAGTTGTTTTGTATTAAAATATTTTCATGATTGTTAGAAAAGTTTACTTTCATGTTTTAATTTGAGCACATGTTGTTTATGTACTTCTCCAAGTTAATGCGTTACAGAATGAAATTTTTTTGTGAATAAAATGACAGCGATTAGACATCACACATTAGATTATTTGTTTTCACAAGTTATCTACAACTTGAGTTTTTTAACATGTAACTTAGTTGGCATGATTGTGTCTAAGCTTTAATTTAAGGTTGAATACTAGGTTACTAAGGTGTTTTTTTCTATGGTGATGTTTTATTTTCTTTGTTTGTATAGGTCATCTAGCTCCATAGTGACCACTACCGCCCAACTAAAGAAAAATTGTTTGATTTTCTTGCTTTTATGGGGAAAATGGCTTTGACATTGTTGATGTTGAGGTATATGTCATATAAATATTTTATAGTCTACTTTAGTTTATATTATAGTGTTCCTCATATTTCATGTCGTACATTGCAATGTAACTTCTTCTTTTTTCAGGAAAGGAACTCAGTATTGATGGTAAGAAGCAAGAATTTAAGAAATACAATAACGATAACATTGGAGCAACAAATGAAAAAAGAGAGAGAGAAGAGAACCATTCTAGTGATACCCTTAGAGTCAATATCTCGCATAAGACACACACATAGATATTGATTGTCAAGTATTCTCAGTTGGGGAATTCACCTGCAATGTCTTGGCAACACAATGATAATATTTTGAAGTGATGAAACAATATTTCATGTGTAAATTGTAGTCCAACAAATATTAAGTTGGAAATTTTTACTGTAATACTTGACATTTCATATAATATAATTTATGTGGTTGAAATTATTTATAATCTCACTTGATATTATTTAGTATTGTAATTAATATGTGTAACTTCTTGTTTTAATATTAGATTAGCATGTGCATTGTATAACATTTTTTAATTTAGTCTCAAAATCATATTAATTAGTTTATGTTAATTAATAATGAGTACTCATAATCAATATAAAACTACTAAATTAGTAGTTTATATTGATTAATGATGAACATAAATAAAATGAATATACAACTAAATTAGTAATATATAATGATTATTAATGAAAATAAATGAAATGAATATAAGCTATTAAATTAGTCATTTATATAATGAATACGAAACTACCAAAAAAATATAAATGACTACAAATGATAAATTTGTGATTATGAATGACAACTAAATTTTGCATATATACAACTACTAATAGCTAATTTATAGTATCTTATAACTCCAACAAAATTTATTCATATTTATTTGGTCATTAATTGGTTTCAAAGGATAACTAAAATTCACATATTTATGACTATTAGTAGCTAATTTACAGTGTCTTATAGCATGACCAAGATTTAGCCATATTTCGTTTGTCATTAATTGGTTTCAAACGGTGACTAAAATTTGCATATATGTGACTATTAGTAGCTAATTTAAATTATCTTATAAAAAGACCAACATTTTGGTCAAATTTGTTTGGTCATTAATTGGTTTTCTCACATCATCATATTGTAATATATTTGTTTTCATATTCGGTCATTAATTGTGACAATTAATGACTAAATCAATGACTAAATTAATTACCAAATTTATGACTAAATATACTACTAGATGATAAAATTGAGACAACCAATTAATGACTAAGCTGGAAATGACTAAAATTTAGTTGCATTATAAGATACTGTAAATTAGCTACTACTAGTCGCCGACTGAAAACTAGTCATTTATATGAAAATTTTAGTCGTTTTTTTAGTAACTAATTAGCCATTTTTTACTAGTGCAAGTTAGAACCCAAAGAACTTCAAAAGAATCAAAACTATGAAAAAAATCCAACGAAAAAAAACAAACTTAAGTGATAAAAAAGAAAGCCAAAATTGAAAAGGGAAGGGAATACAAACAAACTAGGATTGTAGCACAATGGATCAATAAAGGCCAATGTTATACAAAGGTTAAGAATAGACCCTAGAGGAAGGAAGGCAGAAAAAATATTAAATGAGAGTGATAAAACTCAATGGAAACACACTCAAATAAATGTTTCTATATGAAAACTGCACAACTACTCACAATACTGCCAATTTTGACAAAAATAAACAGGCAAACAAAAGATAAACCACTTAAGTTAAAGTGAAAAAATCTAACAAAGACAAAATTCAAATAAAAAATAGATCTTAGTTGTTACTTGATCAACTAAATAGATCTAAAAATTTGGATACAAAAATGAGGACAATAGCCGCAACCAAAGCACACCAAACCTCCAAGGGAAACCTTTGACTACCACCAAAGGAAGGATCCAACACGAACAAATAAGAGTACACTCAAATATGATATTTTTCACAATTGAAATAAATAATATAAAATATATCCTACAAATAACAACAATTTCTAAAGAAAAACACCCAAAAAATCAAGAAAAAAACCTAAAAGAAAAAGCCTAAAATTGGAAAAAAAATCACAAAAAATAGGATGATTTTTCAATCAGCGATATCTTCCTCATAAAGACTCCATTTAAAGTGGATTTTTTTTTTGGGGGTAAAAGTTTAGGAGTATTATACATTTGTGGTTATTTTTACTAAATTTTGTATAGAAAATAACATGAACGAATAGAAAAAATAGTCGCACACGAGGGTGGAAGAAAAACAAACTAGCCAATTTTGAATTTGTGATAACTTCCTCATACGGAGTCCATTTTCAGTGATGTTTTTTTATTTTTTTCTTTTGGGGGTAGAATTATAAGAGGAATCGAGATTTGTGGTTATTTTTATCAAATTATGTACAGAAAAGAGCATAAATTAATTAAAAAAACCCTGACATGTTATTCTCTCATAAAACAACATAAACAAAATCTATAGATCTAAGATCAACTCATATCCAAAGTAATTAAAAGCAATGGATATCAACATGAAACCAAAAAATCATAGATAACTCAATGGGAAACAAAAGAAAACTATATCCAAAGTGAAAGAGAAGATATCTAAAGAAAAATAGGGAAATCTCTCATTGAAAGCACTAATTATGTTGTAATGAAATTTACGTGCAAGGATCTATTGCTCTGGGATCTTCTGCCTGAATAACATCACTATATATAAAGAGAAAATTTTCCAATATATATAAAATCAAATCCCAACCCAATGCTCAAACATGCATCAAGGAAACAATTTTATATGTTATAAATGAAAGATTGTTCACCTAGCCTCTTCGCAGGTCAGTGAAGGGTTTTGAATTAAGAGAAGAATCTACGTGCTCCACTCAATAGATCTACTTCATCTTCATTTTATATCAACAACGTATAAAAACGAGATACTCTCCTCAAGCTTGTAGCATGGTATTCTCTTCCAATAAAATAGATCTCTCGCGCTATAGTGTGGATACTTGATCTAACACCCTTTCTTCTTGATGATATTATGTAGGCTCATTCTATCCTCTAGGAGAATGTATCTAGACACCTATTGGGCTTGAGAAGTTAGGAAAATTTCTACAAAAATGGACCCATAGCCAAATCATACACATGTGGGTCAATATGATCTACTTGGGAATGGAAAATTCTAGAAACTGTTTACACAATTATGAATTTTTTCTAAATTATCTCATAATTATAATATTTTGATGAAATAATTACGAAAAATTTCTTAATTATGAAATTTCACCATTTTAACATCGGATAAATCTCACATAAGTATAATAAATGGTGAGAAGGGATGCATTCTAGCCAACAACTAAGGTAAGTTGATGTTGTGTCTCTCTTACTATAATGGAGTGGAAAATAGGGTTATAAGAATTTCCCTTTAGTATTCTCGTTACATTTCCATTCATGTTTAAAATAAAGCTTGCAATTTCACTGCTCATAACAATTCTTCATCTTTCCAATTACTTCCTCCAATTACCGAGGCTCATCATACTTAATCTGATGTTTGAATGATAATTATTGAAATCCACTGATGAACCTGTGAACATTTGTCTTCTCATCCTTAATATAGGGAGCATACCCCAACCACTCTTGAAATTTGGTCATGTACTCTTCATATATCATGGTAGCCATATTTAGCTCATATAATTCCTTGGCCTTTCTATCATAATATCTCTCAGACATGTACTTCTTTTTGAAGAGTCCTTAAAACTCATCCCACATCATCTCCTATTCTCTAATTCCTCTTACATTCTTAACATATTCCCACCCCATATCTTATTTTACTTTCAGACTGAAGGTAGATATCTTGGATTTACTATTCTATAAATTATCATGCAACCTAAAAAACTTCTTCATCCCAGGAAGCCATGTTTATGAATTTATTTATTGCTTCACTTCCCCATAAAATTTAGGAAGCTTGGCTTTATTGAACTCTTATGGAAATTAACCCCACTCATTCATCCTTTAAGGATGCTGAAAATGATGGCAATGATGTCTCTTAGAATAAGAGATAGCATAAAATATGAGTGTTATCTCTCCTATAATTTGTATCTAAGGACCTTCCACTTCTCACTGTATCATTATTCATCATCTTGTACCCTTTCTGAGACCTTATTCCATCTCCACCATATGCATTTTCTTCCTATCCATGAATGATCCCCAACAGTCCCTACCTGTGCAATTATGAAAGGCTCTAGAGGATGATTGCACTAACCTTGGCTTACTTTTCCTGAGCTCTGGAAAGACTTTCCTATCCCTCAATTAACCACTCATTTTTTTCCTTGCAACTCACAATTTTCTCCTTCAAAACTATTAATGTGTCTACAAAACAAGGAAAATATACCTCTCTATGCTACTCAACTGATCTTTCCCATCCCACCAATGTCTCTTCAGGATCCTGCAGGGAATCATATGAACTATAATCAAATATTGTTCTCTTCTTCTCCTGGCCCTATATTTCCTACAATATGCCATTATTATCTGCATAAAACATAATCAAAATCATACCTCAAAGTATTTTAGGGGAGGCTATTTCATCTCAACAGGGAAATACATACTAGCATGATACAACATAACAACCATACCAACTCATCTTAATAATAATAGTAAGTAACCAACATCCACGCATTATAAACACATAAACAATTGACATGCATGCAGAATAATCCAAATTTACCGTGAGGTCCAATGTTCCAACCTTGTTGTGATACCAACCATTAACCACCCCACCACACATTTACTTGATTTTATAATCTCTTCATGTAAACATGACCTAAAAGTTACTATGACGTAACCCAACATCCAATTTATACCTTTGGAAGTGTGATCTATCAATCAAAAAATTACTGAAACCACTCAAGGACACCATATCACCGAAGTGTCAGGAAAAAATGACCGAGGGCCAGACCCTGAGATGGAACTCATTTTTAACTAAGTTCATAGCCAAACCACACACATACCAAGCCTTCCATGTGGCCAGAAGGATCCAACCATATTCATGGGCCTTCCTCCATGCAACTACAACCAAAATTTCTTAGTTAAGGGACTACGGAAGCTAGTGCCACTTTTTCAGGCTAGCCTTCAAACCACTATCTAATACTTCCCAAAAATTTTGAGAAACATGTATAAGATGATGAAAATTCTATATAATAACTAATAAGGATATATATTACTCGGAATTTTCCAAACACATGAGAACATTTTGTCAAACACGTGGTAAACATAGTAACTACAGGTCATGAATTCATATATGTTCAATGTCTCCTTAAATTCATCCAGGAATCATCAAGAAGGCTCAATACCATCTCAAGCTAGCTGTAAAAACACTTGTAAGCCCTGCATGCATTCACATAAGCATTCAATAACCTACTAATTCATGAAAAACATAAATAACAAGATCACATGATTTAACCTTGCCTATAACGAACATATTTCTTGGATAAATCCATGAAAAACCAAACATAAAATCAACATAATAATTGGTACATGTACTTATTGATCACAATAAGAAAATAACTCATATTAACATATGAAAATGAAAACCAAGTTAGGGACTTCCACATACCACCCAACCATAGATTGGGAAAATTTGAATATCTCTTTCAACCAACCACCCCCATGCGACATTTCAGGCATGAATGTGGTATATCATGGGAGAAATCAAAACCGAACAAATTAGGGATTCCAGAGGCCAAACCAACTCAACCATCAACCATAGTGATTTCACCTAACCGGTATGGAAATCACTAACCCCAAAGAATATTGGATTCCTCCAACTTTCTTCACCATACCCATAGGAATTTTATTATCTCCACCCATCCTCCAAAAATTCCAAGATAAATCCCATCTCTACCCATGACCCTTGGTAATTTCCTAAGACCACCTCACTAGGATCGAAATTTTACCATTGATGCAAAGCTTAAACCAAAACAAGGAAGGAAAAAGACCATGTATACAAAGGAAATGGAAAGGGAAAAATGAAACCACTGTCAATCTAGGAAAATCCCATGCCAATGACATCAAAGCAATCAAATAACCAATTTCATGTACCATGAATCAAAATCTTAGAAATGAAATCAAAGATGCAATCCATTACCTCCAATGTCCTCTTACTTTAGTCGTTTTCCAAAAAAATTCTTATGCTCCCTTTCTTTTCTTTCCTTACTTTCTTGCGTGTCCAAGCACCTCCTCTCTCTCTTCTCTTAGAGATCTATTTTCAAAGTGATCAAAGCCAAAAATGATAGAAGTTGTGAATTTTTTACTTGGTGCCCTTTTATCATTGATGTCTAGCATTTTCCTTTCATGTTTTCCCTTTTTCTTCATTTTCCCTTATTTTCTCTCTAATTTCCCTCACATGCATATTTTTGTCTCTTCATCTTAATTTTCTCCTATTTTCCTTTATTTCTCATATTGAATTTCCATTTATTTCCTTATTCCTTTGCCAATGTCTTTCCCAATTTCCATAGTCATTAATAAATCACAAGTGACACCAACTATAATGCCCCCCCCCCCCATTAAAATTGCAATACATGTCCCGTGACTTTGATTTAATTTTATTTACATGGAAAATCAACACAAGGTTGTTCCACAATTAATTAACAAGTAGGAATGTTCTAAAGTGGCACACACAAATGGTAATGACCTTAAGAGATGATGATAAAGAAATAAAATAATCTAGTTAAATTGACCTATGTATCAATAAACATGATAATGATGTGCCCTACATAATTGTGCCCTCTGATGCACAGTATTGATACCATAAATGAAATTATATGAAGCATGCAACGAATTTTTAATTAACTAGAAAAATCAAGGAAATGACCAAATATACAAGCATGATTTTGATTTCCATCTTTGTATAATAATACCATACACTTTATCAATGCTTATAAGTCTTACACAATATGTACCAAATCAAGCATGTAATTTTTCATGTATTTCCTCATAGACGTATTTGGCACCCAAGACCTCCCTTGTAGTCTAAAATCTAATCGAGGGATACATATATTGATAACATCAAGAACCTAAATCAAATTCCTTATTCCAACAATGAAATAGAAGTGAAAAAATTTAGATTTTAGTAAAAAAACTATCCATGACAGATCCACATTTTAGCCTTCAAGGAACATTGTGCACTTTTTTGGTGATTTTTTGAGTTTTTGAATGTAGAATGGGGATATTTGGATTTTTTTGGAGAATAAATACTTAAGGCGATTGATGGAATTTAATTCTAATGTTAACAAAAATGATAACACATAATAGTAAAAATTCAGGCAAGTAAGGTAGTTTTGTTCCACAATTTATGAAAGTTATCGAGACTAGGTCTAAGTAGTGCTTCCAACCCTTTATCAGAAGATATTAGTGTCTCCTAAGCGAAAAAACAATATTTTTCTGATCAAATGGTGGGTGGAAGAGTTATGACTTCATGAAGGAAAAAAATAAATGGGTCTCACTATCACTTAATTTAATTAAACTTTAATGGTTTTTAAGGCTACTATTAGCCACCTATAAATTTGTTATACCAAAAGGTGGCTAAATCATTTTTGGAGCCTTCAAGGAACAAATTTTATTGTAAAAAAGTGTTTGCTCTTGAAGACTCTTGAAGGCCTCATGCATCTGTCCAAATCTTCACTGTTGTTTCCCTTTTTATACTCAGAAATTCTGCTGATTTCATGGGAAAAGACTGCTGCAAAAGTCATCATTTTTCCCCTTCCTCCACTCAAAGCTAACCTTCATTTGCTCCCATTTTTCTCGATAAAATTCCTCTATTTTTCATGAGTTCACTTCTTCCATTCGTGAAAATCATTTTTACATAGTTTAAAACTCATTTTTAAACTATATTGAAACCCCCAAATCCATTGAAAAACATTGAAAAATCATAAAAAATACATATTTTTTGTATAAAGGCATAAGCCCCCTTGGGCTAAGTCCTAACCACTTCCCCACCATATGCCCATGGTGCTAAGACCAAGCACTCAGTCCTTTTCGACGCTTATCGCATTGCACAAATCCGAGCGCACAAGTCTTTGTGCCATGCCGAAAAGTTCTGAAGCGATTAAGCCTTACGCTTATGCCCTCCGATCGAATTATCATTTCATATAACACGTGGGCCCGCTATCAAGTGCTATAACATTATAAATATTCACAACCCGATGGTATTTTTCCTTTGTTAAAACATAAAACCCCTTTACCTGAACTTTTGATCTAATATGCCAAAGTCACGTGTTAATATAAAAATGGGTAGATTAAAAAGACCCGATCGCGTAATCGCATCGGAAGTTTTGAATGGGTTGGTTGAAAATCCCAAGCCCAAAGGCCCGATCCTGATTGGCCCATATATACATAAGTCCTGGGCCTATTAAAAGTTCCATATAGACCAGACCCCGCAACCGGGCACCCATCGCATCAGAAGTTTTCCTTTGGATGTGGTTTAATGTTTTCCCCACCTCCGATTGCCGATTGCGACCTCCCGATGCATCTCCCACTGTCGATCTGATCTGTAGATCGACGGTCAGCACTCAATCGCATCGCAAGTTTCATCGAGCGCGTTTTTTTATTCATCCCGATCGGCCAAACCCTCCAATTCATTCTCCACCGTTGATCTAATCCTTAGATCAACAGCTCGTGCTACATCACATCGCATGTTTTTTTCGAGCACTTTAAACATTTTTCCTCCGCCGATTGCGATTCTCCAATTGGATTTGGACCGTTCACATGTCCATATTGGACGGTCCAAGATCATTCCGTATTATCCTTCCCTCCGCTCTCCTTTTTACTTCCTCTTGGTTAATCTCCACCGTTGGATGTTGCCATCCAACGGCTATGCTCCTCCCCACACCCTCTACAGTAGTTAAACCCAAAAATGTAGGATTTTCTAAGTCTTTTTGTATTTTGCAGGTGTTTTATGGTTTATTCCATCATATTGAAGGAAACGTCGAAAGCTGAGAATGACGATTTTCATGCCTTTGATACCTTAAAGAGAAGCCATCCACAGGCTCTACTCCACATTTCATCAATGTTTCATGGGCATTGATGCCTTGAGAGCCCTGCGCGGCCTGCAAATCAACAAGACACAGTGTTTTTTAATAAAATTAAAAGAGTATCAATGTGGAAGACCTGCCACAGCAGAACAGAAGATTGAAGACAATTTTGGGGGATTATGGCTAAGATTGATTACCAAAAGCCTAATCCTCCAAATGAAAACACAGTTAAAGAAAATCGTAAGTGTTTATCAGACAGAAAGCCTCCACCGCCACATCAGAGGCCAATTGATTCCTCTCAGCTACCACAGTGCCACCTGTAGCTACAAGCATGCAAACAGAGGCCGAAGTTATTGAGAAAAATCAAATATTTTCCTCAACATAGCCAGAGAGTTACTTCTGCAAGGAACTTAATGCAAAAAAAATATCTGCAGAGTTACTCCAACATGACACAGGGCCTCAAAAGTCAACAAAAGCTCCCACCGAGCTTAGTCTTAAAGTGTAAAACAGTTAATACAGACAGAACATCTGTAAACTTCTCCATCGAGCCCCTCAAAGGCCGAGAAGCCATTAAGTCTGTATTAAATTGTCATAAGAGATCGTTTATCAGATCTCACCTCCTCGTTATTCTATAAATACTTCTGCAGAAGATGAGAAGGAGGCTGGTTGTTGGTTGATCAATAGTTGTAATATTGGAACTCTTTGAAATAATACATAGTCTGTTGAAGTTGAACAAGAAATTGAAGTCTTGAAGCCCTGATGATGTTGTTGCATGCTTGTTTCTGTGAAGACTCTATCATTGGATCCATGAGCTTGGTTGTTGGTGAAGTATTCTGAACTGTTTAATGTTTTCCCCTCTTTTCATTCTGTTCCATGATTTCTTACTACAGTAGGTTGAAAGTTTTAGGCTAAGAAATGACTCTTGGAAGCACCTTAGACCTGTTCATCCTTCACTGTTTCATTTTTTCTTCTGCTGAAGTATTTTAGAGTCTTTAACCTCTCTCTTAAGTCTTCATGCTTGTTTATTTCCTTAATAGTTTGAACAGTTGGTTTCAACATGATTTATGGTTCTCCCTGCTTGTCTGTTGCCACTTAAAGACTGTTATTGAAGTCTCCCTTCGAAGTTATTTTTCTTATAGTTAGTCAAGGAGGTCTGTTTTGATCTTGCCCCTTGTCCTTGCTTGAACAATTGGTTTAAAGGTCTTTATAGCTGTGATCATAGATGTATTTAGGTGTTCCCTCTTCTATGACTGCAATTATCTGTGAATCTTTTATGTTTTCTAAGTCATTTGAATAAAATCTTTGAGGAAATAGGGTGTTCCCCGAATCTTAGATTTCATTTTGAAAGTTGTCTTGAAGTCATTATTTGCTTAAAGAATTTTTGTGGAATTTATGGTTAGCCCTATCTATCAAATATTTCTTTATTGTTCAAGTTATGTTTTCAAGTTCCCTTCGTTGAGAATCAAATTTCTCTTTCCAAATCATTGATGTCTATCTCATTCCAAAACCAAAGGATCCTGCGGCCAAGTTAGATTTTCCCTCTGATATCCCATATCCATTGATGAATATGTTATGACCTCTTCTTGACTCCATTTCCCAATGAACTAGATGTTTCTCCATTCTATATATCTTTCCTAGATCTTTCATTTTCTGCTATGTCAACCCAACCAACCAAACAAACACCTACACTTAATAACTAGTCTAAAATCCATATGCTAAGCACACAAGATAAACCTTTGCTAGAAAACATTTGAGAGATCCCTCTCTGAGAACAAGAGGACTAGATCCTGGAACTCTAAAGATTGGTTCTCATGTTGCCTTGTCTTTTGATTTGCCAAACTATCAAAACACAGGACACCAACGTAATGGTGATCACGATGGGACCACTGAGTTCATAGTTGCCTAGAAAGCTCTTATAGACTCATTAGTCTTTAAAACAACCATAGAAACTCAGAAAAACCCAAAAATATTTCAATTTGGCTTCATAATAAACATGGTGGTGGAACCATAAAATATTTTACCTTCACCAAAGCTAAAAATCTTCCACCTGGTGACTCCACTGGCCTCCAGTAGGCCTATTACTTCATTAGTCCTTGTAGACTCCCTTGGGAATGCATTGAGCAAACCCAATTATGCTGTTGGTGGACAAAAAATTTCAAAATCTTCCACGTGGCGAATCCACAATCCCAAAAGACCTAATAAATCCACTGGTAAAGGACTCTGAACTGGTTAGAAAGATACAGTGACCTCAAAGACAAAATCAACCATTACAAGACCTAGAAAATGAGCAATATATAGATGATGATCAAGAATTTATAGAGGAAGGTGAGCAATACTATAGAGAAAACAATAAAGAAAAATTGTTGGTCATGATGGAGAAAATGGTATACATTCTTGGGAAAATATTTGAAAGGTATGAGGCTAATTTGAATATTGATGATCTAGAGCAACCCATACTCCTTTCAAATCAGAAACAAACCCAAACATTACAAGATATGTGTGTTGAACAAGATTGCAAACAAATCAATGAAGAAGGTTGTCAGGAAATTCTTAATTATCTACCTATATCTTGTACCATGCTATTAAGAGAACTCCATAACCAGATTGCAAAAACTAATAGTGAGCAGTGCCTTGAGGAAAACATAAGCCATTTTGAACCTAAAAAATCTGAAATAGGAGAAGAGACAACACAACTACAATCTCTTCCTTTGTGTTATCACTCATTTCAGATTATTAAAGAAAAATGGCATCCTGACAATATACTTGAAACAACTCATGAACCTTATAGTCAAATTCACTGCCATGAAAATCATGAGGAATTGTTTGAAATTGAAATAGATCAGGAAAAGGAAGAGAATCCTCAAAATTCCCCTGCAAACACAAGTAATGATTCCCTAGAAGAGGCTCACGAAGACATCCGGCCTCAAAACCAGTTAACACAAAAGGGAGAGGACTATTGTTCTTCTGTCCAAAGTAAAGAGAAAATTCCTTCTCTTTTTACAGAGGAAGAAATTGATCAAATATTAAATAAACAGCCGGCCCTCAATTCTTTATTAGAAAAAAACACTTCTGCTCATTTACCTACTAAATCTTGTTGTCTTGAAACAGAAAATAAACTTGTAGATCTGCTAAAAAAACAAGCTGATAACCCAATATGCTTGATTGGTAAAATTGTTTATACTAATGATTTTTCAACTTCTGATCAATCTGATGATGATGATGAGCTCCAAACATAAACTAATCATGCAAGGCAACCAACAGTTGATTGGTGTCATGAATTTCATTATCCTCATCTTGAAAGCAGCAAACAACCAATCCAATCCATTAGAAATAGCTTTCACATAATTGGGAATCAGAAATCTATTAGTTTTAATGTTGAGGTTGAGAGGAAAGAGGAATTTCTTGAGCAGGATGAAGATAAAGAGCCTTCTCTTGAAAATGTTGAGGTAATAAGAGATACCCCTGCTCAGAAACATGATGATCTCTTCACAGAGCATAGTCCACTAAATCAGAGCATACCAGGACTACCAGAGGACAACGTTGCAATATATGATGAGTCCTCCATTTCAGATGACAATGAATATGAGGAAGTTTTTCTTTCTCAAGAGAAACTTTGCCTTGATCTAGTGGAGAAACAAGAGATGATCCTGGTTGAAACACGTCTTCAAAATACTCTTCACCAGGCATTATTTAAAGATCCCTATGCTCACTTCTTGAAGGCATTTGAAGAAGGGATCAAGGTCATTAGGAGCAGTGTATTACCAAATGCAAGAAGATTATTTAGCACTACTGCTAAAGAGCAAAAGGAATGGGAGTGGCCCTGTTTGTCCATCCTGCCCAAGGAGATGAAAAAGGACCAATCGTGGAATCATTTACTGGATTGGTTGTACTGGAAAAAGAGTTCATTAGCTAAACATGTAAAAATTCCAAGTTAGATTAGGTTAGATAGGAATGTCAATAAAACTCAGTTTTAAGCATCTAGTTAGTTGTTGATTTTTGTCTTGAAAGAAAAAAAAAGAAAAATACAAAAAACAATAGAAAAGAAAAGAGGGCAGATTGCAAAACAAGAAAGGTACAACCCCATACCAAAAAGAGAAACAAATCTGAAAGTGTGCAAGCTTAAATACCACTCCTGAAAGACACACTTCTAGTTAGTTAAACAGCCTAATCTTGACTAATTAGTTTTAAATTTACTGCTGATAGGATAGTGAATTCAATTTGCCAAACTATTTAATCTTGGCTTATCAGTAGGTATATTAGGCTAGAAATTAAAGGTTCAAACATGCTCAAAACGTGAACCTAAGTTTCCAAAGAGATATGACTCAAATATGTTCTATTTTCTTGAGTTAGAAACAAAGATAAACTAGTTCTAAACGGCTCAAAATCTGAACCAGAAAACAAGCAAAGAGCAACTCAAACAAGCTTAAAAACAGAGCTGAAGAAAAGAGAAGGATGTTCTTAAAACTTTCCGATCTTAAAGCCTTCATCATTTTGATTTAATTTTCTGCAAATAATATCTATGTGCAAATTGTTTTTATGCCATAGATCAGCATCAAGATAGACTGTTCAATCCTGACTTGTATGCTTTTAAATTTCTGCTTTAGAAATTAAAGAATAAAAATCTGTTAGATTGTTTAATCCTAACAGATTGGTAGATTAGGTAGAGAATCATATGGACTCAACTGTTTAATCTGAGTCCATGGAGAAATAAGGAGTAGAAATAGATTGGATTTCCTACTTTCGAGAGAATAAAATTTTGTGAGAGAGTTTGCCAATCCAAGTGCACTCTAATGAAGAAAAAATGTTAGATCAGTAGGATTGGGTAGGTAGAAAGCTTGTTGATGAAAGAACCATTGTTTTTATGGCTGCTAATATGTTTTCAAAGTAAGATCATCCCAAAAAAGGAAGGGCAGCCCAATGTATTAGGCACAGGTCAGCCTCCCAGAGAATGCAAGTCTGAAGTTCTTGATGCCTTCAAGAAGGCACCACCCCGAAGTGGAGCCACTGTTAGCCACCTATAAATTTGTTATACCAAAAGGTGGCTAAATCATTTTTGGAGCCTTCAAGGAACAAATTTTATTGTAAAAAATTGTTGGCTCTTGAAGACTCTTGAAGGCCTCATGCCTCTGTCCAAATCTTCACTGTTGTTTCCCTTTTTATACTCAGAAATTCTGCTGATTTCATGAGAAAAGACTGCTGCAAAAGTCATCATTTTTCCCCTTCCTCCACTCAAAAATAACCTTCATTTGCTCCCATTTTTCTCCATTAAATTCCTCTATTTTTTATGATTTCCCTTCTTCCATTCATGAAAATAATTTTTACATAGTTTAAAACTCATTTTTAAACTATATCCAAACCCCCAAATCCATTGAAAAACATTGAAAAATCATAAAAAATACATATTTTTTGTATAAAGGTTTAAGCCCCCTTTGGCTAAGTCCTAACCACTTCCCCACCGTATGCCCATGGTGCTAAGACCAAGCACTCAGTCCTTTCCGGCGCTTATCGCATCGCACAAATCCGAGCGCACAAGTCTTTGTGCCATGTCGAAAAGTTCCGATGCGATTAAGCCTACGCTTATGCCCTCCTATCGAATTATCATTTCATATAACCCATGGGCCCGCCATCGGGTGCTATAAAATTATAAATATTCACTCACCGATGGTCTTTTTCCTTTGTTAAAACATAAAACCCTTTTACCCGAACTTTTGATCTAATATGCCAAAGTCACGTGTTAATATAAAAATGGGTAGATTAAAAAGACCCGTTCGCGCAATCGCCTCAGAAGTTTTGAATGGGTTGATTGAAAAGCCCAAGCCCAAAGGCCTAATCCCGATTGGCCCATATATACATAAGCCCCGGGCCTATTAAAAGTTCCATATATACTAGACCCCGAAACCAGGCACCCATCGCATCGGAAGTTTTCCTTTGGATTCGGTTTAATGTTTTCCCCACCTCCGATTGCTGATTGCAACCTCCCGATGCATCTCCCACCGTCGATCTGATCTGTAGATCGACGGTCAGTGCTCAATCGTATCACAAGTTTTATTGGGTGCATTTTTTTATTCCTCCCGATCGGAAAAACCCTCCGATTCATTTTCCACCGTTGATCTAATCATTAGATCAACAGCTCGCGCTACATCGCATCGCAAGTTTTTTCTGAGCACTTTAAACATTGTTCCTCCGCCGATTGTGATTCTCCGATTGGATCTGGATAGTCCACGTGTCCAAATCAGACAGTCCAAGATCATTCCATCTTATCCTTCCCTCCACTCTCTTTTTTACTTCCTTTTGGTTAATCTCCACCGTTGGATGTTGCCATCCAACGGCTATGCTCCTCCCCACATCCTCTGCAGTAGTTAAACCCACAAATGCAGGATTTTCTAATTCTTTTCATATTTTGTATGTTTTTTATGGTTTAGTCCATT
This sequence comes from Pinus albicaulis, assembly GCA_034641835.2. NCBI lineage: Eukaryota > Viridiplantae > Streptophyta > Pinopsida > Pinales > Pinaceae > Pinus > Pinus albicaulis. The sequence continues at coordinate 464,407,334 of CM076573.1, forward strand.
ATATTGAAGGAAACGTCGAAAGCTGAGAATGAAAATTTTCATGCCTTCGATTCCTTAAAGAGAAGCCATCCACGGGCTCTACTCCACGTTTCATCAATGTTTCATGGGCATTGATGCCTTGAGAGCCCTGCGCGGCCTACACATCAACAAGACACAGTGTTATTTAATAAAATTAAAAGAGTATTAGTGTTGAAGACCTGCCGCAGCAGAATAGAAGATTGAAGACAATTTTGGGGGATTGCGGCTAAGATTGATTACCAAAAGCCTAATCCTCCAAATTAAAACATAGTTAAAGAAAATCGTAAGTGTTTATCAGACAGAAGGCCTCCACCACCACATTAGAGGCCAATTGATTCCTCTCAGCTACCACAGTGCCACCTGTAGCTACAAGCATGCAAACAGAGGCCGAATTTATTGAGAAAAATCAGATATTCTCCTCAACACAGCCAGAGAGTTACTTCTGCAAGGAATTTAATGCAAAAAAAATATCTACAGAGTTACTCCAACATGACACAGAGCCTCAAAAGTCAACAAAAGCTCCCACTGAGCTTAATCTTAAAGTGAAAAATAGTTAATACAGACAGAACATCTGTAAACATATCCATCGAGCCCCTCAAAAGCCGAGAAGCCATTAAGTCTATATTAAATTGTCCTGAGAGATCTTTTATCAGATCTCACCTCCTCATTCTTCTATAAATACTTATGTAGAAGATGAGAAGGAGGTTGGTTGTTGGTTGATCAATAGTTGTAATATTGGAACTCTCTAAAATAATACATAGTCTGTTGAAGTTGAAGAAGAAATTGAAGTCTTGAAGCCCTGTTGATGTTGTTGCATGCTTGTTTATGTGAAGGCTCTATCATTGGATCCATGAGCTTGGCTGTTGGTGAAGTATTCTGAACTGTTTAATGTTTTCCCCTCTTTTCATTCTGTTCCATGATTTCTTAATACAGTAGGTTGAAAGTTTTACTCTAAGAAATGACTCTTGGAAGCACCTTAAACCTGTTCATCCTTCACTGTTTCATGTTTTCTTCTGCTGAAGTATTTTAGAGTATTTAACCTCTCTCTTGAGTCTTCATGCTTGTTTATTTCCTTAATAGTTCGAACAGTTGGTTTCAGCATGATTTATGCTTCTCCCTGCTTGTCTGTTTCCACTTAAAGAGTGTTATTAAAGTCTCCCTTCGAAGTTCTTTTGCTTATTGTTAGTCAAGGAGGTCTTTTTTTATCTTGCCCCTTGTCCTTGCTTGAACAATTGGCTTAAAGGTCTTTATAGCTGTGATCATAGATGTATTTAGGTGTTCCCTCTTCTATGAATGCAATTATCTGTGAATCTTTTATGTTTTCTATGTCATTTGAAATAAAATCTTTGAGGAAATAGGGTGTTCCCCGAATCTTAGATTTCATTTTGAAAGTTCTCTTGAAGTCATTATTTGATTAAAGAATGTTTGTGGAATTTATGGTTAGCCCTGTCTATCAAATATTTCTTTATTTTTCAAGTTATGTTTTCAAGTTCCCTTCGTTGAGAATCAAATTTCTCTTTCCAAATCATTGATGTCCATCTCATTCCAAAACCAAAGGATCCTGCGGCCAAGTTATATTTTCCCTCTGATATCTTATATCCATTGATGAATATGTTATGACCTCTTCTTGACTCCATTTCCCAATGAACCAGATGTTTCTCCATTCTATATATCTTTCCTAAATCTTTCATTTTCTGCTATGTCAACCCAACCAACCAACCAAACAAAAAAACAAACACCTGCACTTAATAACTAGTCTAAAATCCATATGCTAAGCACACAAGATAAACCTTTTCTAGCAAACATTTGAGAGATCCCTCTCTGAGAATAGGAGGACCAGATCCTGGAACTCTAAAGATTGGCTCTGATGTTTCCTTGTCTTTTCATTTTCTAAACTATCAAAACACGGGACACCAATAGCTACAATGAGGTTTCTTTTGATCTCATTATGAATTTTGATTCCTGGTGATGGATTTGAGGTTCAAAAAAATAAATTTCTTGTCCTAACTCAAATACGAAGAGTGGTGAAGCAAAAAGAACCATATTTACTAACTTAATGAGAACTCTAGCTTTAGAAACCTTGAATTTATATATATATAGTCCAAAATTATCCATTTACATATCACATGTCATATTCACCAAATATTTTCCATTTAGATCCTAAAAGAGAATTTTATGAGAAGAATTGCACTCACTACAATTCACCCAACATTGTTCATTGGGAAGAAACACATCATTGAGACTTTTTGAAAATTAGGAATTAAAATGCAACCCATAACATTCATCAATTTTGTCTACTGAAATACATTGCATTCACTAAAAAAACCTTAAATATTATATATTTATATGCACAATATGATGCAGACCTGTTGAAATAATATCATAATATGTTGCAGAAAATGAATTTAAACTCCTCAAAAAATCCCCTTACTTCGCAATCGAGTTCAATCCTTGGGATTTATCAACATACATACACATGCGAATCAACAACGGAGTCTTTATAAAATATGCAGATCAAAACAAAACCCAAACCAATGGAGAAAACCAAACAAAATGCGAACACGCAGGAGTTTGTTCCAGAGGGGCCCACACAATTCCGACCAATCGTCTGACATGCGTCTTCCACTTCGCATCGCAGAATTTTAAACTTGTCTCATGATGGTCCTTAGCGTGAACACCTAAAATTTGCAATGTGTGGTCACTACTTCAATATCCATTGTTGGCTTCTGCAGGTTATGACGGCCCACAGAATTCCCTCTCCACACCACTTCGAATCGTAAGTTATTAAACTTAACTTGCGAAATCTTAACATCTATTCTCTGCGATGTGCAATATCTCTTTGCCTATGATGTGATCTTCCACCATTGGCCGGTTGGATCCAACGACCCTCATCGTGCTTCAAAATCCAATTGATATATGCTCTATAGCCAACACAATATTACTTTCAACAAAGAATATGCAAATTCTATAGACCCTTCATGCTTGCAAATCCAATTTGTATTATTGCTGTGTGTCTCAAATATGTTGGAATCATGATTTCCATTAGAAAAAAACCCACAGGCATTAGTCTCTGCTACAATTGCTAGAGTTAGGATCCACGAGAGGCAGTTAGTCCATGTCATGAAACACATGGGGAGAGTTGAATCCAATGTCCAACGATCTCCCCCAAAACGCGAGCCGGGTGAGTTTCGAACTCAAGACCTATCGCTCTAATACCAATTGTTGGAATCACGATTTCCATTAGACCAAAACCTGCAAGCATTAGTCTCTGCTACAATCGCCAGAGTTAGGATCCACGAGAGGTGGTTAGTCCATGTTGGGAAACACACGGGGAGCGTTGAACCCAATGTCCAACAAAATACTGGTATTTAATTTCAACAGAGATTCAAATAATTAATTTAAAAATAGGGAGCTCAATCAAGGCACAAAACACTTGGCTTAATCTTGGAAATTAAGTCTTGTTCTAAAAAAGAGATTTCGATCAAACAAAAAACACTTGGAAATAATTTGAAAAATACAAAATGCAAAGCCAAGCCCTCGGATGGTTGGTTCTTACATTTACTTCTACTCCTCTATTCTCTCCTTTATCACTATCAATGGAAGAACCCCACAATGGTGGATTTGGTTCATTTTTATCCCTTTCTTCAAATCCCCATATGGCTCGAAAACTATCAATCAGTTTCAAAACATTTTATTCAGCTAAGAACTTAACTAATCCTAATTTAACCATTCTTTTATTATAAAAATTACAATGGTTGAGTTAGCCCATGTTAACTTAAAAAAATTACTTAAAAAAAAATAAAGTCTTTAAATTCTTGGACTATTGATCCTCTTTCCAAGCCACAACATGTGACAAAATTGTCACATTGTTGGCTTTACCTTAATGCTCCTACATCAGGCTCCCAGGGTAAATAATATTCATGGCTCCTGTCCATGATCTCTTCAATAGAGTACCATGTGCTTTGAATTTGGGTAGCATCCAACCAAGAACAATCCTCTAGAGGATGGTCCTTCCATTTGACCAAATGCTCTAAATATTATTTGTTTCACGTCTTCTTCGCCACCTATGTGTCTCGAATTTGTTCAATTTCCAAAGGCTATGATAGAGGCACCTATTTAATCTATGATATCTCTTCATCCTAGGTATCCTGTGTTTGTCTCTCCAAACTTTCTTCTTCATCAACAATAGTGTTATGGGTATAGATCTACCACATTAAATATGGGTGAGATTCCTACACCTGGAGGTAACTGAAACTCATAAGAATTTTCAAAAAAATTCCGAATAATTCTACAAGGCCTGATATTTTTCATCTTCAATTTTTTGTATTCGCCTTTAGGAAACCTCTCCTTGTGAAAATGTGCGAGTACCAACTCTCCTACTTTGAATTGTATCTCTCGCCTTTTCAAATATTCTCATTGTTTATATTTTTGGCTACTATCATGTAGCTTCAATTTGAATTTTTCATGTAGATCATTGATTTCTTTTTCGAAATCTTCACCATCATCACTCCTACATTGTAACTGACCAAAATCCCGCAACTCAAATACTCCACGTGGGTGCATTATATATAGAATTTGGAAAGGACTTCTGCTTGTGCTTCTGTTGGCCGAGTCGTTGTATTAAAACTCCACTTGTGCTAGCACACGATCCCATTGTCTAGAATTTCCACCAACTAGACTCCTCAACAGATTTCCTAGACTCGTGTTCACAACTTCAGTTTGACCATATAACTGTGGATGATAAGTAGAATTAAAATTTAGTTTGGTGTCTAATTTCTTCCACAATGTTCGCCGGAAATTCCTGTGAAATTTACATCCCTATCCGAGATGATGGACTTTGGAAAGCCATGTAATCTAACCATATTTGTGAAGAAAAAATGAGCTACATGTGTGGCATCACTTGTCTTTCTATGTAATATCCCAAAATGGTAACAATAGAAATATTAAACAATACTGCTTCAGAAATAACATAGTTTAGAAAAGTAAGAGCAAGAGGCCAATATGGAGGCTCAATAATCACTTATACATTAGAAATTCAGATTTACAGTGTGGCCCACACAATGTACAAGAGGGAAATAGAAGACTTATAGAAGAAAATCCTCAAAAATGAGGTGTTGCAATCATTTATTAAGACTGAAAAGGCTTGACAACGTTATTTTAATGAGCTGCAGCAGCTGTATATTACACTTCAGATCTAGAGTAGATATGTGTGCAAAAGGCTGTATCTATATCATATTTGTACACTAGATGAGCTCCTCTGCAAATTCCCCTTGGGGTTTTGAGCAAAAGATGAAGTACAAGGAGTAGATCTGGGATTTAGTGATTCAGATCTGCAGAAATATTCAGAAAATATGTAGCTTCAAATATGATATATAAAATACAATACAATGGTCCAACCCAATGGATCTCACAATGTGAAGGGCAGATCCCCAATCACATGAAAGCCAATACTCCAAAATATGTGCCAAAACACGCTACAACTGTACACTTGCAAATAACGTAGTCTTGGAAGGAAAACTGAGTTGTAGGCTCTAGAACATGTTTGGCCTGATGCCAAGATCTGAAAATGCAACTCCAAAGGTCCAATACACTCTTTCCAATGGGATAGAAGACTCTCCTGCTGAAAAGAGGCACGGCCTAGATATGAGTATATCTAGCCTCCACTTCCTGCAACTTTCAAAGACAACCAAACCCTCAACAGGTTCTGCATTGTAGTTGGAAGATGAAGCTTGGCCAAATGCCTGACAGTGGACAAGATCAACAATGCTCTTCTAAGAGGCCTCTCAAGGAAAGAGGTGGGATTCCCGATCAGGAACACCCAGTGCTAAATAACACTAGTCTCAGCTAAACAGCAAGAGAATGATATATATCTAAATAGACAATATATTCAGAAATATAATAAAATCAACAACCTTCTCATGTTGTCCTCCCCTTCCTTTTATAATATAGAGACCTTGCAAAACCCTAAACCATCTCAATGATTTAGCCTCTTTCACATGTGCCACCTCCAACTAAGACTGTGTTGTGCATCAATGAGGTTCACTTCATCTAGACAACGCTGTTGATTTGGTCATGGTTGACCCAGTCAAATGATGCAACCTCTTTCACACCTAAGTGTGCTTATGTAAATAGCCCATATTTAGCTTTGTTGACATGTGGCATTGATTTATTTGTTGTTTTAGGAGTTTTATTGATCCTCATTTACAATTTTATTCATGAAATAGAAATTAAAACAAAATTGAATATTCCCATTAGCTTAGGACTAATTGGGAATATTACAGTCCTCCCCTCCAATATGTTTCTTGTCCTCAATCAACTGATATGTTGAGTGCTAAAAAACACCTCCTCCTCCATTGGTGACACCAACATGAGTTAATCTTCCTCCATGAGACAAGTGTTCACCAAACCATCCATCCATGACTTGCTCCACCAAAGTTCTCATGAGATGCAAACAACTCATCCCATAAGGAGAAAATAAATAACATGAAACAAACATGGTTTACCCAATGCCCTCTCTGAAGTATGAGACATAAATTACATGGATAGTGGTCATTCCATGGGGCACATGCATGCCTTCCCTCCTTCCTCCATACATCCCCATAGAAATCACAAGTACATCATCAATATAGGGGATAAAAAAATAGGCATATAAGCAAAAATTTGTGCATATGGAGGCGGGTCATAGTCCCACATGTGGAACTAGCACAGAGCATCTCTTGTGGCCATCAAATCAAGATGTGGTAAGTGGTTTTCCCACCACTTACTTGCTGCCCATAGCATCTCACCAGAACTGAAAGTGTGAGATATATTCAGTACCTTAGGGAAGCACCCATCATGTTGCAAAATCTCCCTTTTCATTCCAAGGGAGTGGAAAAATTCATAGATGTTTGTGGCCCAATATTGGCCACGAGGCTTACAAGATATAATGCTCCTCCTTGGAGTCATAGCCTAAAAAAACATGGTAGAAGAATGCATCAAATCAGAATATAAAACATTTGTAACAAGAGCATTCTCTTCACCAACAATCCTCCTCATATCAATGGATTGGTGCATAGATCTATTCTCTTCCCCAAAGAGAGAAAGAGAGGGTTGATTTAGATCTTTCTTAGAGTCTTGATGCTACTCCAACTCCACAAGGTTCATGCATCTTTGACAATGTTGATATAGTTCTTTTTCAAAGCCCTCCCAGAAGTAGCTCGTCAAGATGATGTTGTTGAGCTTCCTAAAATATGTGTGGCTGCAATACAACTCTTCATAAGCCCTTTATAGTAACTTCTCCTTGAGCTTGGAAGATCTAGAAAAGAATATCCTACCATGATTATAGATGACTCCATAAAGGATTGAATAGCTCTCATCATGTAGCAAGTCATCAAGAATCATGCAAGTGTGAATATCCTTGGAATATTCCACCAGCAGTTGGGATTTCCAATATGGATCTAATTTTCCCAAAAATGATAGTGCTGATAATGTGTCATATGAAATATCTGCCATGTTTCTACTCTCCCCCTTGACATTCCCCATGTCAAAGGCATATGTTGGAAGGTCATGCCTCCCATTTTTCTCCTCCGTGACATCTCCCATGCCAAAGGTATAAAGTGGAAGGTTGCCATTCCTTCCTTGCTGCTCTTTTTTCACATGCACATGCTCAACAGGAAATGGGAGCTCTTAGAAGTTATTCTCCCATGGAAGGCTATCATCTATCCAAAAACTCCTTATTTTTGCAAAAGTATGCATTTGTGACCACCATCTAGCATCATGTATGGGAGAGTGTCCTCCAAACAAGTTTGTCTTCTGATTCAAGGATTGCCTTTCTTGCTCCATGATGGTGGAATTCTTCCTCCTTGAAGCAAATTTTCTCAACATAGTATGAGATGAGAGAATGGATAATGGTGTTAAGGGAAAAATACTTTCCCTCTCTTTGAGCCTTCCCCATACTCTCAGCATTATAATATGGTTTTCTACTCCTCCCCACCTCTTGAAAGGAGCATCGATGCATGGAACATATTTTACCAAATCCAAATCAAGTGGCCTCCGAGGTGGTATACCACAAGATAATGATGTCTCATGGCTCATTCCCATGTGAACAACAGATGGGAACATCTTATGAATGCTTCCACTCAGAAAATCCATCTCTGATTTCTGTGTGGAAGTATCATAATAATGGGGTATCACTCTTATGGGTGCAAGAGTGCTTCTAATTGGAGAAATTTCCCCATATTCTTCTCCATGCAATAGAGGATCACCTCCCATCATATTAGTTTTTTGATCCTTAATATTTTCTTCTTCACCCACCTTCTGCAAGATGTCACAGTCTAATGTGCTCCCTTTAGATGTAGTTAACTCATGAACACCCACCATATCCTTGGTGTCAAGATTCTTGATCACAAATGACTGTTTTGTCATAGTGTGTGTTCCAAAAACTGAATGCAATGTTGGAACACATTCCCGCCATTGTTTTGTCTCATTTTATATCATCATAGGCACATGCTGCTCATTCTCTTCACGTGTAAGATCCTTGGGGCCTTATTTCAAACATACAAGAGCCCTCTTAGTGGAAGAAATGGCTTCATCTCCATCTCCCAATAAAAATAGATCTTCTCCTACTGTCACAGCACTGGAGGAACATTATAGCTCTTCTTCTTTCTTCTCCTCATCAATGGAGCAGGCCTCATCAATAAGAGATCCTTTCTCTTGATCTCTCCTTAAAAAAGGAACACTCATGTCTTCTTATTGAGAAGAATGTTCTTGCTGAAGTGGGGCCTTTGCCCTTGGTAAATCATGTAGCAATCCTTTAACCCCTTCAACAATGTCTTGGAATGGAGTTATCTTCATGGATATTTCCATCTCATGCAAGGGTTCCTAATTCTTGGGCTTAGTTTGTTTACTCAAAGAAATTTCATATGGCATAGCATCAAATCTTATCACTATCCTCCTAGTGAACTTTGCATAAGTAGAGATGTTTACATTTTTCAATGAAGAAGATTCAAATAACCACCAGGCATAGGCCTTACCTTGGAGGTGTAGCGCTGTTACTTTAATGGTTTCTTTTTCTGAAACTTGATGTAGTTGGAAATATGTGTCAAGCATATTTACCCAAGACTTGGCTGAGCTCTCGGGTGATCCATCAAATGTAGGTAAGAAAGTCCTACCCAAAGTGGGTTGCATGCACCCTCTTCTTCTCTTGTATATGCTCGATCTTATATCTTCTTTGAGTTGACAAAAATCTAGGAAGCTTAGATGCTCTGTGAATATTTTATACTAAGATTCATATTCTTGGAGATAGTCACCAAGAGTCTCCTCTTTTGGTGTCTCTCCTTCTGCTTCTTCTCTTGATAGGAATGTAGGCATGCTACAACATTGCAAATATGATTGTGTGGTTGAATGCTCACACAAAAAGTATGAAGAACTAGGGCTTCCTTCATGTGCAAATATCTTCAAAGGATCTGCATGCCTTTCATTCCTCATTCCCTTGATTTCATTCTTCTACTCATGCATAGTTTGGAACAGATTTTTCAAGAACTCTTTCCCTTTCATTCTTATAGATAAAGGGGTTTGACCCTTGTATTCTTTTTCATTAGTGTAATAAATATTCTTCTTCAGTATTTTATTTTCATCAAAAGACATATTGGCTTCTTAGAAAGCAAATCACAGGCTTTGCCAAGATGATTGCTCCGATACCACTGTAATATCCAGAAATGGGAACAACAACAATATTAAACAATACTGCTTCAGAAATAATGCAGTTTAACAAAGTAAGAGCAGGATGCCAATATGGAGGCTCAATAATCACTTATACATTAGCAGTTTCGGTTTACAATGTGTCCCATGCAATGTACAAGACGAAAATAGAAGACTTATAAAAGAAATTCCTCAAAAATGAGGTGTTGCAATCGTGTATTAAGACTGAAAAGGCTTGAAAACATTATTTTAATGAGCTATAGCAGTTGTATATTACACTTCAGATCTAGAGCAAATCTTTGTACAAAAAGCTAGATCTATATCAGATCTGTACACTAGATGAGCTCCTCTACAAATTCCCCTTGGGGTTTTGAGCAAAAGATGAAGTACAAGGAGTAGATCTGGGATTTAATGATTCAGATCTATAGAAATATTTAGAAAATATGTAGCTTCATATATAATATATGTAATACAATAAAATGATCCCAACCAATGGATCTCACAATGTGAAGGGTAGATCTCCAATCACATGAAAGCCAATACTCCAAAATATGTGCCAAAACACCCTACAAATGTACACTTTTAAATAACACAGTCCTGAAAGTAAAACTATGTTGTAGGCTCTAGAACATGTTTGGCCTGATGCCAATATCTTCAAATGCAGCTCCAAAGGTCCAATACACTCTTGCCAATGGGATAGAAGACTCTCCGACTGAAAAGAGGCACTAGAATAGCCTAGATCTGTGTAGATCTAGCCTCCACTTGTTGCGTCTTTCAAAGACAACCAAACCGTCAATAGGATCTGCATTATAGTTGGAAGATGAAGCTTGGCCAAATGCTTGATAGTGGAAAATATCAACAAGACTCTTCCAAGAGGACTCTTAAGGAAAGAGGTGGGATTCCCGATCAAGAACACCCAGTGCTAAACAACACTATTCTCAGCTAAACAACAAGAGAATGCTATATTTCTAAACATAAAATATATTCTGAAATATAATAAAATAAAAAACCTTCTCATGCTATCCTCCCCTTCCTTTTATAAGATAGAGACCTTGCAAAACCCTAAACCGTCTTAATGATTTAGCCTCTTTCACATGTGCCACCTCCAACTAAGATTGCGTTGTGCATCAATGAGGTTCACTTCATCTAGACAGAGTTGTTGATTTGGTCATGATTGACCCAACCAAATGATGCAGCCTCTTTCACACCTAAGTGTACTTATGTAAATAGCCCATATTTAGCTTTGTTCACATGTGGCATTGATTTATTTGCTTTTTTAGGAGTTTTATTGATCCTCCTTTAAAATTTTATTCATGAAATAGAAATTAAAAAAAAATTGAATATTCCCATTAGTTTAGGACTAATTGGGAATATTACATTCTGCATGGAATGAAATGTGGCATTTTGGTGAAATGACCCACCACCACCATGATGGAATCGAATCCCCGATGTGTCTTTGGCAGACCCAAGACAAAGTCCAAGCTAAATGAGTCCCATGGTATGTTCGAAATGGGTAAGGGTCTATACAACCTTGCATTCTGGCTGCATCCCTTTTCATGTTGACACAATTTACACATCATCATGAATATATGTACATCCCTTCACATTCTCGGCCAATAGTAAAAGTGGCTTAGCTGATCCAAAGTCTTCTCTATACCAAAATGCCCGGCCAAACCTCCATTATGTTTTTCCTAGATTAAGTTCTCTCGCATAGAAAATTTTGGAATACACAACTATCCTCCTTTCAACAAAAAAACCTCCTACATGTTATAGTCCAACCATCGGCTATTGCCTCTCAACAGTGGATTCTGGCAAGCTTTATAAGATTCCTTAAAATCTACATCCACTTCATACAAGTCTTTGAGATGCTGAAATCCCAACATTTGTACTATGCTTTCTTGAAATATCAAACTGCTCCTTCTCAACGCATCTACCACCTTATTGGCTTCACCTCTGATATGTTTAAAAAAAAATGTAAAAATCTACAAGTACTCCACCCACTTCGTGTGTTTATGATTTAGCTTGTGCTACTGCATAATATATTGCAACGCAAAATTGTCTGAAAACAAGACAAATTCATTAGCCATCAAATAATGTCTCCAATGCTTCAATGCTTGGATGACTGCATAAAACTCTTTTTCATAATACGTATGCTTTTTCCTGCTCTCATTTAACATCTTGCTAAAGTGTGATGCCAACTTATATTCTTAGCTAAGTACTGAACCAATGGTTGTCCCACTGGAATCACAATGAATTTGGAAAATTTTGTTCAAGTATGGAAACTTTAGGATTGGTTTTTCCTTAATATTCTTCTTCAAAAACTCAAAACTCCTCTTAGCAGTTTTTTTCCAATGAAAAGGCTGATTTTCCTTCTTAATGGTATCCAACATAGGTGCACAAATACCACTGAAATTTTTAATAAGCTTTCGATAGAAACTTACCAATCCATGAAAACTTATTAGTTCAAACAAAATTTTGGGCGATGGCCAACTAACTATGGCTACAACCTTCTCTGGATCCATCTTCAACTCATTCTCAAAAATCACAAAGCCTAGATAAATCAACTCTTTCTTAAAAAGATAACATTTTTTCAAATTTATTAACAATTTATTTTGCTGCAATTTTTCCAACACATACCTGACGTGCTGAAAATGTTCTTCCTTTGTTTTGTTGAATATAAGTATATCATCCAGATATACAATCACAAAATTACCAATGAATTATTTCAACATCTCTTTCATCAAACGCATGAATGTGATTGGCGCATTTCTCAACCCAAAATGCATAACCAACCACTCGTACAAGCCTTCATTGGTCTTGAAAGTTGTCTTCCATTCATCACCTTCTCTAATTTTGATCTGGTGATAGAATCTTTTCAACATCTCATTCATCAAACACATGAATGTGCTTAGTGCATTGCTCAGCCCAAAAGGTATGACCAACCACTCGTACAAGCCTTCATTGGTCTTGAAAGTTGTATTCCATTCATCACCTTCTCTAATTCTGATCTGGTGATAGCCGCTTTTCAGATCTATCTTTGAAAAGTACGCTAATCCACTTAGAAAATCCATCATATCATCCATCCGATGTAAAGGAAACCTGTACCTGATAGTGATCTTGTTTATTTCCTAGGAATCAGTGCACATCCACCATTCACCTCATTTCTTGGGAGCTAGAACATTTGGAACAACACAAGGGCTCAAACTCTCTTGAACCAATCCTTTATCCAAAAATTCCTGTACTTTCTTCCTGATCTCCTCATTGTCTTTCAGACTCATCCAGTAAGCAACTTTATTTGGCAAACTAGCTCCTGGAATAAAATCAATATGGTGACTAATGCTCCGCTTTGATGGTAATTTATCTGGTATATCATCCACCACAATATCACTAAACTCTTGCAACATGTCCTGTATTTCCACAGGAAAATTAGTGATTTTTGGTATGCATCAAAACTTCTCTTGGCCTCTGCACAGCTGCATAATTCACTCCATTCTGCTCAATCTATCACGGAAACTCCTTCCTGCCTATCAACAGTGTTTTAGTACCACTAGTTTCTATAATCTCTTCTTCTTTCATGGGGAGTAGCGTATGCTTTATCCCATCATTCACAAATATGTAACAATTCCTTTCCCCATCATGGATGGCCTTTCTATCATATTGCCATGGTCTTCCTAGTATAATATGTCACATGTCCATAAGCATAATATCACAAGTTAGCTTATCCTTGTACTTGCCAATGTGAAACTCCACCTCACGCTGCTCATCAACCAGCAGTTGGTGTCCCTTCTGTAACCAAGACACCTTATAGGGAGTTGGGTGCTTTGACTTATTCAAACCCAAGTTCTCCACCATCTCAGTGGCTACCAGGTTATCAATACTCCCACTATCTATAATCAATTTGCAACATTTTCCATGTGACTTACACATAGTCTGGAACAATGATTTCCTCTGTGTCAAGTCAGCCACCTCTTTAACTCGTTTTAGCAATACCTTGTTGAACACCAAGGCCTCACCTATTTCAGGCACATTCTCCACCTCTTGTGTCACTGCCTTTGCTTCATAAAGTTGAGCAACATATGCTCCCCTTTGTCCATCTCGTTCATTTTCAGGACATTCAGAAGACTTGTGTCCCCATTTGTGATGCTTATAACACTGGTAGGAATTTCCTCTGCCTCTACCATTACCTCTTCCTCGCTGGTATGGCCTTCCACCTCTAGTGTTACCTTCCCTCTCGGTCTGTCCGAAAGTCTTTGAACTACTACCTTCTTCATTACTGTTGGCAGTGCTACCTCTGCCATAGGATTGTCCTCTTCCTCTACTGGATCCACATTCTCTTCTTGCATTCTGCTTCCTGGAAATATTTCCTTCTACCTTCAAAGCACACTGGTATGCCTCCTCTATATTTTTTGGGGAAAGATTACTGATTTCATCCAAGATTTCCATTCGTAGAAAATTCACAAATCTGGATGTCTTCTCAGGGTTATCTTCAACATACCCAACCCTCAAGTTCAATTTATAGAACTCTTCTATGTATTACTTTACAGTCATCGTCCTCTGTCTCAAGTTTTTCACTTGTCTGTAAAGGGAAATTTGGTAATATTTAGGTAGGAACCTGATTTTAATCTTTTCAATCATCCTATCCCAAGTCTTTATCAAAGGCTTGTTCAATCTTTGCCTTTCTACCTGCACACTGGCCCACCACAGTGCCGCGTGTCCTTTCAACTTAGTGACAACAAAACTAATTTTCCTGTCCTCACTAATTTCCGCATACTCAAATTATTTATCTAACTCACTTATCCACATCATAAATGATTTTGTGGATAAACTGGCATCATAATTAGAGAGCTTTATTTTTGTCTTGCTGCTAGCCATCAAAACATATTTCAGTAATTTGATTTTTGGTGGCTCATTCTCTGGCTCATCTATTTTTTCCTTTGGCTACTCATCTTCACTGTCACCTCCACCTTCAGGATCCCTATGCCTTCCTGCTTCTGTTAATTCCAAACGTGTAGACATCATTCTAATTTCTTCGCATAGTTCTTCTTCTGTTGCTCCCCTTGCAGCTCTTCCTCGGCCTCTTCTCCTTGCTTCAGCTCTTCCCATACCTCTTCTTCCTACTTACATATTCACTTAGGAAGAAAAATTTCTATGATACCAATTGATGCAGAACCACTGCAAAAATATCAGAATACGCTGCGGAAAATGAGTTTAAACTCCTCAAAAAATCTCTTGACTTCACAACAGAATTCAATTCTTGGGATTTATCAACATACATACGCATGCAAATCAACAGCGGAGTTTTTATAACATACGTACACTAAAAAAAAGCCCAAATGAATGAAGAAACCCAAAATAAATTTGAACATGCGAGAGTTTGTTCGAGAGGGGCCCACACAATTCCGACCAATCGTCGGCAATCACATTTCACAGAAAATACAAGTCAACTCAACACGTTAAAGTATATTCCCTGTGACTTGCGATTTTTAGCCATGCTAACAAGCGTATTCCACTTCGCATCATAGAATTCTAAACTTACCTCGTGACGGTCCTTAGCGTGAACACCTAAAATTTGCGATGCATGGTCTCCACTTCAATCTCTGTCGTTGGCTTCTATAGGATCCAACGGCCCAAGAAAATCACTCTCCACACCACTTCACATCGCAAGTTGTTAAACTTAAATTATTAAATCTCTTAACCAATATTCTCTATGATGTGCGATGTCTCTTCGTGCCTGCAAATATGATTAATATATACTATATAGCCAACAAAATATTACTTTCAAAAAATAATATGAAAATTCTATAGACTGTCATGCTTGCAAATCCCATTTGTATTCTTGTTGTGCATCTCAAATACAGGTATTTGATTTCAACAAAGATTCAAATAATTAATTTAAAAATGAGGAGCACGATCAAGGTACAAAACACTTGGATTAATCTTGGCAATAATGGTGGCATGGGCAAAGAAATTTGTTCCTATAGAGGTCATACTCACAAGCATGAAGGACCCATCCCAAAGGATAAGATCGACTGAAGCAACTTCATTGAAGACTAGCACAGAGATTCTGATCAAACAAAAAACACTTGGAAACAATTTGGAAAATAGAAAACACAGAGCCAAGCCCTCAGATGGCTTGTTTTTACATTTACTTCTGCTCCTCTATTCTCTCCTTTCTCGCTATTGATGGCAGAACCCCATAATTGTGGATTTGGTTCATTTTTATCCCTTTCCCCAAAATCCCCATATGGCTCAGAAACTATCAATCATTTTCAAAATAGTTTATTCAACTAAAAACTTAAGTAATCCTAATTTAACCATTGTTTTATTCTTCAAATTACAATGCCTGAGTTAGCCCACATTAACTTAAACAAAATACTTTAAAAAAATAAAGTCTTCAAATTCGTGGACTGTTGATCCTTTTTCCAAGCCACAACATGTGACCAACTTGTAACATTTCTGGCTTCACCTTAATGCTCCTGCATCACAATATTACATAGTCTACTGAAATATAAAATTCCACATTCTCTATTAAGTATTGATAGTTACTATGAATTAAACTTACTACATTTATGTCTACGACATCGTAGATAGATGGTGATCGAATGCAATGTTAAGGAACTCCTAAATGTTAATTCATCATTTCAATTCCCTTCCCTATTCGAATGTTATTCTTAGTCATGAAGATGATATAATCTCATTTTTACTAAACATACAAAAAAAATATTGCAGTATCCACGTTCCATAAATCTCTTCTCATATATTTTTATTCCAAAACACAATTCATCATCTCCATGTAATATCTCTACATGACCAAAAGATCCTCAAATGTCATAATATTCACCATAATCTCTTATATTACTATATTTTTACAAATGACTGCCACCTGTCATCATCATAAATTCAAGGCAAGAGCACTATGCTAACCCTCGGTTATAGTTGGACATTATTTGTTGTGGTAAAGGAGTTTACTTAAAAAATCTGTTAGGTCCCTACATTACTAGTATAGTCCCTTATTATTGTTAGTGTAACCCCCTTATTGTTATTATTGTACCCTTGTAATCCCCATATTGTTATTATTGTGCCCTTAAATTATTATTGTTAGGTCGGCTAGGATTACATTGTGGCCCCACTAGGATTACATTATGGCCCCATGGACTCCTATATATAGAAAGGAGGTTTTGTAAACTGTATCATCCAAGAATTGTTCATTTATGTAATGTATTGGAGGTTTCCCCCTCAAAGTGGCTTATTTCTAAGGCATTGATATCTCTTTTCTTCTTTTTTTGGAGCTGGTTACACAACATTTGGTATCAGAGCTTTGGATTCTAGGGTTTCACTGCTCTAAATAGGTGATCGTGGAATTTTCGCTATAACGTATTTTCCATGAAGGGTCAGAATCTGAAATTTTTAGGGTGCGAAGCTGCAATCCTGAGGAAACTTTTCAAAACATTTCAGATCTTGTTTCACAATATTTTCATAGATATGATTTGTGGAAGGTAGTGCTTTTTTAGGCTCTCGAATTTCATCTGAAAGAGGTGATCGTGGGAAAAGTTTCATAACTCTCTCTCTGAGCATCGGATTGCAGTGCCGTCAAAATTGATCGCAATGAAATGGACTGTAGTTTCTTGGCTATCAATTTCAGAGATGAAAGACGAAACAGTGGCATGTGGAAAGCCGTACAAGTTCACTCTACCAAACCAGTCCATAATTAGGTCATTGTGGAGATTGGACATAACTTTGTCTTGGAGAATCCAAATCAGGTCAGATCTATGGCATTCAAAATAAAATTCAGAGGGCTACTTCAGTGCCAAATTTTAGATATTAAAGAGCCACAATCACAACGATAATCCAATATCAATATCGAGCTCCTAAAAAGCAAGAAAAATGTGTGTATTTTTTTCCGAATTGCATAAGTCTTGTTTGAAGAATCAATTTGAATTGATTCCAAGGGCATATTGTAGAATATATATCAGTATTGGGTTCTAAAAAATGGCCTGTAAAAATAATTCAACACCCATTAAGCCTTCAGAAGGCTCCACTATGACTCATGAAGATGAATAATTGCAACATGATCTATTAAAATTACAAGAGCAAGTGCACCAAATTTCGCTCTCGCAAAGAGCAGCAAAAAATGAAATGGAATTTTTGAATAAAGGTGTGGAAGAAAGGATGGATGGTGTGAAGAATAATATGGATGGTTTGAAGAAATGCGTGGAATCTAAGATAGATGGCATGGAAGCTGGTGTGGAATCTAAGATGGATGACATGGAAACTAAAATGCAAAACATGAAGAATGATCTAAAAGTAGACATGGAAGGTTTGACAAAGTTGATACAAGAAATGTTTCCTAATGGTGAGAAGATAGTAGAGGAAACTCATGATGAGAACAAAGTAAATGTTAATCGTGATTTCATAAACTCTAATGTTGGCGGGAAGAACCACCATATTCCAAAACTGGATATGAGGAATTTTGAGGGAAAGGATCCTGTAACATGGATACTACAGATGGAGCAATATGTTGATCTCCATAATGTGCAAAACACACAAAAGGTACGCATTACAGCTTTACATTTAGAACAAAATACATTTGTATGGTATCGATGGCTTTGCTCCCATAAAAAAATTGTCACTTGGTCAATTTTTATGGAGGAAATGATAGCACATTACGAGGATACAAAGAGCAACACCTTCTTTAGGCAATTGATAAATCTCAAACAAAAGGGTTTAGTGGGGGAGCACATTGAGGACTTCCAAAAATTGAATATAAGGGTAACTGATATTCCAGAGGAACATAGGATTGATCTCCTCATAGGCACTTTAAAGGATAACATCCAACATGAAGTTCACATTTTGGAACCTGATCCATTGGAGAAGGCATTCACATTGGCAGGAAAAATTGAATGTAAAATTATGGCAACAAGGAATCCTACCACTCACTTCTATAAAGAAGGAAGTGTTGCTACGCCTAGACTTACAAAACCTACAAGGTTGACACCACAACAATTGGAAGAAAAAAGAGCAAAAGGGTTTTGCTATAGTTGTGATAGAAAATACACTAAAGGTCATAAGTGTGCTGAGAATAAATTATTTTACATATATTGTGAAGAGGAAGAAGAAAATGAACAAGAAGAGGATATACACCAGGAACCAGCCATAGAAGAGGAAGAAATGAGTCTGACCATATCGTGTAATGCACTGGTAGGAATCACCACTCCTCAAACTCTCAAGATAGAAGGACATATCAAGAAGAAAAAGGTAATAGTGTTGATTGATTCAAGTAGCACCCATAATTTTATTCATTTTAAGGTAGCCAAGGAATTAAATTGTTTCCTATACCCAGCACCAGAATGTCAAGTGATGGTTGCAGATGGAGGAATTATAAATTTCTCTGGAAAATGCCATAATATCAAGCTAACCATGGGGGGATATGTATTAAATAGTCCAATGCTTTCCATTCCTATGGGAGGCGTTGAT
Organism: Pinus albicaulis; assembly: GCA_034641835.2. Taxonomy (NCBI): domain Eukaryota; kingdom Viridiplantae; phylum Streptophyta; class Pinopsida; order Pinales; family Pinaceae; genus Pinus; species Pinus albicaulis. The sequence goes on from CM076573.1 coordinate 464,426,504, forward strand.
GTGGTACTAGGAGTACAATGGTTACAATCTTTGGGGATGGTAACTTTTAATTTTCAAGAATTTTTCTTGAAATTTTTTACAGAAGGAAAGGAATTCAAATCACAAGGTATTGCAGGGAAGCCGGGAAAGATAATAAGCTTTAATGTCACGACAAATATTCTAAAGAAAGAAAAACAAGGCGTAATTGAACAATTATGCTCACTAGAAGTTCCAACATCAAAATCATCTATTTCTGTAGATCTCCAATAAGTCTTGGACAATCATTCCAAGGTGTTTGAAACTCTCGAAGGACTCCCACCTATTCGTGATCATGATCATGCTATTCATTTGATTCCAGGTAGTGTTCCTCCAAACATCAGGCCTTATAGATATCCTTATGTCCAAAAGAGCGAAATTGAACGTATGATTGCAGAAATGTTAGAGGCGGGTATAATTCAACCTAGTCAAAGTTATTTCTTTGCTCCTGTATTATTGGTACACAAGAAGGATGGATCATGGCGCATGTTTCCAGATTATAGGGAGCTCAATAATCTCACCATTAAAGATAAATTTCACATTCCTGTGATTCATGAATTATTGGATGAATTACATGGAGCAATTTATTTTACCAAGTTGGATCTTCGTTTAGGATATCATCAAATTAGAATGAAGATTGAAGATATTCCAAAAACAAAATTTCAAACTCATGAGGGTCGTTATGAATTTTAGGTCATGCCTTTTGGCCTTACCAATGCACCTTCTACATTTCAAGGGTTGATGAATTCCATTTTCAAACCCTTCCTTAGAAAATTTGTGCTTGTATTTTTTGATGATATACTAATCTACATTAGGTCTTGGAAGGATCATTTTGAACATGTTGACAGGGTGCTCAAACTCTTACAGGAGAAACAATTATATGCAAAAACATGCAAATGTTTCTTTGGAGTACACGAGGTGGAATATCTGGGTCACATTGTATCTCACAAGGGTGTTAAGGTAGACCCTAACAAAATTAAAGCCATTAAGGAATGGAAATTCCCCACAACCATAAAGCAGTTGCGAGGATTTCTCAGGGTAACAAGGTATTATCGCAAGTTTTTTAAGAATTATGGGATAATAGCAACACCTCTAACACCATTATTGAAGAAAGATGCATTTCCATGGACTCTTGAAGAAACTAAGGCCTTTGAACATCTTAAAGAGGCAATGTGCCTAACATCGGTCTTAGCTATGCCAGACTTCACAAAAACCTTTATTGTGGAATGTGATGCCTCAGGAAATGGAATTGGTATGTTTTAATGCAGGAAGGAAGACCCATTGCTTTTCAAAGTCATCCAATCAAAGGAAAGTACTTACAGAAACCTATTTATGAGAAGGAAATGTTAGCAATATTGCATGCACTAAAGAAATGGTGAACTTACCTAATGGGAAGACACTTCAAGGTAAAAGCCGATCATGATAGTCTTAAACAGTTTTTGGAACAAAGACTATCTTCAAAAGAGTAGAAAAAATGGGTCACAAAGGTGTCGGGTTATGACTTTGAAATAATCTACAAAAAAAGGAAAGCTTAATGTTGTTGCAGATGCACTCTCAAGAAAGAATGAAGAGGTGGAAACATTTCTTTGTGCCATTTCTATTATCCAACCAGATTGGATAACCGAAGCAAGAGATGAATGGAAGAAGGAAAAAGATGTATGGACACTCATTCAAAAGTTGCAGCAAGATCCTAGTAAATCAGATACATTTAGTTGGAGAAATGATTCCTTATGGTACAAATATCGCTTATATCTTTGTAAGAATTCCCAACTAAAATGAAAGATTCTTTTGGAATTGCACACTTCTGCTTTAGGAGGACACTCAAGATTTTTAAAAATTTACCATAGGGTGAAGAAAGATTTTTTTCGGGATGGCCTTAAAACCAATATTCAAAACTTTGTGGCGGAATGTTTGGTTTGCCATAAGAATAAAGTTGAGACAATTAAGACACCGGGACTTCTACAACCTTTATCCATTCCAAGTCAATGTTGGGAGGAGATTTCAATGGATTTTATCACAGGTTTACCTAAGTACGAAGGAAAGAGTGTCACCATGGTGGTAGTTGATAGAATTACCAAGTATGCACACTTTTGTGCATTATCTCATCCATTTAAAGCAAGTACAGTTGCTGCTACAGTTATGGACACAATTCAAAAGCTACATGGAAGCCCAAGGGTTATTGTGAGTAACAGAGATCCCATTTTTACGTGAAATTTTTGGACGAAGTTATTTTCTTGTTTGGTTACTCAATTAGCTCATAGCTCATCTTATCATCCTCAATCTGACGGTCAAACTGAGATATTAAATAAATGTTTGGAAGTATATCTTCGTTGTTTTGTATCTGATAAACAAACACAATGGGTCAAGTGGTTACCTCTCGCTGAATGGTGGTATAACACTTCCTTCCATACTGCAGGAAAAATGACCCCATTTATGGCACTTTATGGATATCATCCACCATCCATCACATCATATTTAAGGGAAAATTCTAAGGTTCAAGCAGTGGAAGATCACATCGAGCATCAACAAGTTCTCCAACTCTTAAAGGATAAACTGAATTTGGCAAAAAATTGAATGAAACAACAGGCAGATCAACATTGCAGCGAGAGAAGTTTTGATGTAGGAGATTAGGTATTTTTATGGCTACAACCATACAAACAAATGTCCCTCAAGAAAGCTAAGAAGGATAATAAATTATCGCCAAAGTAATATGGTCCTTACAAGGTGTTGCAAAATATTGGTACTATGGAATACAAATTAGAGCTTCCTGCTTCATTACGAGTGCATCCAGTTTTCCATGTTTCATGCTTAAAGAAGGTTATAGGTGAAAATATTCCAGTTCAAACAATATTTCCAGAACTTGATGAGGAAGGAAAAGCATATTGGAACCTAAAGCGGTCACGGAAGCAAGAACTCGACAGCTACGTAACTGATCAATTTCAGAGTATCTCATCAAGTGGAAGAACTTACCCACTGAAGATTCTACATGGGAGGATGAGAATTTTATACAGAAGCACCTAGAGCTACTCAAGCATTGAGGACAAAACTTTTTTGAAGGAGAGGGGCATGTTAGGTCCCTACATTACGAGTATAGTCCCCTATTATTGTTAGTGTAACCCCCTTATTTTTATTATCGTACCCTTGTAACCCCCATATTGTTATTATTGTGCCCTTAAATTATTATTGTTAGGTAGGCTAGGATTACATTGTGGCCCCACTAGGATTACATTATGGCCCCATGGACTCCTATATATAGAAAGGAGGTTTTTTAAATTGTATCATCCAAGAATTATTCATTTATGTAATGTATTGGAGGTTGCCCCCTCGAAGTGGCTTATTTCTAAGGCATTGATATTTCTTTTCTTCTATTTCTGGAGCTAGTTACACAAAAAAATCTTAAAACAAATTCATCCTTACAATGATATGAAATGGATTTTATTGTGTAGCGTGGAGAAATTAGACATTAGCTATTGATGACTTTGGTATGGTGGATTTACAAGTAATGTTCTTTAAACCTTTTAACTATGTATAAGAGTTTTGTTTGATTTTTTTTTTAGGTATTGGGATAGTGTTCAAATAAGGGATAGTCATCACTCCTTGTTATCAACAAATGCACACTAACTCATCACAATTATTTAAGAAAACTCACACCACCAGAGATTTCTTTTACTATGAAAGAAACATCCCAATAAAAATACATCACAATACAATTATTTTAATTTTTTATTCACCATCGTGATTCAACACCATTGGATTTAGCACTACCCATGGACTTCAATGACATGAATTACAGTGTACCCTTTTCGCTCCACGATCCAACTTGGGGCCACCAATTGCCATGATAGTGATCATCATTGTAGTTATTTTTATGTTTTTCTTCTTCATTTTTTTATGCCCCAGGAAATACTAACAACCCTCTCTATCTGAATTGACCAATTCCTCTTGACGTCATATATTTTCCTTTACTCTTGAGGATCCCTTCAACTGAGCTGCAATATGGGTTTTGATACACACATCGTAAAGGCCCTATCCATCTTCAAGTATAAAATACAAAGCTTCAAATAGGCCGTTGAATGCACTATCTGTTTGTCAGAATTCTAGGAGAACAAGAAAGTGAGGTTTCTACTGAATTGGAAACACAACTTTCCAATTGAGTGTATGACTTGAAGTTTTATTCACATTCGACTTGCCCGATTTACGCAACCACAAAGTCCAAAAAATCAAAATGAGTGCACAAAGCTATATAAATACAATTTTACAAATTGGAAGTCTAAGGTGAAAAGGTTAATGGAAGGTTACTATGTCTGGTCAATAGTATCAGGAGTTGATACCAAACTAGAAGTGCCAATAGTTTTAGTTCTAGATTGGGAGCGTAAAGAAACCAAGGCAAAGGTAGTCTTGCTAATGTCTATAAAATAAAACATTGTTTAGCACATCATTAATTGCAATACATCTAAGAAACCTAGGAAATAATTAAAATGTATTGTGGAACTTCAAATACCAATTAATTGTTATTTTTAAGTAAAATGCTTATGTCAACTAAGATTGATGTAATTGAAAACATTGTTGATTCTCTCTATAGAATTAAAGAAGTATTTGTACTATTGGTGAAATAATTTATGGGGATCTAACAATTAAATTAAATGGGATGTTGTCTTATTATCACATGTTCATCATTGAATTTGTAGCTAAGGAAAATATTCCTACATTTTATGAATTGACAAGTATTCTCTTATAAGAAAAGGAAAGAAGGAATAATCTCAATGGAAGATCTTAAATGTCAAAACTAGATTTGGTTTCCAAAGGGAAGCAACCATACAAAGGAAAGCCATGGGACTAGAACAACGAAGGCAAGTCACACATAGCACCACCAAGGGAAAGTATCTATATGAAGAGTAATGATGAATGGCTATATTGTGACAAGATTTGACACCTTGCTAAAGGTTGCAATAAAAATAAATTTGATGCATCTAGGTGTAGAAGACATTCAAGAAATTATGTTGTTAAAGAAGTCATAGTTAGTGATAGTCTCAAAAATAACAAATTACTCATTTAAGAAACTGATGATGTTAATGCATGGTTTATTTAGTTTGATGCTTCAATTCATTTGACATGAAGAAAGAAGTTTTTTGATATCTACCATGAAAATAATAATGTTACTCGCATCTTTATAAGATATGAAATATCTCAAGAAATCAAGCATGATGGAAATGTGTGTGTAAATTTACAAAACCTTCATGTGATACAAATTCAAAATGTGATGTATGTTGCCTAGAATCAATAAAATTTTAATCTTTTTATCCACCATTGCGGATCAAAATACCAAGGTTGAATTCGTTATGTCACATTGTATTGTGAATGATATACAAGATCACTATGAAATCATAGCAAGAGGTGTATGATTTTGATGACTATACAAATTTTAAGTCAATGGTAATGTTCATTAAGAAATTGAATCTACAAAGACGATGGAAAAGGAGGTATATGAGCCAAGGTATGGTCATCTCAGTCACAACAGTATTGTGTTCCTTAAAAAAAAATAAGTGGAAGGTCTTCCAAATTTTAATAATGAATATGTGAAATGTGAAGGGTGTGCATTAAGAAATCAACATGGAGAAGAGTTTCCTACAAGAAAAGAGAAATCAGGAAATTCTTGAGCTAATAATTTTTTGTGTGTGTGGTACGATGGAAACTAGGTGATTGGTTGGAGCTTCATATTTCCTTATTTTTATTAATGATAAAACGACATACACATGAATCTACCTTATCAAAAGAAAGAGTGATGTATTTGAATACTTTAATGAATTTAAAAATATGGTTCATAAGAAAATAAAAAATCAAGGGGGATAATACACATAATGGTAGTTAATCAAATACTCGAAAAGTTATGGAATTTAGTAATAATTTAGAATGTCGCATACTCCTTGTTAGGTCCCTATATTACTAGTATAGTCCCTTATTGTTGTTAGTGTAACCCCCTTATTGTTATTATTGTACCCTTGTAACCCCCATATTGTTATTATTGTGCCCTTAAATTATTATTGTTAGGTCGGCTAGGATTACATTGTGGCCCCACTAGGTTTATATTGTGGCCCCATGGACTCCTATATATAGAAAGGAGGTTTTGTAATTTGTATCATCCAAGAATTATTCATACATGTAATATATTGGAGGTTTCTCCCTCGAAGTGGCTTATTTCTAAGGTGTTTATATCTCTTTTCTTCTATTTTTAGAGCTGGTTTCACAACATTTGGTATCAGAGCTTTGGATTCTAGGGTTTTTGCTGCTCCAAACCGGTCATCATGGCATTTTCGCTATAACGTTTTTCCTACGAAGGTTTAGAAGCTGAAATTTTTAGCGTGCGAAGCCGAAATCGTGAGGAACATCATCGCAAAATTTTAGAGCTCGATTCGTGATATTTTCAGAGATATGATTTGTGGAAGTTAGGGCTTTTGCCAAGCTCCTGAATTTAACCTAAATAGGTCATCATGAAATTTTCACTATAAAGTTTTTTCTATGAAGTTTCAAAAGCTGAAATTTTTAGTGAGTGAAGAAGAAATCCTGAGGAAAATCATCGCAAAGTTTTAGATCTTGGTTCATAATATTTTCAGAGATATGATCTGTGGAAGTTAGGTCTTTCGCAGGCTCGCGAATTAAATCTCAAAGAGGTTATCGTGGGAAAATATTCATAACTCTCTCTCTGAGCATCGGATTGGGATGTTATAAGAAGTGGCTACAAGTACACAGACTGTAGTTTCATGCTTATGAATTTCAGAGCCAAAGGAGGAAACAATCACACACAGCAAGTCATGCAAGTTCGCTCTACTGAACAAGTCCATAATTGGGTCATTGTGGGAGATTGGACATAACTTTGCCTTGAAGAATCCAAATCAGGCCAGACTTGTGACATTGGAAAGAAGCTTCAAAGGGATACTATAAGGCCAAATTTCAAATATTTAGGATCTGTAATTACAGAGGTAAGTCAATTTCAATATAGAGCTCCTCAAAAGCAAGTAAAAAGTGTGTATATTTTTTTTTCCCGAATTGCACAAGTCTTGTTTGAAAAATCAAGTTGAATTGATTCCAAGGGAATATTGTAGAATATATATCAGTATTAGATTCTAAAATGGCCCCTAAAAATAATTCAACACCCATTAAGCCTTTAGAAGGCTCTACTATGACTCATGAAGACAAAGAATGGCAACATGACATATCAAATTTACAAGAGCAAGTGCAACAAATTTCGCTCTCGCAAAGAGCAACAAAAAATGACATGGAAGTTTTGAAGAAAGGCATGGAAACTAAAATGGATGGTTTGAAGAAAGGCGTGGAATATAAGATGAATGGTTTGAAGAATGGCATGGAAGCTAAGATAGATGGGATGGAAGCTAAGATAGATGGCATGGAAGCTGTGATGGAATCTAAGATGGATGACATGGAAGCTAAGCTCGATGAAAAAATGGAAAACATGAGGAATGATCTAGAAGCAGACATGGAAGGTTTCGCAAATTTGATACAACAAATGTTTCCTAATGGTGAATAGATAGTAGAGGAAACTCATGATGAGAAAAAAATAAATGCTAATCGTGATGTCATAAACTCTAATGTTGGCGGGAAGAACCACCATATTCCAAAAATGGATATGAGGAAGTTTGATGTAAAGGATCTTGTAACATGGATACTACAAATGGAGCAATATTTTGATCTCAATAATGTGTAAAACACACAAAAGGTACGCATTGCAACTTTACACTTAGAACAAAATACATTTGTATGGTATCGATGGCTTTTCTCCTGTAAAAAAATTGTCACTTGGTCAATTTTTACGAAGGAAATGATAGCACATTATGAGGATACAAAGAGAAACACCTTCTTTAGCCAATTGATAAATCTCAAACAAAAGGGTTTAGTGGGGGAGCACATTGAGGACTTCCAAAAATTGAATATAAGGGTAACTGATATTACAGAGGAACAAAGGATTGATCTCTTCATAGGTACTTTAAAGGATAGCATCCAACATGAAGTTCGCGTTTTGGAACCCGATTCATTGGAGAAGGCATTTAGGTTGGCAAGAAAAATTGAATGTAAAATTATGGCGACAAGGAAGCATACCACTCACTTCTATAAGGAGGGAAGTGTTGCTACTCCTAGATTTAAACAACCTACAAGGTTGACACCACAACAATTGGAAGAAAAAGGAGAAAAAGGGCTTTGCTACAGTTGTGATAGAAAATACACTAAAGGTCATAAGTGTGCTGATAAGAAATTATTTTACATAGATTGTGAAGAGGAAGAAGAAAATGAACAAGAAGAGGATATACACCAGGAACCAACCCTAGAAGAGGAAGAAATGAATCCGACCATATCGTGTAATGCACTGGCAGGAATTACCACTCCTCAAACTCTCAAGATAGAAGGACATATCAACAAGAAAAAGGTAATAGTGTTGATTGATTCAGGTAGCACCCATAATTTTATTCATTGTAAGGTAGCCAAGGAATTGAATTGTTTCCTATACCCAGCACCAGAATGTCAAGTGATGGTTGCAAATGGAGGAACTATAAATTGCTCTGGAAAATGCCATAATATCAAGCTAACCATGGTGGAATATGTATTGAATAGTCCAATGATTTCCATTCCTATGGGAGGTGCTGATGTTGTACTAGGAGTACAATGGTTACAATCTTTGGGGATGGTAGCTTTTAATTTTCAAGAACTTTTCTTGAAATTTTTTTTAGAAGGAAAGGAAGTCAAATTACGGGGTATTGTAGGGAAGCCAGGAAAGATAATAAGCTCTAATTTCATGACAAAGCTTCTAAAGAAAGAACAACGAGGCGTAATTGCACAATTATGTTCACTAGAAGTTCCAACATCAAAATCATCTATTTCTGCAGATCTCCAACAAGTCTTGGACAATCATTCCAAGGTGTTTGAAACTCCCAAAGGACTCCCACCTATTCGTGATCATGATCATGCTATTCATTTGATTCCAGGAAGTGTTCCTCCAAACATCGAGCCTTATAGATATCCTTACTTCCAAAAGAGCGAAATTGAACGTATGATTGCAGAAATGTTAGAGGCGGGTATAATTCAACCTAGTCAAAGTTCTTTCTCTGCTCCTGTAGTATTGGTACACAAGAAGGATGGATCATGGCGCATGTGTCCCGATTATAGGGAGCTCAATAAGCTCACCATTAAAGATAAATTTCCCATTCCTGTGATTGATGAATTATTGGATGAATTACATGGAGCAATCTATTTTACCAAGTTGGATCTTTGTTCAGGATATCATCAAATTAGAATGAAGACTGAAGATATTCCAAAAACAACATTTCTAACTCATGAGGGTCATTATGAATTTTTGGTCATGCCTTTTGGCCTTACCAATGCACCTTCTACATTTCAAGGGTTGATGAATTCCATTTTCAATCCCTTCCTTAGAAAATTTGTGCTAGTATTTTTTGATGATATACTAATCTACAACAGGTCTTGGAAGGATCATGTTCAACATGTTGACAGGGTGCTCAAACTATTGGAGGAGAAACAATTATATGCAAAAACATCCAAATGTTTCTTTGGAGTACAAGAGGTGGAATATCTGGGTTATATTGTATCTCATGAGGGTGTTAAGGTAGACCCTAACAAAATTAAAGCCATTAAGGAATGGAAAGTCCCCACAACCATAAATAAATTGCGAGGATTTCTCAGGTTAACAAGGTATTATCATATGTTTATTAAGAATTATGGGAGAATAGTAGCACCTCTAACAACATTATTGAAGAAAGATGCATTTTCATGGACTCCTAAAGCAACTAAGGCCTTTCAATATCTTAAAGAGGTAATGTTCCTAACACCGGTCCTAGCTACGGCAGACTTCAGAAAAACCTTTATTGTGGAATGTGATGCCTCAAGAAATGGAATTGGTGTTGTTTTAATGCAAGAAGGAGGACCCATTGCATTTGAAAGTCATCCAATCAAAGGAAAGTATTTACAGAAACATATTTATGAGAAGGAAATGTTAGCAATAGTGCATGCACTAAAGAAATGGAGAACTTACCTAATGGGAATACACTTCAAGGTAAAAACTGATCATGATAGTCTTAAACATTTTTTGGAACAAAGACTATTTTCAGAAGAGCAGCAAAAATGGGTCACAAAGATGTTGGGTTATGACTTTGAGATAATCTAAAAAAAATGGAAGCTAAATGTTGTTTCAGATGCACTCTCAAGAAAGAATGAAGAGGTGGAAGCATTGCTTTGTGTCATTTCTATTATCCAACCAGATTGGATAACCGAAGCAAGAGATGAATGGAAGAAGGATGAAGAAGTGTGGACACTGATTCAAAATTTGCAGCAAGATCCTAGTACATCTAATACATTTAGTTGGAAAAATGATTCCTTATGGTACAAATATCGCTTACATATTTGTAAGAATTCCCAACTAAAAAAAAAGATTCTTTTGGAATTGCGGACTTCTCCTTTAGGAGGACACTGAGGATTTTTAAAAACTTACCACAGCGTGAAGAAATATTTTTTTGGGATGGCCTTAAATCTGATATTCAAAAGTTTGTGGCAGAATTTTTGGTTTTCCAGCAGAATAAAGTTGAGACAATTAAGACTCCAGGTCTTCTACAACCTTTATCCATTCCAAGTCAACGTTGGGAGGATATTTCAATGGATTTTATCACAGGTTTACCTAAGTCCGAAGGAAAGAGTGTCATCATGGTGGTAGTTGATAGACTTACCAAGTATGCACACTTTTGTGCATTATCTCATCCATTTAAAGCAAGTACAGTTGCTACTACATTTATGGACACAATTCAAAAGCTACATGGAAACCCAAGGGTTATTGTGAGTGACAGAGATCCCATTTTTACTGGAAATTTTTGGACAGAGTTATTTTCTTGTTTGGGTACTCAATTAGCTCATAGCTCATTTTAGCATCCTCAATCCGATGGTCAAACTGAGATACAAAATAAATGTTTGGAATGATATCTTCGTTGTTTTGTATCTGATAAACAAACACAATGGATCAAGTGGTTACCTCTCACTAAAAGGTGGTATAACACTTCCTTCCATACTGCAACAAAAATGACCCCATTTATGGCACTTTATGGATATCATCCACCATCTATCACATCATATTTATGAGAAAATCCGAAGGTTCAAGTAGTGGAAGATCACATCAAGCATCAACAAGAAGTTCTCGAACTCTTAAAGGAAAACCTAAATTTGGCAGAAAATCGAATGAAACAATAGGCATATTGTTAGGTCCCCATATCACTAGTATAGTTCCTTATTATTGTTATTGTAAACCCCTTATTGTTATTATTGTACCCTTGTAACCCCATTTTTTTATTATTGTGCCCTTAAATTATTATTGTTAGGTCGGCTAGGATTACATTGTGGCCCACTAGGATTACATTATGGCCCCATGGACTCCTATATATAGAAAGGAGGTTTTGTAAATTGTATCATCCAAGAATTTTTCATTCATGTAATGTATCGGAGGTTTACCCCTCGAAGTGGCTTATTTATAAGGCGTTGATATCTCTTTTCTTCTTTGGAACCGGTTTCCCAACATTTGGTATCGTAGGTTTGGATATAGGGGTTTCGCTCGCTCCAAACAAAGCCATCGTGGCATTGTCGCTTATAACTTGTTTTCTATGAAGTTTTGCTGAAACTTTTAGGTGCTAAGCCAATCCCTGAGGAAGAGTGTCTAAAATTCTTGAGCTTGCCCGCAATATTTTCATCAATATGATCTCAGGGAAGTTAGGGTCTTTTCAGTTCCTCAAATAGGTCATCATGCCATTTGCGCTATAAACGTTTTTTCTACTCAGGTTTGGGAATTTTGAAATTTTTATAGTGCTGTAAGGAATGCTAAGGAAACTCTTCAAAAAATTTCAGAGCTTGGTTCGCAATATTTTTGGAGATATGATCTGTGGAAGGTAGTGCTTTTTCAGGCTCCTGAATTTCATCTCAAAAAGGTGATCGTGGGAAAATTTCAATAAATCTCTCTCTGAGCATCGGATTTGAGTGCCGTAAAAAGTGGTTGTAATTACATGGACTGTAGTTTCTTAGCTATCAATTTCAGAGGCAAAGGACAAAACAGTGACACGTGGAAAGTCTTACAATTTTGCTATACTGAACCAGTCCATAATTAGGTCATTGTGGGAGATTGGACATAAATTTGTCTTCGAGAATCCAAATCAAGTCAGACCTATGGCATTAAAAAGAGAATTGATAGGGCTACTTCAGTGCTGAATTTAAAATATTGAAAAGATACAATCACAGAGATAATACAATTTCAATATCGAGCTCCTCAAAAGCAAGTAAAAGGTGTGTATTTTTTTTTCCGAATTGCATAAGTCTTGTTTGAAGAATCAAGTTGAATTGATTGCAAGGGAATATTGTAGAATAGATATCGTATTAGATTATAAAATGGCCCCTAAGAAGAATTTAACACCCATTAAGCCCTTGGAAAGCTCTACTATGACTCATGAAGATGAAGAATGGAAACATGACATATCAAAATTACAAGAGCAAGTGCAACAAATTTCGCTCTCGCAAAGAGCAACAAAAAATGACATGGAAGTTTTGAAGAAAGGCATGAAAACTAAGATGGATGGTTTGAAGAAAGGCGTGGAATCTAAGATGGATGGTTTGAAGAATGGCATGGAAGCTAAGATGGATGGCATGGAAGCTAAGATCGATGAGAAAATGGAAAACATGAAGAATGTTCTAAAAGCAGACATGGAAGGTTTGACAAAGTTGATACAAGAAATGTTTCCTAATGGTGAAAAGATAGTAGAAGAACCTCGTGATGAGAAAAACATAAATGTTAATCATGATTTCATAAACTCTAATGTTGGCGGGAAGAACCACCATATTCCAAAGATGGATATGAGGAATTTTGATGAAAAGGATCCTGTAACATGGATACTACAGATGGAGCAATATTTTTATGTCCATAACGTGCAAAACACACAAAAGGTACGCATTGCAACTTTACATTTAGAACAAAATACATTTGTATGGTATCGATGGCTTTGCTCCCGTAAAAAAAATGTCACTTGGTCAATTTTTACGGAGGAAATGATATCACACTATGAGGATACTAAGAGCAACACCTTCTTTATCCAATTGATAAATCTCAAACAAAAGGGTTTAGTGGGGCAACACATTGAAGACTTCCAAAAATTGAATATAAGGGTAACTGATATTCCAGAGGAACACAGGATTGATCTCTTCATAGGCACTCTAAAGGATAACATCCAACATGAAGTTCGTGTTTTGGAACCTGATTCATTGGAGAAGGCATTCAGGTTGGCAAGAGAAGTTGAATGTAAAATTATGGCGACAAGGAAGCCTACCACTCAATTCTATAAAGAATGAAGTGTTTCTACGCCTAGATCTCCACAACCTACAAGGTTGACACCACAACAATTGGAAGAAAAAAGAACAAAAGGGCTTTGCTATAGTTGTGATAGAAAATACACTAAAGTTCCTAAGTGTGCTGAAAAGAAATTATTTTACATAGATTGTGAAGAAGAAGAATAAAATGAACAAGAAGAGGATATACACCAGGAATCGGCCCTAGAAGAGGAAGAAATGAATCTGACCATATCATGTAATGCACTGGCAGGAATTACCACTCCTCAAAACTCTCAAGATAGAAGGACAGATCAAGAAGAAAAAGGTAATAATGTTGATTGATTCAGGTAGCACCCATAATTTTATTCATTGTAAGGTAGCCAAGGAATTAAATTGTTTCCTATACCCAGCACCAGAATGTCAAGTGATGGTTGCAAACGGAGTAACTATAAATTGCTCTCGGAAATGCCATAATATCAAGCTAACCATGGGAGAATATGTATTGACTAGTTCAATGCTTTCCATTCCTATGGGAGGTGCTAATGTTGTACTAGGAGTACAATGGTTACAATCTTTGGGGATGGTAGCTTTTAAATTTCAAGAACTTTTCTTGAAATTTTTTTCAGAAGGAAAGGAAGTTGAATTACGAGGTATTGCAGGGAAGCCAGGAAGGATAATAAGCTCTAATGTCATGAGAAAGCTTCTAAATAAAGAACAACGAGGCGTAATTGCACAATTATGCTCACTAGAAGTTCCAACATCAAAATCATCTATTCCTACAGATCTCCAACAAGTCTTGGACAATCATTCCAAGGTGTTTGAAACTCCCAAAGGACTCCCACCTATTTGTGATCATGATCATTCTATTCATTTGATTCCAGGAAGTGTTCCTCCAAACATCAGGCCTTATAGATATCCTTACTTCCAAAAGAGTGAAATTGAACGTATGATTACAGAAATGTTAGAGGCGGGTATAATTCAACCTAGTCAAAGTTCTTTCTCTGCTCCTGTAGTATTGGTACACAAGAAGGATGGATCATGGCGAATGTGTCCGGATTATAGGGAGCTCAATAAGCTCACCATTAAAGACAAATTTCCCATTCCTGTGATTGATGAATTATTTGATGAATTACATGGAGCAATTTATTTTACCAAGTTGGATCTTCGTTCAGGATATCATCAAATTAGAATGAAGACTGAAGATATTCCAAAAACAACATTTCGAACCATGAGGGTCATTATGAATTTTTGGTCATGCCTTTTGGCCTTACCAATGCACCTTCTACATTTCAAGGGTTGATGAATTCCATTTTCAAACCCTTCCTTAGAAAATTTGTGCTAGTATTTTATGATGATATACTAATCTACAGCAGGTCTTGGAAGGATCATGTTGAACATGTTGACAGGGTGCTCAAACTATTGCAGGAGAAACAATTATATGCAAAAACATCCAAATGTTTCTTTGGAGTACAAGAGATGGAATATCTGGGTCATATTGTATCTCACGAGGGTGTTAAAGTAGACCCTAACAAAATTAAAACCATTAAGGAATGGAAAGTACCCACAACCATAAATCAGTTGCGAGGATTTCTTGGGTTAATAGGGTGTTATCGCAAGTTTGTTAAGAATTATGGGAGAATAGCAGCACCTCTAAAAACATTATTGAAGAAAGACGCATTTTCATGGACTCCTGAAGCAACTAAGGCTTTTGTACATCTTAAATAGGCAATGTGCCTAGCGCCTGTCTTAGCTACGCCAGACTTCACAAAAAGCTTTATTGTGGAATATGATGCCTCAGGAAATCGAATTGGTGTTGTTTTAATGCAGGAAGGAAGACCCATTGCTTTTGAAAGTCGTCTAATCAAAGGAAAGTATTTACAGAAACCTATTTATGAGAAGGAAATGTTATCAATACTGCATGCACTAAAGAAATAGCGAACTTACCTAATGGGAAGACACTTCAAGGTAAAAAATGATCATGATAGTCTTAAACACTTTTTGGAACAAAGACTATATTTAGAAGAGCAGCAAAAATCGGTCACAAAGATGTTGGGTTATGACTTTCAAATAATCTACAAAAAAGGAAAGATTAATGTTGTTTCAGATGCACTCTCAAGAAAGAATGAAGAGGTGGAAGCAGTGCTTTGTGCCATTTCTATTATCCAACCAGATTGGTTAACCGAAGCAAGAGATGAATGGAAGAACGAAAAATATGTATGGACACTCATTCAAAAGTTGCAGCAATATCCTAGTACATCTGATACATTTAGTTGGAAAAATGATTCCTTATGGTACAAATATTACTTATATCTTTATAAGAATTCCCAACTAAAACAAAAGATTCTTCTGGAATTGCACACTTCTCCTTTAGGAGGACACTCGGGATTTTTAAAGACTTTCCACAGGGTGAAGAAAGATTTTTTTTGGGATGGCCTTAAATCTGATATTCAAAAGTTTGTGATGGAATGTTTGGTTTTCCAGCATAATAAAGTTGAGACAATTAAGACCCTGCGACTTCTACAACCTTTATCCATTCCAAGTCAACATTGGGAGGAGATTTCAATGGATTTTATCACAGGTTTACCTAAGTCCGAAGGAAAGAATGTCATCATGGTGGTAGTTGATAGACTTCCCAAGTATGCACACTTTTGTGCATTATCTCATCCATTTAAAGCAAGTACAATTGCTACTACATTTATGGACAGAATTCAAAAGCTACATGGAAGCCCAAGGGTTATTGTGAGCGACAGAGATCCTATTTTTACTGGAAATTTTTGGACGGAGTTATTTTCTTGTTTGGGTACTCAATTAGCTCATAGCTCATCTTATCATCCTCAATCTGATGGTCAAACTGAGATAGTAAATAAATGTTTGGAAGGATATCTTCGTTTTTTTGTATCTGATAAACAAACACAATGGGCCAAGTGGTTACCCCTCGCTGAATGGTGGTATAACACTTCCTTCCATACTGCAGCAAAAATGACCCCATTTATGGCACTTTATGGATATCATCCACCATCCATCACATCATATTTAAGATAAAATTCGAAGGTTCAAGCAGTGGAATATCACATCGAGCATCAGCAAGAAGTTCTCCAACTCTTAAAGGATAACCTGACTTTGGCACAAAATCGAATGACACAACAGGAAGATCAACATCGCAGCGAGAGAAGTTTTGATGTAGGAGATTGGGTATTTTTACGGCTACAACCATAAAAACAAATGTCCCTCAAGCAAGCTAAGAAGGATAATAAATTATCACGAAAGTACTATGGTCCTTACAAGGTGTTGCAAAAGATTGGTACTATGGCATACAAATTGGAGCTTCCTGCTTCTTCGCGAGTACATCTAGTTTTCCATGTTTCATGCTTAAAAAAATTTATAGGTGAAAATCTTCCAGTTCAAACAATATTTCCAGAACTTGATGAGGAAGGAAAAATCATATTGGAACCTGAAGCGGTCATGGAAACAAGAACTTGAAAGATACAGAATCGATCAATTTCAGAGTATATCATCAAGTGGAAGAACTTACCCACTGACGATTCTACATGGGAGGATGAGAATTTTATACAGAAGCACCCGGAGCTACTCAAGCATTGAGGACAACACTTTTTTGAAGGAGAGGGGCATGTTAGGTCCCCATATCACTAGTATAGTCCCTTATTATTGTTAGTGTAAACCCCTTATTGTTATTATTGTACCCTTGTAACCCCATTTTGTTAATATTGTTCCCTTAAATTATTATTGTTAGGTCGGCTAGGATTACATTGTGGCCCACTAGGATTACATTATGGCCCCATGGACTCCTATATATAGATATGAGGTTTTGTAAATTGTATCATCCAAGAATTGTTCATTCATGTAATGTATTGGAGGTTTCCCCCTTGAAGTGGCTTATTTATAAGGTGTTGATATCTCTTTTCTTCTCTTTTTGGAGCTGGTTTCCCAACACATATCAGCATTGCAGCGAGAGATGTTTTGATGTAGGAGACTGGTTATTTTTACGATTACAACCATACAAACAAATGTCCCTCAAGCAAGAAAAGAAGGATAATAAATTATCGCCAAAGTACTATGTTCCTTACAAGGTGTTGCAAATGATTGGTACTATGGCATACAAATTGGAGCTTCTTGCTTCTTCACGAGTGCATCCAATTTTCCATGTTTCATGCTTCAAGAAGGTTATAGGTGAAAATTTTCCAGTTCAAACAATATTGCCAGAACTTGATGTGGAAGGAAAAATCATATTGGAACCTGAAGCGGTCACGGAAACCAGAACTTGACAGCTACAGAATCGATCAATTTTACAGTATCTCATCAAGTGGAAGAACTTACCCACTGAAAATTCTACATGGGAGAATGAGAATTTTATATAGAAGCACCCAAAGCTACTCAAGCATTGAGGACAACTCTTTTTTGAAGGAGAGGGGCATGTTAGGTCCCTATATTACTAGTATAGTCCCTTGTTGTTGTTAGTGTAACCCCCTTATTGTTATTATTGTACCCTTGTAACCCCCATATTGTTATTATTGTGCCCTTAAATTATTATTGTTAGGTCCGCTAGGATTACATTGTGGCCCCACTAGGATTACATTGTGACTCCATGGACCCCTATATATAGAAAGGAGGTTTTGTAATTTGTATCATCCAAGAATTCTTCATTCATGTAATGTATTGGAGGTTGCCCCCTCGAAGTGGCTTATTTATAAGGCATTGATATCTCTTTTCTTCTATTTTTGGAGCTGGTTTCACAGCATTCCTCGATAGAATGGTGTATAAGAAATGGAAAAAATAAGACAATGGTTGAATGTACTTGAAGCATGATAAAAGGTAAAATTTTTGCTAAAGGTTTTTGGGATGAAACAATTAGCGTTGTTGTATATTTGAAAAATAGAATTCGTTCCAAATTTCTAGAACAAAAAAAACCTTATGAAGCATTTCATCGATATCAACAAATAGTGATTCAATTGAGAATATTTGCAAGTATGACATTTTGGTATGTTCCTAAATAATATAGGAGAAAGCTTGGTGCCAAGGAAATCAAATGCATCTTTATTCATTTTTGTGATTATAAAGCTTATAAAATGTATTATCCTACGACTCACAAAGCCTTTTCAAGAAGAGATGTTATATTTCATGAATGTACATACATGATACCAAAAGAGGGAGATCACAATGTATGGAATTACTTGAATGCAACAAAGTATAAGAATGTGAAGATCAATAAGTTAATGTCGAAGAACAAGGTATCATTGAAGCTACAAGCACACCAAGAGGAAGTGAAGCAACTGTAAAATCCATGAGCAATTCAGAATATCAATAAGGAAAATCCAGACACTAGTCAAGTATAAATGTTATGCATTAATGGCTCAAGTTATGAACATATTTTAACCTATAAATTATGAACAAGTCAAAGATAACAAAAAATGGATGCATGCCATGAAAAAGAATATGATTCTATATGAAAAATGATAAATAAGAAGTAACATAGTTTCCTAAGGATAAAGTTCCGATTGGCTCGAAATGGTTATTCAAAACTAAATATGATGGTGACGGAAGTATTGATAAATATAAATATACACTAAAAGAAAAGGGCTACCCGCAGAATAAAAGGAAATATTATGAAGAAATGTTTTCACCTGTAGCTAAAATGAGCATCATTAGAATTTTGATTGCATTTTCTATTAAGCATACATAGAAGCTAAATATGTTAGATGTCAAGAAATCACTTCTAAATGTACAATTAAAGGAAGAAGTCAATTTTTTTCAAATACAAGGTTTTCTAAAGAAGCGAGAGTAACATATTATTTGCAAGTTAAATAAAGAATTAGATGGACTCATATAGGAACCCATGTCTTGGGATCTGAAAATTTCTAAATTCTTCTCTCAACAAGGTTTTACTAAATTAATTGAGATCCAAATCTCTAAATCAAGAGGGATGAAAAGGGAATGTTTCTTTAATATATATATGTTGATGATCATATTATAATAGTAAATTCTACTAGGTTAAGTGAAAACATCAAAAGTTGTCTATCAAAAGAATTTGACATGAAGTATCTTGGATATTTTCATTTTTGTTTAGGCCTTAGATTTTGGAGAGATAATGGTAGAACCATGGTCCAAAAAAGTAAATATACATAAGAATCAGTCAGAAGTTTCATTCTAAATGGATGTAAAGCAATATCTACACCACTAGAATAAATGTTGAACTCAGTAGTGATGAGGAAACAAAAGTAGTGAATGCTACATTTAATAGACATTTGGTGGGAAGTTTGTGTATGAATTTACATGGTAAGATCCTTAGATCAAACACCAAATGTCATTACTCACAAACAGATCACAAATTAGTACACCAATATTTGACGTGGTTAAAACCCTCAAAGAGGGAAACAGTCCATGGCATGAGCCAACGCGGCCACTTCAGGTAATTTATTAATATAAAATAAAGAAAATTTACATAAGCTTCTCTCATAAACAGTTACCAAAGATATGACCCTCCATGCTCCTTAAATAGAGATCATGGACCAATCAGGTGTTAAGCCACATATCAAGTGTCGGTAATACTGAGGAGAGAGTAAAGCATCAGATCACTACATATCATTACCGTCGAATTATAAGTAACAAATGTATATAGTAAAGAAACACATGTTACCTAACTTTGTTGGGTGTGGAGCTTGATCATCTTGTTTATTTTGTATCACAGCGTTGGAACCCTGTACCCTAATGGGGTGGCAATGCCGCCCATAATTAAACGCTACCCAGGGGGTCCAGGGGGGGTGGATGAGACTTTATGGAGCCCCCCCTGGCAGGGGGTTTTGGGTGCAGTTCCCCATAGCTAAAAACAGATGTAAAATTTCCTTTTAAAAACATACTAATTTCTAGTCAATCTGGGTCATTCATTAGGCGGATGATCTAACAGTAGAAGTTATGTTTAGTTTATGGTTTTTTGCCCTAGAAGGAAACCCCACTTTTGTATGAGGGTATTTTATTGCGGCTGTGTAAGGTATGTGTATTCTCATAGCGAGAAATCGATAGGGAGAATATGAAAGAGAATACAACGGATCTATTGTAGGTTGTGTCTCTTCATTTTGCTAGATAACGGAAAGGAAGGACTGGTTGTTTGAGGTGGATATAGCCCAAACTAGGTGAACCAGGTATATCTGTGTCTGTCTGGTTTTATGTGTTTCTTGAGTTTGTGTTTCCACATATATTATATTTTTTCCATTGCTCTGTAATATATAATTTTCTAACAAACTCTACGCTAGACCAAGTTATAATTAACTATTTCCTATGTGTCAAAATATCCTAACATCCCCCCTTAAGAACAACTTGGGATAGGATTGAAGGATTTACAAAGGTGACACAAAAGCAGACTATTTACTATATGTCGAAATATCCTAACATCCTATCCCAAGTTTTTCTTAAGGGGGGATGTTAGGATATTCCAACACATAAGAAATAGTTAAGTATAAATTGGTGTAGTGTAGAGTTAGGTAAAATTGTGTTTCTTTACTATGTACATTTGTAACTTATAATCTGATGGTCATGATATTTAGTGATCTGGCGATTCACTCTCTCATCGGTATTACCGACACTTGATACGTGGCTTAGCACCCGATTGGTCCATGATCTCTATTTAAAAAGCATGGAGGGTCATTTTTTTAGTAATACCAAGGAGAGAGTGAATCATCAGATCACTACATATCGTGATGGTCGGTTATAAGTTACAAATTTACATAGTAAAGAAACACACTTTTCCACATATATTATATTTTTTCCATTGCTCTGTAACATATAATTTTCTAACAAACTCTACGCTAGAAAAAGTTGTACTTAACTATTTCCTATGTGTCAGAATATCCTAAGAGTTTGAATTACCTAAATACAATCGAGATAGATATTACATGATTATTCCACATACTTAGTTAGTTCATTGCTAAGCCACATGAAAGTCACTAGAGAGAAGCCAAGACAATTCTTCAATATTTGAAGGAGACCAAGAATTTTTTTATTGAATATACTAATGATTGGAATGCTTAGTTCATAGGTTATTTAGAAAGTAATTGGGTAGGAGATAAATATGACAGGATGTCCACCTCTAGTTATGCATTTAGTATTGTATCCAATATCATTTCAAGAATAAGAAATTTTTTCTTTTCTTCCACTGAAGCTAAGTACAAATCCTTATCTAGTTAAACCTGTGAAGCAATCTCGCTAGGAGGAATTCTAGAAGTCATGGGAAATAGAAAGGATGGACAAAAATTATCAAATGTAACAGTAAAAGCTCAATCGAATAGGAAAAAAACCTAGTCTGTCATGTAATATCGAAACATATTGAAACATAACTTCATTTTTTATAAGAAGAAATGCACACAAAGGAAATTAATTTGATCTATTGTAATGAAAAGTTAATGTGACAGACACGTTTACTGAGCCTCTAGAAAAATATCAGTTTACATTATCTAGAAAGATGTTAGTTGTGGTAAATAATTCATTTCTCCATTAAGGAAGAGTGTTACAGATAATAGAGAAATGGAAGTTCTAATTTGTGTGAGTTTTGAGGTCGTGTCCTAGAACTCGTTGTTTTCCAATGTGAGTGATTTGTAGATGACTAGGAGTATTTATCCTTGAGGTGTTTGTTCTTACCTAATCTATCAATTCCATTACTATATAATGTCTCTCTAAGAGGTATTTGGTGTATGGCATGATCCCGATTTAATAAAATTCTTTCATTAGAAATTTCTGTCATTTCTTTGTTGTCTCAATTTTTTGTCAACTTTATATAGCAACCACACCGAAAACTATGATACCAAAATAAAAAAATAAATAAAATAGAGAAAAGGCACAAGTCTGTCATAATATACTTTTAGTAAATTAGGCTCACGGTACACACGAGATACATGATAAGGTACCATTATGTATTAATGTGATATATAGAGTAGATAAGCACAAAAACCTAGAGGATGAAAACTCCTACTCAGCTATCACTCACACACATTGGAAAACAACGAGTTTTAGAACATTGTCATGAAGCTCAAACAATCCTGAACTTTCATTTCTCTATTATCTCTAACAATGTCCTTTTAAACCCTTGGACATTTCAACTCATACACATAATTTATATCCAAAAGTAAACAAACATCAAATATAAAATTATATATTTAAACTTATATAAATTTTAAATTGATGAACTAATAATTTAGAAGAAGAATTGATAACATATGGCACAGGATAATAAATAGATGAAATGATTCTTGTTGCTCGAATCCTCGAATACAATTTTGAGCGATATTGTGATTTCTTATTATTTAAAATGCATGTTTGAATGCACATCTGGATTAAAAACCCTACTAACTCCATGATGCGCTTAAAATTTATAGATTAAAGAACTTTAACTCGTGATTTTTAAAAATCTCTGCCAAGTTTGAACAAAATTTACCCAGAAAAATGTTTGGAAAAATACTTTTTCATCTATTAGTTAAACTATGCGAGAACATAATCTCACACACACACACACACACATTGATTAATAAATAAATAAATAAACCTAATAGTGAATAAATGATGACATTATAATTGTGTGAGGGAATGAGGTCAGTTCAAAGGGGAAGTCAATATTTTATCAACTTAAAGTGATAACATTATAAATATATAATCTATATTCATAATCTCTATTCTTATGATCTTTTTAAGTAATTAAGAATGCTTAGAGATTTATGTTTCAATGCGGGTATGCTTGTTTAGAGTGGAAAGAAAACGGTCATTATACTGAAATTGAATAAAATTGTTTACAATACTTTAATATATGACAATAACAACTTGGAAAAAGTGTCTTAATATGAATTTCTCATAATCAATAATCATAAAAGCATCATTACAACATCAACAAAAGCATAAATTGAGGATGGAAAGTTTATTATGGGCTTAAAAATAATTGTAGCTCAGTAGAATTTCGACGATGGGATTATAAAAATCTCCTCTTCGATATATATTCTACTGCTATTAGTTTGTTTAGATGCAAAGCATATGGATGTAGTAGATATGCTATAATCTCAAAATTAATGGAAATACATCTATCCTATTGTCCTTATAAACATAAGTGTTTCCCCCATTGGGAGCACAACTATGACTAGGTACCTAATGTACACCATCAAGTTAAACATGAGAGAGAGGAGGCAAGGCCTAAAATTGCTTCAAACTCCACCCGAAACCACCTTCATCCTAAATGGAATGGCATAAGGATGTATAGTCTTACCTAAAGCATTGGGGAATCATGCATAATTTTGAAAAATAAAGATAATACTAAAAATATTATTGTATGGAAATTGAAAGAAGAAATGTGGCGGGATAAAGAGTTAGAGTGAAAAAATTAAGATATTATAAAGAGGTGATCACCTTTATTTAAAAAATAAAAGTTATCTTTGACTTTTGATAAATGTAAAGAACAATATAAACATTGTTTAAAAAAAATATTTGTTAAAAAAAATAAAGTGTTTCTGCTTTCTTTTCCAAAAATAAACCATATAGATATTTTTGAAATATCCACATAATTTATCTCCAAAAATGAAAATACAATTATAAAAATTAATTTTCATAAATTTCATAATAAAATTTTATATTGATAAATTTGAAAAATACACTAATATGAAAAGTATGCCACCTTTTTCACACTAAAAGAGTTCCAAATAGAAATGCATTTCCAATTAAAATGAGATACATATTTTAAAATTAAATCTCAATTTTGGAAAATCCAACCTTATTGAAACTTAAATTATTCAAAATTATGATTATCTTAAAACACTTTTCTTAAAATTATTTTAATTATTTAAAAAAAAATACGAAATAAAGAATTTCTACTATTTTTTTATCCCTTACATACTGATTAATTCATTAAAATCTCATTGATATCATTATCATTACATATTCATATTACATCTATAACACAATATTTTGGATAAACTTGGAGTGAATTTCCTGGTCTTACCATGCACATTGGATACCAATAACAAATATTATTATTATTATTTTATTTAATAATAAAAAATAACATATATAAAATATTTATCTATACAAATAAAAATTATTTCAAAATCATCCATTATTTTTCATATATCCGATTTTAAATATAAAAAACAGACTTGGCGACTGTCCTAACTTCGAATGGTGAACATTGTTGGAAATTCACAAATTCAATATTTAACATTATAATTTTTTCCCACTAAAAGACTTGTTAATGGAAAAATATTTCCAATTAAAATGACATACATATTTTAAAATTAAATCTCAATTCTAAAAGATCCAGAAATTTTAATTAATCTAAATTATGATTATTTTGAAACAATTTTCTTAAATTAATAGAATTTCAATTTTTTTTATCTCTTACAAACTGATTAGGTTATTAAAATCTCGTTGATGTCATTATCAATACATATTAATATTATATCTAGAGTGAATTTCCTTGTCTTACCATGCACACTCGATACCAATAACAAATACTATTATTATAATATTATTTAATAATAAAAAATCAGATTTAACATATACATAATTATAATTTGTATTTATATAAATAAAAATTATTTCAAATCATAAATTATTTTTTATATATCCAATTTTAAATATAAAAAACAGAGTTCACGACTCTCCTAAATTCAAATGGTTGACATTGTTCGAGATTCACAAATTCAATATTTAACATTATATTTCTTTCCACGAAACCATTAAATTAATCTTGCGTTACCTTTCTTCCCGCGTCTCTCTTAAATTTAAATTGTCATCATTGTTCGAGCTTCACAAATTCAATATTTAAAATCACAATGATTTTCAAATGTTTATGCGTTCAAAAATTAAACATAAAAAACATTTTGATGGTAAGTTTTTTTATTTTTTATTAATTATATATTTAAAATAATAATTTAATTAAAATTATAGTTAATGTGATAGCTTCATTTAAGTTAACTAGTGTTAACTAGTTAAGGACAATTTGTTTAATTTTCTTTTTTCGCACAAGAAAAACTTAAATCATTATTGTTGATAAAATAAATCATTTCGCTGAAATTATTAAATTAGGAGGAATTAATTAATGGAAAGAAAATCTTTTAAACTGATTGTTAGTATGAATCTTTTGTCGGAAAAAGACCACTTTAGCTACGCATAACAAATAGCCCTAACATCAATTATGGCTGCCAATATCTTTAAATCTGTAATTAGGTGATCCAAATAAAGCTGCACAAATACAGATCTAAGCATAAAAGACATTAAGCAGTGAAAATAAAATGTTGCTCCATACATCCAATAGACAAGACAAGAACAATATATTTGAAAGAATTTTTATATTAAAAGGGGCACCTGAGAGGAAAACAAGAAAGGTGTTTCCAATTCTCCTCAATGGGATGGGTCCTTGAAAGTCCTCAGCATTTCAGATCTAAAATTTCTCTCTCTTGTTGGTATAGAAAACCGAGACAAACATAGAACTCAAAGGGAGCTCACAAAGCAAATGACGGAGAATGTGGCAATGCTAATGGCTCAAAGTCAGACCAAGAATATAGATCTAGAGTGATCTAATATGCAATGAAAGGTGACTAATGAATGGGGAAAATGCTTCTAGTTATAACAAAATATTAGGGCGATCTAGAACTTGGTGCATGAATAAAATATTTTTAATCAGATTCTAGAGCCACCCTTTAGGAATATTTTATTCTATTTGTTGGAGGGAAAATTATTTTTGACTTGGGTCAATTCCTTTATTTATAAACAATAAATAAATATATGATTTATTTATTATTTTAAGGAAATGATGGGAATATAATTAAATAAATAGTGATTTATTTAATTATTTATAAATGATTTAGTCAAATTTAGCTAGGAATATTATTAAATAATGATTTAAATAACTTATTCCTAGGAAATAATCAAATAAATAAGCATTTATCTAATTAATTTATTTGTTTTGAGTTAAATATGACCAGGAAATATAAACAAATATAGATTTGTTTATTATTTCCTTTTGGGGTTTCTTGTTTAGACCATAAACAACTTAATAAAGGTGTTTTACTAAGTTATTTCACATAGTGAAAGCAATTTTACTTAGGGTAAAATTGGTCTTACATGGTGTACTTGGGTTCATCTAATGATAATAGATTAGATGACCAAAAAATGGTGTAACAGATTTCCCCCCAACGTACAAGTGTTAGGAGCAAATCATATGACTGAAGTACGTTGTAAGAACTCAATCACTAGACATCAAGAGGGAAGTCAGAGAGAGAAATGTAAGGTAGTTTAATGTGCTAAAGGACGAGACCGTGAGGAGACAAGACTTACAGGTGCAACAAGTCTCTAGTTTATGAAGTGGTACCTGTGCTAAAGGTGGCGGGGGAGGCATACCTATGCCTGCCCAGACAAAGTACAAAAGAATAGGATGTCCAGTAAATAAGGAACCAAACCATAAAGTACATGCTGACATAAATACGAGCCAGAAAAATAGAATGATGAATCCCACATACATGTTGTGCCTTGAATAATAGTCAGGACTTATACAACAATATTTTAGTACATGAGATACAAATACAACCCAAATGACCCCTACACACAGGGAAGGGCTCGCAAAATCAGACTGGTACATGCAAATCGAAGAAGCGCTGCAAGCGGCTGAGGCCGAGGTCATCAAATAGAAGGAGCTACATCAAGGGCTGAAATGAAGAAGTCATCCGGGCATGTGGGGGTCTACCTGCAGGGCCACCCCCTCATGAGGGTTGAGACATCTCACACACACCCAGGGGTCACCAACAGCGGCTGCTGCATCACTGGACCATCAAGTATATATATCGCGATCATGCTGAAAGGAGCTCGAACCAAGGTACACCGCCCTCTAGACCTGGCTTTTGGAGTAAATTGGCTAATGTCGACAGAAGGAGGTCCTCCATAGGTGAGGCAATAAGGGATCCCCAACTAAGGCACGAGAGAAAATAGTAGAGCGACTAACAGACAAACACTAATGATGATGATGAAATGAGGGATACTGAGTAGTGGATGGATGACTTCCCTTGTTAGAGCATAAAGGGCATGAATGGCTTGGCAGCGACTGACACAATATCATGAGGGATAGGGGACAATGGTACTAAAGGCCATAATGTGCAACACGAGAGAGAGACCAAGTAATATAGGATGGAGGACTATAGCGAGATACAAAAGCACTTGAGATAGACTCCATGATTGCGATGATGACTCAACTCAGATGCTCTAACCAAGGGCGACTCGATGGTGCTGCCACACAGTAAACGTCTAATGGGGGACCATAAAAACATGAGTACAATAGGGTATCTCATGATGAAAATCAACACGAACAAAGACAAGTAAGGAGGCAAAGTGGTGCCCCAAGTATGAGTGTTGCAAGTGAAGAAATTCGATTTTGAGGAGGGTTATGGTTGAGGGGCATGGGTGCCCCCAAGCATGTTGTGGTCATGCCAAAATGTATAAAGGGGAATCTAAGAATATTTTAATGATGTGGTGCGCCATTTGTTTTCTTTATGGTTATGCAGTATGAGAAAGGAAATGGAGGATTACCAATCTCTTTTAGTACTGCATATATGAATCAAATGGACTTTAAGTTTCTGGGTTGGCATACCGGGTATCACTATCACAAAGAGAGGATTTGGAGATAATGAACTGATACTCTCCTATAAAACCCATAGGTTGGTCAACAACAATGTCTAAGAGACTGGGTTGCTGATGTATGATGAAGGAACAATAAGGGGTATCATCCCTAGAGTGATATGAAGTGATATGGGACTCTAGAGGTTCGTCTAAATGTGGAAGAATAATGGTACTAAATTCGACATGACTAGATACACTATGAGAGTTGTGGAGAATTGTTTCTCCTAGTCTCTCAAATATGGGTGCCCCCTTACACAAACATGGGGTTTCAATGTAATGGCCACGAGGTGTACATGGTGTAAATGCATGGGTTTGATGTAAGGGGGAATAGATAAAGTCGGGGGTGGGGATTTATTCCATAATGTCGTCATCATGATAGAAGATGGGGTGACTGGTGGAAGAAAGACCACCTGACGCGGCGAAGCTACCTGACTCATCATCATGAGAAGAGAGGTTCACATGTGCATCGCCATAAGGGGTGACAGAAGAGTAAGAAGATAAAGGAGCTACCGATGTTGAGCCTAGGGTGATCGCTGAAGGAACGTCAAGCGAAACAACAGGGGAGGATTCAGAGGGAATGTTCCCCGAGGGTCTCATGAATGATGATAGGTAGAATATGGTGGACGAAGGCTCCATAATCTCGATATCAAGAGGGGGAATGTCAATGGGAGCCATCATTTCTAGTACTTCTGCCAAAGAAAAATGGGCAAATATGGGAGAGGTGGACTCGTTGCGCTTGGCCTCAAATTGGCGAACCGCGGCTAAAGAGGTGCGGAAGTCCTTGAGGCGGGAACAAAGGTGGGTGTAATGGCCATGGAGATCACACAAAGCATAGGGGTGGTTGGTGTGAATAGTCTTGCGGTTCTTGGCCGTGGTCGTGGAAGGGACAAAGCCTTTTGGGACCGTGGACTCAGGGAATGCAACATTGACCATGAGCTTGAGATGAGGCAATTTAGGAAAGGTATGGGTGGCGTGACTGACAACATCACATAAAGCACACTGGATGGTATGCTTTGGGGTTCGAGGAGGGGCAGGGTTTAACGGAGCAGCCTTGTATTTTGATGCCCCCTTGCGACCTTTGCCCTTCTTACTCGAAGTGGTCGCAATAGGAGGTGGTTCCTATTGAGGTGACTGAGGCACTGTTGAAGTGAGAGAAGTCATGGGACCGCTTGAACCGGGGTCAAAGCAAGATAAGGTTTGGGTTGACCAGGCGGGGTAGTGGCTGGAGGGTCAAGGTACCAGACGGGTATGCTCAGGGTCAGATTGGGGAGGGAGAGGGTGGCCATGATGGGAACCGAATAGACTCCGGGAGGGGGGTCAAGGAAAGGTATCTGACCAGTGGGGTAATGGCCAGGAGGGACGGCTCCAAATGGTTGAGACCTGGTGGAACCGACCCAGGAGGATAGAGGGGCTCATGGGTACCAGCTATAGGAGAAGGGCCAGAAGGAAGAGCTCTGGCTGGCTGAGGCGGAGGGCTAGGAGCAGGTTGTGGCAGGTGAGGTTGAGGTTGAGGTTGCTGACTAGCCGAAGTGGGTCGTTTAAGGTCAGCCCGAGACAATGGCATCATGCAAACATTCGCTAAGCTGGGATTAGAGACAGGATGAGGAGGAATACCAGGGAAAGTTCCAAGCAAGGAGGAGTCTTTGTAGACGCCGGGGGAGAAATTCGTCAAAGAATCGATGGTTTGCTTATGGGCTACAGAAGAGATGGTCGGCTTAGGGGAGGTCTGAGATTTTGGCTCATGATATGTCAACTGGTCAATGGTGACTATCTTTCCATTATGAGGGAAAAACATCTTGCGGTGGACCGCGAATGGGACAACAGACATGGCATAGGTGTAGCTATGCCCCAAAAGAATGTTATAATCAAGAGGGGAGTCGCTGAATTCAACGTCAACGCAAACAGTCTTGCCCGCAAGAGTGATAGGACAAGTACGGAAGAGGCCAATGGGCTGGGAGGCATGGTCGTCCCATGCACGAAGGGTGATGGTGGAAGGGGCCAGCTTAGGAGATCCGAGTTGTTTCCAAACCGAAGCAGACATCACACATGTAGAGGCCCCCTTGGCAATAATACACCGATCGAGGTTGGCATTTCGGATTTTGACTGGGATTTGGAAAGCAACAGAAGCAGGGAGGGGGGGGTGGTCTGAATGACGGGCATCAAAAACAATCAATTGGTCATCAGCAGGATCTACAGCACCCATGGCAGATAGTAGAGCCTTCTTTTAAGAAGGGCATGATTGGATGAGTTCCAGTGTTGAAATGGCAGCAGGAGATTGTGCCAGATCATCTACTATGCTATATGAATGAGAAACCTGTCCAGAGGTAGCATTTTGGCGTAATGGTCCCTTGGGAATCTTGGTATGAACCTCAGCTTTGGGAGAAGGGATTTGCAAGGGACCATTGGGTGTCGATAGAGGCTCTATAGGACCTAAAGATGGCGACTCGATGACAGACGGAGTAGGAGGCATGGAGTACTGACGAGACCGAGTTTGAAGGTTAAGGTCGACGGTGAGAGGTTGGTCAGAGGCCATCATGAGAATCTGGTAATTGGAGGACCCAGAAGGGGAAGGTGGAGTGGTTACTGGGGCATGAGGTGGTTGAGTAGCCACAAATCCTTGTTGAGGGAAAGGATCGGTAACACAGTAGGTTGAGAAGTAGCCGTATTGGGAGGGACAGTAGGGGAGGAATGTTATCTTCGCACGGTGGCCTGAGACTCCCACATCTGCCGCATCTGTGGTAATAGGGGATAATCGTGAGTGTAATGACCATAAACACCGCAACACGAACATGGCTTATTAGTTCGAAGTGGCCTGTCCCACTTGGGCTGAGAGCCCTGTGGCTGGTTGGCCGTGTTAGAATCAATACTTGGAGGATTGGATCCACGATTACCAGAGGAAGATTGATTGCCTTTCCTCTTTCGTTGAGAAGGAAGGGAATTATTCACACCTTTATGCACAAATACTTGCCCTGGAGGGGGTAGTAAGTGTGGCTGCAGGGGTGGAGATGGTAAGGGAGTGGGACATCCAAATGCTGGAGGAGCTGGGACACCAGGTTGTGGGTAAGGATAAGGGTTAGGATGGGAAACATTGAGGTAAGCAGGAGTGTGGGAAAAAGGAGGAGGCATGCCGTATCCTGGATACATGCTACCTGGAGGGGGAAAAGTGCTGGAGGTGCTGGACCCTCCTGGAGGGAAACCATATCCCATAAGAGGTTGAGCAGAGGTATGTGAAAGATCTCAAACGATACCTTCGGCAGAGTGAGATGCCCCCGGGGCGTGAGGACCACCGGGTTTGGGGAGGTCAAGGAGGATGATATAAACATAACCAGATTGAGCATAGATAAGGTCATATTTCAAGGCTATTTGGAGGGTGGCTTCTTCGGTTTGGGGAAAGTGGGATGCAACATCTTTTCCAATGGGAGGTAGGAGAGAGTGAAGGAATCAGTCCATATAAACCCGATATTCAAAGGTGGGAGCTCGACATAAGCTCTGTCTTCTCCGCCATTCCTGGACATGAGCGAAAAGGCGGATCGAAGAGGATTGACGAAAAGAAGTCAAGAGTTCTGTACCAATGCCATATCGGAGAGGGAGTTGGAAATAAGATAAAAATGCTTGGGCAATGGTCGCAAAGGTGGTATGGGAAGAGGTGGCCTGGTCAACATACCATTTAGAAGCTTCGCTGGTAAGCGTGCGTTGGAACAATCTAAGACGGATGGAATCATCAGTAATGGAATTGGATGAACACCACATGTGGAAAGATCGGATATGGTTGGAGGGATCTTCACTAGCAAGGCCTTTGAACTTGAGAATGTCGGAGGGGAGCTTGGTTGGCATAGTAGGCCAACTGACATCGTGGAGAATAGGATCATTGATCAGCTGATTGAAGTCGGGGAGACTGAGACCGACCATATAAGGGAGCAAAGGGACAGTCGAGGTAGGTCCCGTAGTGGTTCCACTGGAAATGGACCCAGCAGTAGAACTGGGGTTGCCACTAGCGCTAGGCCCTAAACTAGACATGGTGAAGGTAACAGGGGGAGAACTAGGAGTATAGGGAGAACCCGAACAATCAGAAGAAGAGTCGAAGTGCGGACTCGGGGGTGGACTAACTCGATGATGACGGGTAGGAGGAAGTCGACCAACCGGAAACTGAGGGTGAAGGCCAAGAAGTCTCTGGGAAAAATGCCTTGGAGGCACAATGATGACGGGAAGAAGAAAAACTGACAAGGGCAGGGAGGTGCAAAATCAAGTGAGGTTAATGTTGAAGCAAGGGCAAAGTGGTGCAGTGTCAATTGATTTTAAAGTCTTTGCTAGGCGATGTGAACCGGGCTCTTCTTCACTTAGGGTCAGTGTGTGGCGTGCGTTAATTTTAATTTTTAAAACCCAGACGTTTTGAGAGTAAAAGAAAAAGTGTGTTGCATAACTGAAAATAAATCTATAGTAAATAAGACTGTAATAACAGAAAATTAACAGCTAACAATGCATCAATCTAACCCAAGAAGGCGGGTCATTCAAAACTAGTCTATAAGAAGGAAAAAATCTAATCAAAGCATGCTAAAAGAGGCCAATAGATCTAAGGTCGGGAGGGACAGGGATCTAAAGGAGAAATCTGCTGAAAAAAGGTGCAGAAAACAACAAAGAGGCAGAGGCAAGGTTGCTACTACAAAAAAGGGAATCAGCTAAAGATGGGAGGGACAAGGAGGTGACCCTAGAGATATACCCAAACAAAACTATATGAGGTGATTTGAAAGGGAGAAGCTGATCTATAGGGATCTTAAAATGAGGTATCAGATCTGAAAGAAATAAGGCTGAAACTCTGGAAATTCAGACGTCTGAAACATCGAAAACTCTCCCACAAAAAGTAGAGGGTACTAGAGCCCTAAGGGGCAAGATTGCCACTTGGTTGAGTGAAACAGATCAGAAACAGGTCTAAACGGGCAGAGACAGAGGCTAGAAAACCCTGACAGAAGCTTCAGACAAACCCATAAAAAGCGCTGGAAAATTGCAGAAAAAAGTGCAGGTCGCAGGTTCTAACCTGTTTTCAATCCAGGTCGCATTTTTTTGGTAGAAAGGTGCAACCTCCTGTACAGGTCACATTTTTTGGGCTGATAAGTGCGACCTGCAGATTCGGGTCTCTTGGCAGCAGATTTCAAAAAAAGTTGTCATCTCAGCTGTGGTTGATGTCTGTTACCTGCACAACAGGGCGAGAAACACGCGGAAGTTAAAAATTTTAATGTTTGAGGGTTTTGTAGGTGAAAAGCACCTTAAAAATAGGAAAAATAGAAAACTGAAGAGAAACCCTAGGGTTTGAAATAGCTGGATATGCAGGAATATATAAAATGACAGCGGTCGCGAAAGAAAACCCGTGTGGAGTCGCCAATTGTTAGTATGAATATTTTGTCGGAAAAAGACCCCTTTAGCTACGCATAACAAATAGCCCTAACATCAATTATGGCTGCCAATATCTTTAAATATGTAGTTAGGTGATCCAAATAAAGCTGCACAAATCCAGATCTAAGCATAAAAGACATTAAGTAGTGAAAATAAAATGTTGCTCCATGTATCCAATAGACAAGACAAGAACAATATATTTGAAAGAATTTTTATATTAAAAGGGGCACCTGAGAGGAAAACAAGAAAGGTGTTTCCAATTCTCCTTAATGGGATGGGCTCTTGAAAGTCCTCAACATTTAAGATCTAAAATTTCTCTCTCTTGTTGGTGTGGAAAACCCAGACAAACATAGAACTCAAAGGGAGCTCACAAAGAAAATAACGGAGAATGTGACAATGATAATGGCTCAAATTCAGACCAAGAATATAGATCCAGAGTGATCTAATATGCAATGAAAGGTGACTAATGAATGGGGAAAACCCTTCTATTTATAACAAAATATTAGGGCGATCTAGAACTTGGTGCATGAATAAAATATTATTAATCAGATTCTAGAACCACCCTTTAGGAATATTTTATTATATTTGTTGGAGAGAAAAGGATTTTTGACTTGGGTCAATTCCTTTATTTATAAACAATAAATAAATAAATGATTTATTTATTATTTTAAGGAAATGATGGGAATATAATTAAATAAATAATGATTTATTTAATTATTTATAAATGATTTAGTCAAATTTAACTAGGAATAATATTAAATAATGATTTAAATAACTTATTCCTAGGAAATAATCAAATAAATAAGCATTTATTTAATTAATTTCCTTGTTTTGGGTTAAATATGACCAAGAAATATAAACAAATATAGATTTGTTTATTATTTCCTTTTGGGGTTTCCTGTTTAGACCATAATCAACTTAATAAAGGTGTTTTACTAAGTTATTTCACATAGTGAAAGCAATTTTACTTAGGGTAAAATTGGTCTTACATGGTGTACTTGGGTTCATCTAATGATAATAGGTTAGATGACCAAAAAATGGTGTAACACTGATGGTAAAAATGTTTCCAAGAATAGGAGGTGGTTTGGGACAGTTGGAAAGACAGTTACCTACTCCTCTAAGGATAAAGCTAAATCCCAGAGGAGGAGTAGGGGTTCTGTGCAATTGGTAAAGGGGAGTACCTTCTAGAACTAGTTATTATTAGTTGAAAATACCTCACAGCAACCCTTGTAAAGCCATATTTTCTGAGTTTGAATAGATTGGCCATCCAGGGGTCATAGCAGAAAGAAAATTTATTCCACTATTAACTCGGGACAGCGTCCAGATTCTGGAGCTAGGGGAAAGTGGAGGACTTAATAGCCTCCCTTGAATGGTTGGGAGGAGCACAACTTGAATCTGTCTAATTCAGATAAGTATTACTGTGAATTTTTAATTAGTTTGATACTAAATTTGAAGGATTTAACATAGTGTTATCTAAGGGTAAATATTGTTCTATTTAAAATTATATACTTATATTTATATACATATTTATCTAAGGCAGGAAATGAAAATCTGCAGGGAATAATATTCCTCCCTGAAAATATGTAGAGCAGAACTATTTATTTACTTTATGCTAATTTTTTCTTTATTGCCATTACTAGATAGAACTAGTTTAAGAAAATAGCTATACCCTATTTGTCGTGAACAAGGATAAAAGAGAAAAGATTGATTATGTTTAGCAACAGAAGATAACCAGAAAATTACTGTAGATAGACAGACAATAGCATATATAGAATGCAAGTAAATGAGGCACAAGTATAATCTGTATGATTAATTTACTACTATAAAAAATAGTAGAAACCAAGTATCTTTCATAACAGTGATAGATTAGTGTTTGAATGGGACAATGTTCATTAGAGTAATGCAAATAAATTACTGTTATATAGACTAGAAAATATCAGAGTAGGGTGACATTGGTCTCGTCGGACTTTCGACCCTAGTTCTGGGTGTAAACCCTGAACCTTGATGCATCATCCGTGGCCAGTCACCAGTTTAAACACAGACTCTAACTTACGATGGTCCGGTCACCATCGCAGGTAGTAAACCATTATTACCAAAAAAGAAGATAAGATTTAAGAACATCCGTGTATTGAATAATTGAATGAAACGAGGGAATGGAACCCTTGAAACAGAAGAAACTTAGCATGAAACTTCTTCTACCAGAAAGAGATAAATTGCAGAAGATAAAAGTTATGAGTTAACCCTATAGTTCGTACTTAGTAAATATTGTATTTAACAATGAACCGACACATAGAAATAATAACGAACTGTAGCACAAAATGGAACTTGTTTACTTACAGGAAAATAGGAAGTAAATCTTGAAAGACATCCGTTACTGAAAGTTTAAGTAGTATTGATAAAATAAAGTAACAAAATGAAATGTGAATGTTTAGAGTATAGAAGAATCACATTTCACGGGCTCGGCCCCAAATGTTTATAACAAGAAATTGCTCAGAATGCTCAACAGAAATTTGTATACCGTTAACCGTTTATAAACAAAATTCTAGGGTAAAACCCTAAGTATCCCTCTTCTTATAATAAAATTTCAATACTACATAAATTCGAAACCCTAGGCCGGGCTTAAAGACCCCATATTCTCTTTTTACAAATGCCATTTAATCCGAACTACAATCTCCCCTCAAATGAGTAGAGTACTTGTTAGTAAGGTGTGTAGCGTCAGCCGTGGACATGTTGGAAAGAAGAGGAAAATCACTGGTAGGGTTTCGGTTAGAAGAACACTAACCTGATTCAAACAAAAACCTAGAAGGTGAGTCGAGACCGTAAGCTAGAAAATTATCATGTAAAGTTCAAAACAGAGCTCAGACAAGTAAATAAGGGCATAGATTATATACCTGATAGAAGGAACTGCTATCGTCGGTCTTGCAAGAGAGATATAAAATAAGTTACCCTTATAATGATATAAAATGATAAATGCTCTGCGTTTAGTCCCGTAGCAGGAAAAAATGAAAAAGAACCCAAAGAAAATGATAAACCGAAAATGGGCTTACCTTAAAACATTGATATGTGCCATAACATTCTCATACCCACAGTCCTCAGAACAGAATTGAAGTGCCATTTCTCTCTACAAGATTTAACCCTAGAAAGAAAGAGAACTCAGCTTAAATGAGTTGCTGAACAGCACAAAAACCAGCAAATGGGAGCATTAAGAACTAGTTTAGCATGGTTTAGCACAACGAAGGGTTAAATTTTAGAACAAGGAACAAAGCTTAAAAGGAATTGAGACAGAGAACTTGAGTAGAGGCCAAGCTCTGCAAACGCGCCAAAGAGCTATGGAAATTCCCTCGTAAATTATGCAGAATCTGAGGCAAGGTTTAATAGCTATCAAAGGTAATTAAAAACCCAGTACTGAAGCTTATAAATGCAGTTGACATAAACGCTATGGCTGGGAGCCTATCCAGCCAAGTGGAAATGTGTATATCCTAAGAAATGATTTACCGTAAGTTAACATAGGAGAGAAGATCCGCATGCAATACAATGAAAGTTCAATTCTAATATTTGTGAATGTATGTATAATATTTGTAATGATGCGCACCTAGAACGATATTCCAAAGGTAATGATTGCTATAAATATATTATAGAGGTTCTATATTATTATTTCAATAATTACCATAGCTGAAAAAAATTAATCACAAATTCAAATGTATTGTATTGGTTGTTAACCAAACTCAGAGCCATAACATTGGTACATTCAATATGTGGATGATTTTTTTTTTTGGTTGTAAATAATTTATGGATGAAGGTGACAAGTGGTATCAGAGCGGGTTGCAACGCTGAGACCCTAAGGGTCTACTAACAGTGAAGATGTGTATGTTAATAGTGCACAGAGCGAAAGAGAACAAGTGATAATGAGAAGATTTGTAGCATCACAATTGCAGCCAGAGGAAACTCAAGCACCAACAGTCATGAATTCGGAAATGTGGGTTCAATTAAGTGTAGAACAACATCAAAAGACCAGTCGGTTACTTGAAGAACAACAGCATGAAATTGGTTTTTTTTTTAACACGGTGCAACAATTACAAGAGGAAATGCTAAGAGTCAGGAAGGATAATGAGCGACTATTACAAGACCAGAAGAAAATTTTAAAAAGTATATCTGACAAACAGAATCAGGAGTTGGATCATCCAAGTGCTGAAAGAGGCTTACCAATAGATGAAGGTCACCAAACAAGAAATAACATTACAGATAGAGTTGAAAAGAGTCCCTCCCAGAGAATTAAAAATAAGAATTACAATGAGGCAGAGTCGGGAAATCTATCCCATCAGCAAGATATTAAGAGACAGAAAGTAGAACTGCAGGGAGAATTCTGCAAAATTAAGCCACCAACATTTGATCGTGAGGCAGAGGAGGTGGATGACGCCTGGTTAATTATTAAAATAATTATTTTTGGCTATATATTAGTTATGAGGAAAGGCCACCCTCTCGTGGGAAGAAGTGAAAAATGTACACAGCATAGATGAACAAGATATTACTTGGGAATTGTTTCAGCAGCACTTTAAAGATAAGTACTTAACAGAAATGTTTTATGATGACAAAGCTAAGGAATTTCAAGATCTTCGGTTGCGACAAATTACCATGGATGATTACATCACTAAATTTACTTCCCTATTACGTTACATTCCTTATCTTCGAGAAGAAAAGGCCAAAGTGTAGAGGTTCTTAAGTAGCCTACCTACTCATATGAGAGAATGAATAGAATTTGTTAACCCTCAGACCATGGATGAAGCCATTCGTAAAGCACGAATGTGTTATCAGTAGTCCAAGGCCAAGGGTGAAGGAGGAAAAAGCTAGCAGCCCAAGAAAAGTCTGAAAAATAATTCCAATATTAAAAGCAGTAACAATGGCAACTTTAAAAGCACAACACGAACTTCTATCAGTAAAAAATTTGGTAGGAACCACCAAAGAACCAAATGGCTAGCGGAAGAAAATCCCACAGAAGTTTCTAGTAAGCTAGAGCAAGGACAATGTACTAAACCTCCTCTACAGTGTTGGGGCTATGGGGAGGCTCATTATTATAAAAATTGTCCACACCGAACCAGAAATGAAACTCTAACAAATCTGCAGGAGGCATCTATAGTGGGGGATGTGGCGTGCAACATACTCGTATCAATGCAGCCTTGGAAGACCGGCGGGCTAATTTTCAGCCCACAATGATTGAATTAGAAGGTACTTTACTAACTAAAACTATTTCAATTTTGGTAGATCCTGGAGCAAGTTTGAGTTATGTAAGTCCCAAATTAGTGGAAATGTGAAAATTAAAAGAACAAAAGTTTAAAAATTCATGGTTAGTACAGCTAGATACCGGGGCAAAATGAAAGGTAATTGCAAAAATTCCTAATTGTACATTGGAAGTGGCAGAACAACAGTTACAAGTAGATTTAAATGTCTTACGATTGGGAACTTATGATGTGTTATTGGGCATGGTCTGGTTGGAAAGACACTGGACCTTAGTGGATTGTAAAGAAAAGATTATATATTATAGAATGCAATATGGCACGTGAAAAGATATTCAAGGAATTAAAAAGCCA
Organism: Pinus albicaulis; assembly: GCA_034641835.2. Lineage (NCBI taxonomy): Eukaryota > Viridiplantae > Streptophyta > Pinopsida > Pinales > Pinaceae > Pinus > Pinus albicaulis. The sequence goes on from CM076573.1 coordinate 464,465,518, forward strand.
ATGCAATTACGTCCAATTGCAGCATCTCAAATGAGTAAGTGTATCAGAAATGGATGCCAGCTGTATGCAATTAAAGTGGGGTACACAGACTCCAAGGAAAAGTCACCAATGGGGGAAGATATTCCTATAGTACAGGAATTTTTGGATGTTTTTCCAGAAAACATTCCTGGTTTACCACCTAAGAGGGATATTGACTTCACCATAGAGTTGTTGCCAGGAGCCTCTCTAGTGTCAAGAGCTCCTTATAGAATGAGCGTACCAGAACTAACTGAATTGAAAATGCAGCTACAAGAGCTGCTAGAAAAAGGCTACATCCGTCCAAGTGTGTCTCCATGGGGAGAACCAGTCCTATTTGTTAGAAATAAAAGCAAAACCTTACGTATGTGTATGGATTATAGGAAGCTTAATAAGCTAACTGTTAAGAATAAATACCCCTTACCAAGAATCGATGATGTATTTGATCAGGTAAGAGGGGCTAAGGTTTTTTCTAAAATAGACTAAAGATCCATATATCATCAAATTCAAATCAAAGATGAAGATATTTGTAAGACAGCTTTTCGCACACGTTATGGGCACTATGAATTCGTGGTGTTACCCTTTGGATTGACGAATGCACCAACAACCTTTATGAGGTTGATGCATGGCATCTTCCACCCATTCTTGGATAACTTTGTACTTATTTTCATAGATGACATTCTGATATATTCTAAAAGTGTGGAAGAACATAAAGAGCATTTGGGAATAGTTTTGGAGATGCTAAGAAAGCATCATCTTTATGCTAAGTTCAGTAAATGTGATTTCTTTAAAACAGAAATCCAATATCTGGGACATGTTATATTAGCTGAAGGAATCGATGTTGATCCAGAAAAGATCAAAACTATTATGGAATGGCGAGTACCCCAGAATGTGGCCGACATTAGATCATTCATGGGATTAGCTGGTTATTATAGAAGATTTATAGAAGGATTTTCCAAAATTTCTTTTCCTATTACATCTTTGCAGAAGAAGGGAAAGCTTTTCAAATGGAAAAATGAGTGTCAGAACATCTTTGAAAAGTTGAAGAAACTTTTGACTACAGCACCAGTTTTGAGGGTAGCTGACCCTGATAAAGATTATGAAGATTTTACTGATGCAAGTAAAGAGGGTGTTGGAGAAATATTAACCCAGGAAGCCACAGTGGTGGCATATCAGTCTAGAAAAATGAAGTACCATGAACAAAAATATTCTACTTATGACTTGGAACTTACAAGAGTGGTACATGCTCTCCGGGTGTGGAGGCATTACCTGCTGGGTAAGAGGTTTGTACTTAAAACAGACCATAGTGCCTTGAATAATTACTTTAAGAAAGCAGATCTAAATTCCATGCAAGCAAGATGGAATGCCTTTCTAAGCGAATTTTATATGTACATTCAGCACGTAAAGGGTAAGAAAAATCGAGTAGCAGATGCGTTGAGCAGACAATTACATGGCATTTGTGCATTATACTATAATTAGCTAGAAAGCCAACTTTTGGAACAGTTAAAAGAAGAGGCACAGAAAGATCCGGAATACAAATTCCTATGGCAACAAATGGAAGAGGATAAGAAGCAAGGAAAGACATTTGAGTATCGAAAGAATGAAGATCAGGTGCTGACATTCCGAGGCAGAATATATGTGCCTAATCGTATAACTCTAAAGGAGTTAATACTGAATGAATTCCATCACAACATTTACACTGGACATCCGAGATATTAGAAAATGCTTACTACAATAAGAAAGGTATATTATTGGCCGGGCATGTATAGGAATATTGTTGAACATTTAAGCAAATGTCTGGAGTGTCAGCACGTAAAGGTGGAGCACCAGCATCCTGCGAGACTATTGTAGCCCATACCCATACCTGAATGGAAGTGGGAGGTTATCTCCTTAGATTTCATCACAGGCCTACTGTGAACAGAAAGATAGAAAGATTCAATCATGGTAGTGGTAGAAATATTAAGAAAAATCTGCACATTTTATACATGTACAGTCTACGTACAAGACAATACAAATTTCTGATATATTTATGAAGGAAATTTTTAGGTTGCATGGTATACCAAAAACTGTGATTTCAGACTGGAATGTTAAGTTTACAGCCGCATTTTGGAAAACTTTATTTTCATGTCTGGGAACACAAATACACTTTAGCACCGCCTATCACCCTTAGACTGATGAGCAAACGGAGCAGGTTAACAAAGTATTGGAGGAAATGTTGCGCATGTATGTGATGCAGTCGCCAACCAAGTGGGAGGATTATCTGCATCTTGTTGAGTTTGCTTATAACAACAGGTATCAGAAATCTCTGAAAATGAGTCCCTTCGAGGCATTGTATGGTAGGAAATCTCGTACACCTATAAATTGGAGCAGTCCTGAGACTAAATTAATGTTGGGACCTAAAATTTTGGCGGTAATGGAAGTTGAGGTAAAAATAATAATGCAGAATTTGAAGGTTGCACAAGACTGACAAAATATTTATGCAGATAAAAAAATCTCTTACCGTGAATTCATGGTGGGGGACCATGTTTATGTGAGAATTAAGCCCAAGAGGAATACCTTGAGGTGGACCTCTTGTGCCAAATTATCTCCCAGATACTGTGGACCTTTCCAAATACTGGAAAGGGTAGGACCAGTAGCTTATCGATTGGCTTTACCCAGACATATTCAAGTTCACAATGTGTTCTATGTGTCCTTGCTGAAGTGTTATGTACATGATGAAAAACATGCGATTCATTGGAAAAATATTCAGGTAGGATAGAGATAAAAATCCTAACCTGGAAGTTTTGAACAAAATTTATGCATACTAACTTGAAAACATTTTCATTTCTCAGGTAGAACTGGACGGAGAGTTTCTGGTCGAGCCGCAATGCATACTTGACCGAAGAGAAATCGAACTCTGCAAACGAGTAGTCATCTAGGTAAAAGTGCAATGGAAGCACTTCGGACCAGATGAAGCTACTTGGGAGGACGAGAAGTTCATGCGGGAAGCTTACCCGTAGCTCTTTGCAGAGCTGGGCTAAAACACCGGGGACGGTGTTACTTCCATAGGGTGAAGTTGTGACAGCTTCACTTAAGTTAACTAGTGTTAACTAGTTAAAGACAATTTGTTTAATTTTCTTTTACCTGGCAAGAAAAAATTAAATCATTATAGTTGATAAAACAAATTATTTTGCTGAAATTATTAAATTAGGAGGAATTAATTAATGGAAATAAAATCTTTTAATCTGATGGTAAAAATGTTTCCAAGAATAGGAGGTGGTTGGGGATAGTTGGAAAGACAATTACCTACTCCTCTGAGGATAAAGCTGAATCCCATAGGAGGAGAAGGGGTTCTGTGAAATTGGTAAAGGGGAGTATTTTCTAGAACTGGTTATGATCAATTGAAAATACCTCACAGCAACCCTTGTAAATCCAGATTTTCTGAGTTTGACTGGATTGGTCATCTAGAGGTCATATCAGAAAGAAAACTTATTCCACTATTAATCCGGGACGCCGTCTAGATTTTGGCACTAGGGGGCAAGTGGAGGACGTAATAGCCTCCCTTGAATGGTTGGGAGGACCATAGCTTGAATCTGTCTAATTCAGATAAGTATTACTATGAATTTTTAAATTAGTTTGATACTAAATTTGAAAGATTGAACATAGTTTTATCTAAGGTTAAATATTGTTCTGTTTAAAATTATATACTTAGATTTATATACATATTTATCTAAGGCGAGAAATGAAAATTTGAAAGGAATAATATTCCTCCCTGAAAATATGTAGATCCGAACTATTTATTTACTTTATGCTAATTTTTTCTCTATTTCCATTACTAGGCAGAACTAGTTTAAGAAAATAGCTATACCATATTTTTCATGAACAAGGATAAAAGAGAAAAGATTGATTGCGTTTAGCAACAAAAGATAACCATTAAAAAAATGTAGATATACAGACAATAGCATATATAGAATTCAAGTAAATGAGGCACAAGTATAATATGTACGACTAATTTACTACTGTACACAATAGTAGAAAACAAGTATCTTTCATAACAGTGATAGATTAGCATTTGAATGGGACAATGTTCATTAGAGTAATGCAAATAAATTACTGTTATATAGACTAGAAAATATCAGAGTATGGTGACATTGGTCTTGTCGGACTGTCGACGCTAGTTCTGGGTGTAAACCCTGAACCTAGATGCATCGTCCGCGGCCAGTCACCAGTTTAAACACGGACTCTAACTTACGGTGGTTTGGTCACTATCGCAGGTAGTAAACCATTATTACCAAAAAATAAGTTAAGATTTAAGAACATCCGTGTATTGAATAATTGAATGAAACAAGGGAATGGAACCCTTGAAATAGAAGAAACTTAGAATGAAACATCTTCTACCAGAAAGAGATCAATTAAAGAAGATAAAAGTTATGAGTTAACCCTACAGTTCGTAATTAGTAAAGATTATATTTAACAGTGAACCGACACATAGAAATAATAACGAACTATAGCACGAAATGGAACTTGTTTACTTACAGGAAAATAGGAAGTAAATCTTGAAATACATTCGTTACTGAAAGTTTAAGTAGTATTGATAAAATACAGTAACAAAACGAAATGTAAATGTTCAGAGTATAGCATAATCACATTTTACGGGCTTGGCCCCAAATGTTTATAACAAGAAATTTCTCAGAATGCTCAACAGAAATTTGTATACCATTAATCGTTTATAAACAAAATTCTAGGGTAAAACCCTAAGTATCCCTCTTCTTATAATAAAATTTCAATACTATAGAAATTCAAAACCCTAGGTTAGGCTTAAAGACCCCCTATTCTCTTTTTACAAATGCCATTTAATCCGGGCTACAATATCCCTTCAAATGAGTGGAGTACTTGTTAGTAAGGTGTGTAGCGTTAGTCGTGGACATGTTGGAAAGTAGAGGAAAATCGTTGGTAGGGTTTCGGTTAGAAGAACACTAACCTGATACAAACAAAAACCTAGAAGGTGAGTCGAGACCGTAAGCTAGAAAATCATCATGTAAAGTTCAAAACAGAGCTTAGACGAGTAAAGAAGGGCATAGATTATATACCTGATAGAAGGAACTTCTATTGTCCGTCCTGCAAGAGATATATACAATAAGTTACCCTTATAATGATATAAAATGATAAATGCTCTGCGTTCAGTCCCGTAGCAGGAAGAAATGAAAAAGAACCCAAAGAAAATGATAAACCGAAAATGGGCTTACCTTAAAACTTTGATATGCGCCATAACATTCTTGCACCTATAGTCCTCAGAACAGAATTGAAGTGCCATTTCTCTCTCCAAGATTTAACCCCAAAAAGAAAGTGAACCCAGCTTAAATGAGTTGCTGAACAGCACAAAAACCAGCAAATGGGAGCACTAAGAACTGGTTTAGCATGGTTTAGCAGAGTGAAGGGTTAAATGTCACAACGAGGAACAAATATTAAAAGGAATTGAGACAGAGAACTCGAGCAGAGGCCAAGCTCTGCAAACGCGCCAAAGAGCTATGGAAGCAGTTGATAGGTCTAGCTAATTGGCAGTAGTCTCCAGAGTAATTCCCTCTGAAATTATGCAGAATCCGAAGCGAGGTTTAACAGATGTCAAAGGTAATTAAAATCCCAGTACTGAAGCTTATAAATGTAGTTGACATAAATGCTACGGCCTGGAGCTTATCCAGCCAAGTGGCGATGTGTATATCCCAAAAAATGATTTACCGTAAGTTAACATAAGAGAGCAGATCTGCATGCAATACAACGAAAGTTCAATTCTAGTATTTGTGAATGTATGTATAATATTTGTAATGATTCGCACCGAGAACGATTTTCCAAAGGTAATGATTGCGATGAATATTATAGAGGTTCTATATTATTATTTCAATAATTACCATAGCCGAAAACAAATTAATCACAAATTCAAATGTATTGTATTGGTTGTTAACCAAACTCAGAGCCATAACATTGGTACATTCAATATGTGGATGAATTTTTATTTTTTTTTGGTCGTAAATAATTTATGGATGAAGGTGACAGTTAAACTAAATATGAAATTTGTGAGATAAAAGATTCGTATTTCTATATTTTTAATAACTAAAAATTATAAAAATGGTCATATGTTATATAATTTAATAATTGAAATAATATTATTATATAAATAACTTAAATCTAAACTTTGCAAGATTTAAAATTTTTAAATAATTGATATTTAATATTTTTAATTTAATCTATACAAATTTAATAATATATTTAATTATATTAAACTAAAAATGAACTATCAATTAAAAAAAAATTAAAGAAAAATATTTATTAAATTTAGAAAGATTAATTATTTATAGTGGTTAGTCTACTTCCTTAAAATTATCATATGTTGTGTAGTAAGTAACTTGGTTTTATTAAAGCAGTTATTATCATCATCATAACATTATTCATTGAGATGATAATCCAGAATACCATTAGTAAGGGAGGGTGGATGTAGGTGAACTACAATTCTAATTGTCAATTAAATTTAAAATGTTAAAACTAAGAGTTTTCTTTTGTCTTGTTACAAGTGGTAATTTTTATTTTAATGTTAATATTGAGGATATATATTTAATAAAATGCCATCAAAATTTTGAATTTATCTTATGTTTGTGAATTGTTGAAATGGTTGCTAGTTTTACCTAATTTTGTAAGTAGACATCATGTAGTATTTATTCTAAGAAGTTCATCTAAAGGTACACATTGATATATATACTATAGTTGAAACTTATGAAGGTTGTTGGGTGGCACGATATTCATAGGGTGTTGACATCGTTTTGTAACACCATGTTTGTGTGTTGTTAAGGTTGTTGATATTTCTTTAACATAGCTTTTGAGCTAATACATTAAATGTGTGGGTGATCCAGGTTATTTAATTACATCACATTCATGGGTCTTGAAGTTTGGTTATGATACTTTTACCTACGCTTAAAGGTAAGACACCACTTTTTTGGGTAATAAAGTCATTGAAGATCATATTTAGCTCTCAGTGGTCTAAGTTGAAGCATTAGGGGGTATCTGACTAAACAAGTACTCAAATCCATCTAGGGTTATCCACTGAATCTTAAAAGTCACATTAATACTAAGAAGTGATTTTTTTGTTAAATTTACATCCATGATTCTCCACCAAGTGTAGTAGGTCTAGGTTGAAGTATTGTGTATTATTTATTTAGTCAAATTCATCCAATATTAACTAAATGTCTCCACTTAATTATTTAAACCATAGTGGAGGTGTGATTGGAAAGGTTAATCTATCATATTTAAATCTAAGGTTATCCTCCAAATTTCATAGGTCTAAATTGAAGGAAACATGAGTATTTACTCCATCCAAATTCTATCAAATTCATTGAATATCATCTATGATTTTCCACTTGCACGTCTAAAGAATATCAAAAGCTTAAGATAAAGGGCAAAGGGGTATATATTTTGTTAAATCTATATACATAGTCCAAAACTGTCAATTCAAATATAGCATGTCATATTCACCAAATACTTTCCATTTAGATATGAAATGATCATTTGTTGAGATGAGTTACACTAGATGCATTCACCCAACATTGTTTATTGAGATGCACCACATTATTGAGATTGGTATAAAATCATCAATTCAAATGAAACCCACAACATTCATTAGATTTTTCCATTAAACATTACATTCACTAAAAACCATTAAATATTTATATACACAATATTACATAACTTATTAAATATAAATTTCCATATTATCTAACAACTATCCAATTTTACCCAAAATTACTATACATTAGTACATTTATTAAAATGATCAATGTTACTTAAATTTGTCTTCCTGTGTTTTTGTTCGAGAACACTATTCATTATCATCATGTAACAACACCATCTCCATGTCCTCAACATCCTTCACCCTCATAATCAAAATTATCAATGTTACCTAAGTTTTTCTTCCTATATTTTTATTCAAGAACACTATTCATTATCATTGTGTAAATTGCCATCTCCATGCCCTCAACATCTTTCACCGTCATAATATTCAACGTAGACTCTTGGATTACTATCCTTTTACAAACGAGGGTCGCCTATCATCAACATAAATTTAATGCTAAAGCATTATGCTAACCGTAGGTTGTAGTTGGACATTATTTTGGCGTGGTTAATGAGTTTACTTAAAAAATATTAAAACTAGCAATTATACCACATGTTGCAAAAGAAATGCCGTAAGGAAATAGCATAGGAAAGAGTAGCCTACAAGAAATAAGATGTTGCAGAGAAGGAGCCATCATGGAGGATTGAAAAGAAAATTTTTCTTCCATGGAAGCAGGTAGTGAAGGTTTTAAAGATATTGATGATAAGAATTATAAAACATAAAATTTTATTATAGATATTGAAATAGGAAATTGCGAGTGAGAACATATATGTAAACGAACATAATCTATTCATGTATATAAAAAAATTGTTATAGATATTGAAATAGGAAATTGGGGGTGAAAATACTTTAGAGATTAATAATCCTCTTAAACAAGTATGAAATGAGCATGTAACTCAAATAATATATTTTAAATCCATTCAAGTACAATCTATCTAGCATAGATGTAAATAAAGAAAATTTATATTAACAAAAATAGAGTTTACTCCAAGTTCATCTACATAACCTAGCCCCAAGTGCATGCTTGTCAGAAATTGTATATGAAGAACAATAGTCTTGGTACATAAGAAAGTGAATGTCATTTTAATATGGAGACATTTTTGGAAGGAAATAGTGTTATTTATGTTATAGTTTATTTTCTTAACTCCAAACATGGTTTAGTCTTTCTCTATATACATAATAGAAAAAAAAATACAAAGTAAATTCACAAATTTAAGTTATAGTTCTATATTTTATAATTACGAATCTAGTTTCTTATTAAAATATTTTACACACATCTATTTATTCAAATAAATTATATTGTGAATATTTTTTCTCCTACTATTTGATTACAAAATTATTGTACTCCCAACTATGTAAAACAACATTATTAATAAAGAATTGAATTCCAAATTGAAATATTACGCAAGTGAGAACTACTATTAGAATTGTGTATAGAATAGAGTATACAAAAGATATAAAAATATGTTATAAGCAATGCAATTGCTACATGAAATAATCACCATATAGGTAATGTCTATGGGAAATATGTTAGAACTGTATATACAATAGCTTATACAAAGAATTTACAAATATGTTATAAGGAATGCAACTGCTACAGGAACTACTTACAGTCCTTAATGATATACTCAAAGTTCTTCCACAATATTAATCAAGTGTCTAAAGAATCCATCATCACTTCCAAAATCACATATTTAAACATACAAGTTGTAAAAAATGAATTTGTTTCATAAATTTTAATAGAATCATGTGCTCGGATCTAAGATACAGTTCTTAAACTCTGAAGCCTCTTCTTGATTGAAGACATACTAAACTGATAAGATATAGCTGAAGAGAAATAATTTAAAATTTTCTTGGCACAATTGTTACATAATAATTTGACGCACAACTTGTATAACAATAAATGTCAGATTGCAACACATCCAAATAAAAAAATTGAAGTAAATAATCTTAGTTGGTTTTCAATGCATTTGTGTAATTAAAATAGAGCTAGGAACTTTTGAAGACTACTCCATTGAAAATTAGAAGCACCTTCATGCCTGTTTTTCCAAGTTGGCCGTGAATAACTTTGTGGATCACTTGGATCAACACTGTATTTATTTCACCATTATCTAACAATCTCGCGATAAAATTAGTAAGAAATGTATGAATGGAAACACCTAGAGACGTATCACAAACATCAGTTGGTTTTCAATATCAATTTATTAGATTGATATCAATTCTTGTAAACTATTATAAACATAAAAACTGAAAGGATTACTTAGCAAATGATAGAATAACTTGTCATCAACATAAAACTGAAATGATTAGCATATATCATTGCACACATTGTTACAATTTTTCACGGATAACCAGTTTTTCATGGATTAGTTGGTATATATCAGCAAGAAAGGATATGAAAATATGTTATAAGTAATGCAACTGCTACAGGAACTATTCATATTCCTTAATGATATAATAAAAGTTCTTCCATAATACTAATAAAGTGTCTAAAGAAGGCACCATCATTTCCAAAATCACAAATTTAAACATAAATTTGTAAAAATTGAATTTGTTTCATAAATTTTAATAGAATCATGTGCTTAGATCTAAGATATAGTTATTAAACCCAAAATCCTTTTCTTAATTGAAAACATACTAAACTGATAAGATATAGATAAAGAGCAAGAATTTAAAAAATTCTCGGCACAACTTGAATAAAAGTAAATTATATATATATAAATTTAAATTAAAAATTAAAATTAATTTATTTGAATATATTAAATAAATAATTATATCAAGAAAAGGCAAGGACCATGTTACAGTGAAATATTAATGCAATACTGCTTCCTTGAGCCTTACAAATCATGAGGCCTATGTTGAAGCTACGTTAAATATCTTGTTTGATCATGCCAACATGAATGCCTCATCAATAAAGAAATACATTATGATTTTCTACCTTCAAAATCGAAGGTTGTTTTGGTGTAGTTCCTCGATATTTAATCATGATCACTTCCTATTAAGTCACCTATGTATTATTTCCTTCATGATATTTGAAAATATTCAAAAGATCACATTTATGTTTACGAATGATTTCTTCCATGTTCTTGTTTTTTCAGTATCGCTGATATGAAGTTGGTTTTTTTTGTTATTTGTGCAGATAGTAAAACTTTTATGGACATGTGGCTTTCATCACTTCAAGAAAAGAAAAAATAAGGCGATTCAGAAAATAAATCCAACACCGAGAGATATTTGGTAGCATTTATGGAGTTGGTGAACATGTCTTCTTATGTGGTGTTGGCGACTCGACATAACTTTCTTGATCTTGTGTAGAAGAAATGAATTTTTATTTTGCTTATATTAAATTAACCATGAAATTTACAACATTCATGGCACACTTTCCATCACATGTTTAGATCAAGTTATAATAGAGTGTCACACTTTTCTTATCAGAGCTAAATACTCCTATATGCAACAACGATGGATTTCATCACTTAAGAACAGTAAAAACATGTTTATTGAGAAAACAACTCCAACACATTTGTAGAGAAAATTATACAGAGTATCACACTTTTCTTCTCAGAGCTAAATGATATTATATGCAACAACGATGTATTTCATCACTTAAGTGAAGTAAAAACAAGTTTATTTAGAAAACAATTCAGACACATTTGTAGAGAAAATTATAGCACATATCAAACTTTTCTTATCAGAGCTAACTGCTCCTATATGCAAAAATGATGGCTTTCATCAGTTCAAGAGCAGTAAAAACAAGTTTATTGAGAAAACAACTCTAGCACTGAGAGAGATTTGGAAGCAATTGTTGAATTGGTGAACATGTCTTGCTCTATGGTGTTGGATATTGGGCATAGATTTCTTGATCTTGTATACAAGACTGTAAATTTGCATGTAGCTTATACTACATTAACCATGAAATTGGAAACATTTAGGGCACATTTTCCATCACATTTATAGAGAAAATTACAATAGAGTATCACTTTTTTCTTATCATATATAAATGTTCCTATATGCAACAACTACTGTGTTCCTCATAGTTTATATTTGTGCAAGGAGGAGGAGAGGAGGAGTGTCAAGGTGCAAGCTAGAATAAGAAGAGAAAGAAGAATCTTGTTTGGGACTTGAGGTAGATTCATTCTCTGCACATCTAGAGTAAAGCTTAATAAAACAAAACTCACCATCCTTTGAATTTTTTAAATAAATATATCAAAAATTAGAATATCAATTTAATACATTTTACTCTATTACACATTTAGCAATATTCATTTAAAAAATATAAATACAAATTACAATTTTAAATAAAAATAGTACAACACATATAACAATATTCATTTAAAAAAATAGAAATAGAAATTACTATTTTAAATAAAAATAGTACAAAGAATAACATTAATTACCATGGCCCTCATGTACCTTCCTCTTATTACTTTTTAAATACCAATGTTTGTAACTTATTCTTAATCAAATAGTGTCAATTTTGTAAAACTATAATCTACAAGTCTCACCTTTTATAGCTTTCGTGGAAGGGTAGAGTATCTAAATTCCCTTACCCTTTAAGAAGCATCCTCAATTATTGTACCACCCACCTTGACATCCAATCTAGACATCTTAGTTTATTCTAAATTGATCAGGAGTATAGAATTTTTACAGTGGTGTTCTATGTGCACTAAAATTCCCATGAGGTCCATGACTATGTATGGGGTTCATTGCAACATTGGATATATTCTGTGAGTTGTTGTGATTTTTTTCTTGTGGATACAACTTATTTTTGGTTGTCACCTAGTTATCATGATTCAAAACATTGTTATCATCTTAGATCCTTACAACATTAGATATATTTTGTGAGCTAATGTCATGTTTTGTTTGTCACAATGATTCAAAAATCATTTATTATACAACAATATTAACTTTCTCGTTGTCTGTTTTGTTTATGAACCCTTTAAAAAAACCACAGGAACGTTTGATTTTACATTGTGATCTCCCCAACATGGGTGGGGGCTTCAAAAATTGGAGAGTAAATTGAGCGGTTGTTCTTGGAAATTTTTGTATAAGATGGAAAATTTGGATGGTTTGTAGAAAATATGGATGTCATAATAGATATCTATTTAGAATTTTTTAGTGTCTCTAGCATGTAATAGACATCTAATAGGATCAATTCCAACTCATAACATCAATACATCACTATGCGAATGATAACTTGTGACATCTGTAGCCATTTTCTTTGAATGTGGATCAAGTTATAAACTAATAACTTCTGAAATCCCTAGCCATTTTCTTTGTTTGTGGATTAGGTTATAAACTAGAATATACTCTCTCTTCAGACGACTCTAGAATATATATTGGATGGAGGGAAAGGTTATGATAAAAATTGTACCAAAAACCCCTTAAGGTTGTCTCAACTTACACTATTTTAATTACATGGTGTCCATTTTGTAAAACTATAATCTACATTAAGGAGTGAGTGGGTTTTTTCATTTGTAAGTTTTGTTTGGAATTGAAAACTAAAAAAAAATGATGAAAGCTAAAATTATGTAGTGAAAAATTTTGTTTAAAATTTCAAAATAAAAAGTTGAGTAAGTTTGACATCATATAATATGAAAATTGTTTATGATTATAAAGTAAAAAACATGTAAGATTTTTCTACTACAATTAGGTAATTAAAGATATGTATATAGAACAAGAAAAACTATGCATATTTGGATGTATGAAAATTTAGATACATTTTATTAAGTAAAATTTGAAAAGAATAATGGTTATAAACATTTGAAAATAGTTTTATTAAATAATTAGTTTACATCTATATTATTTATCAGAGGGATCAATTCTTTTCTCACTCTAAAAGAGGTTTGCATATCAAGACATATGATCCCTCTTGGATCTTGGTAGATCTAGAGTTAAGATTGATATATGCCATCTTAATTTCCCTCTTTAAATAAACCACATTCCACATGAATACCATGGGTTTTTATAGTTTATTATTATTTTTATTTTTTATTGTATTTTTTATGTCAATATTTTTATTTAACTTATTTTTATTTTTACTTTTGTGTAATTTGACATAGTGGAAATGTTAAATTGAGGTTAAAATATAACAAATTTTTAATAAGAACATTTTAACTTAAAAGTCACCAAAACTTAAATTCCTTCTAACTTATTAAAAATAGAAGAAAAGAAAAACTAACATTATAAAAAACTACTTACATCTAGATCTAATGGCAGCTAGGGAAGTTGTTTTCAAAGATGAACGCCTTCAGGCGGGGTAATTAGTATAAATTTATTAAAAATATTAATGTGGTTGATGTAGTTAAAGATTTCATAAATATAACTAAAAAAATTATCATAACATGGAGAATGTCTTACTAATGCACACATTAACCTCATTAACCATGTATAAAAATATTATGGGTCAAATTTAACTTAAGCAAAATATATTACACATTTTATAGTAAAACGGACCATTTTGCTAAATAAAATGTGCTTATATATAAATGAATGTTATAAATAATCATGGAGGAACTTATCCTCGATGAAGTTATTAGAATTGGAATAATTTAAAATCCGTAGGAAATTTGTGCATGAGCACCAATCTAATATTTTTAGTTTATTAAATGTAATTGACCATTTCACTGAATAAAATTTGTTTATATATAAATGAATGTTATAAATGATAGTGAAGAACTCATCATGCAGTAACTTATTAGAATTGGAGAGTTCGAAAAAGAGAGACTGGACGCGGGCAAGATGAACCCTATCTTCCTCTTTACATCTGCCCTATCCGCCGATGTGGTCAAGCCACTGCCAGGCCATGGAGATCATTGCATCCAGTAGATTGTGGCTACGCCCCTACTTCAGAAATCCTCTGCAAGCCGCCATTGGCCATTCGCCAGGCCACCATTCGCGGATATGTACCAGCAAGACGAGCGATTGTAGATAGTGATCTGAATGCAACTCCGCCCCTCTAGTAGTACCCTGACTGCTATGAAATCAGGGAGAAAAAATCCTCCTACCCCGCGAATCTCCAGAAAGAGGTTGGGCGACTCACTGCCAGGAAACTAGAATGGGCTGTGACTATCAGCGAGCATGCAAGCATCATCAACATGGCTTCCACAATGCATATTGGCAGCCAGGGTCACTTAGATCTACTCTCTCGTGCCTTTCAAATCCAGGTATCGCTTCTTACGAGCAAATCCATGCTACTTTGGGTCCGCGCAACGGATAAAGTCCAGAATCTCTTGCAAACCCTTGGGCACAGGCTGGGGATTCCCTCAGCTCTTCAAAGAATTCTATATGGACGTAAACAACTTGATGCCTCCTTTCCCATTTCATTTTATAATATTGAAAGAGATGCTACTCTAGTCTTATCCCTTCGATTGAGAGGGGGAGTAATGGGAGCTCCATCATCTGCTCCATCTTTCTCCTACAAGGATGTTGTCCACGCACAGCCTAAGAAAGAAGCTCAATCCCCGGCAACCCCCAAGCCTTTTTTGGTTGACAAAATAGAGTATGTTCCCACCATTGAGATTCCCCACCCACATCTCGAAGATCAAGTTCAAAAGTTCGCAGAAAATGCCATCATCTGCAAATTCAATGGTCTTTGGCCTCGCACAAAGGATCTCTAAAAATGGATCTACGCTAATTTGACCCACAACTACATGGTCAAGTTTTGCTCCAAGGGTTTCTTCATTGTATGCTTGATCATAAAAAGATTATCAAAAGGCCTTAACAGAAGTTCCATGGTTTTGGGGAAGAGCTAGGCTATTCCTCACCCCCTGGTTCCCAAATTTCGACCCCACCATAGCAGTAATCACCAAGATTCCTCTCTGGGTCAGGCTTCCCAATTTATGAGCCTATTTATAACACCTCTTAGTCTTCCAAGGAATAGGAAATACTTTGGGCTGTTATGTGACCACAGATTACCTTCCGAAGTACCATGGTCTACTCACATATGGCAGAATATGTGTGGAAGTATACATAAGAAAGTGTTTGCCTGACCAAATTAATCTCAAAATCGGCGACTTCCTATGGACACAAATTCTAGATTATGAGAACATTGCCTTTTGCTGCCGCCACTATCACCAAACAGGACACCTTCAAAATTCCTGCCCCACATTCCTTGCAAAAAAGAAGGATAACAATCTCAAATCTAAATCCAAAAGATGGATTCCAAGTTATCCGCCCCCAGTGGATGACTTTGAGTCCTTGAGTTCAGATGAGGAAGAGATTGATGTAGATATGGAGCAGGAAAAACAGAGGAATGATTCACCCTCTGTCGTCCTAGAGGACTCTCCATTCATAACGATCTCTCAGAAATGCACTCATGAGGCCTCCTCATCTGATACAGATAAGGAGACTCCTCCCATAGTCAACAACAATCTACAAATGGTTCCTACCCAGCCACACCAAGTTGAATGGGTCAAAGTCAACAAAAGGAAAGGGAAAAAATTTTGCATGGAGGCTTTGGCCCATTTTGCGTAGAGCCCAGCTTCTATCTTCTTGCTTTCAAGTCACGCTTCTTAGCTCTTTTTCTTGTTTCACTTAGTCTCTTCAGAACCGAGGTTGATAGTTTATCATTTCCTGTTTTCTTGTTTCTTGCCTCTATTTATTGTAATCTCACCTTCTACCATATGATCGCTTAATATAATTAGTCTTATTCAAAAAAAAAAAAAAACTGATTAAAATTGGAATAATCTCAAATCCCTAAGAAATTGGTAGGCGGGGAGGAATCTAATTTTTTAAATTTATTAAAATTCAATGCAACTTAATGAAATCTATAACTCTTTAATACACTACATTATTCGATAAGCATATGCTGAGCATATTTCCTTGAGAATCAATTTTGGCCATCAATTAAAAAAATAAAATAAAAAAGTGAAAAGATCCTCATCCACCTTATGTTGAAATGAAATTAGGCAACAATTCATCATTTCATTGAGATGAAATGGTGCTTATAGTGTAGCATGGAGAAATTGACATTATTCATTGCTATCAACAAATTCATCATCTTTATTCAAAGAAAACGGCACCACCTAAAATTACAAAGCGATAATCCATAAGGGGTAGACTTTCACGCCTAGTAGATGTCTGTAAGTTTTGGGTTAGCGTATTTGCTTAAGGAAAAAAAAAGGACTCTAAAAACATAAGAATTTTATTTGATATTTTAAACTATGATACATTATACTATTCATTTTTTATATTTTAATGTATAATCGATTTTTTGACTTGCTATTCAGAGGTCACAATACAATATGGTTGTGGTCCACCAATAACTACGGAGTTGTCTACACAGGCAGAGGAATTGCCGAACAGCCAAAATTGGTCAGAATCTGGGCAAAAACAAATTAAGAAATCTAGTGTTTGAATCATGTTTTTTATCGTGGAAATAGATTCAGCACCATCAAAAACCTTTAAGACACCCAAAATATTGAAGTTTCATAACTATAACCTTAATTTACAAAAATCCCTGCCAGAGTTTCTTAAAATCTTACTAAAATTTCTATTATTTTCACAACAAAAAAAAAAAGCAATTAGTGAGACTGAAAAATAACTACATATAAAACTTTTGTCCCACAATCGCCCTGGTCCAATACCAAACAAAGCTATTAAATTTGTGTTCACCGTCATATCTATATTTATGGCCAACGGCCTCCGAAGAGGGATTCAACACCGGTCAACGACACGAATAACAATGTCCCCTTGTCGCTCCTTGGTCCCCAAGATAATTCTAGCGACAATGTGTATCACCCAAGGCTGCCACCAATATTTGGCAACAGTAACTCCTATACGAGCACAGTGATAATCGTCGGATCGATTTTCATGCTTTTCTTGTTCGTTCTTTTACGCTGCAGGCAACACCAGCTGTATTCTCTGTCTGGACGGATCAATTTCTCTCGACGCCGTAGATTTTATTTTGTGCCCGAGGATCCCTTGAGCCCATGCAATATGGGTCTGGACACGCGCGTCGTAGAGGCTCTGCCCGTCATTGAGTATAATGCGCAGAGCTTCATGTAGTAAAAATAAATAAGATTTTTTTTTAATCTTTAGGTAGTTCAACTCTTGAAGGAATTTTTGAAATTATGGGAAATAGAAAGGAAGGATAAAATGTTATCAAATTTGACAGCCAAAGCTCGATCAAATAAGAAAACAACCTAGTCTATCATGTAAGATAGAAAGATGTAGCAATATAATATCATTTTGTATCGGAACATGCACACAAAGGAAATTAATTTGATCTATTGAATGAAATTGATAATGTGACACACGTATTTCCTAAGCCTTTAGGAAAATATCAGTTTACATTATTTATGATAATGTAACACACGTATTTCCTAAGCCTCAAGGAAAATATTAGGATACATTATTTATGATAGTGTGACACATGTATTTCCTAAGCCTTTAGGAAAATATCGGTTTACATTATTCAGAGAGATTTTAGGTGTTGTAAATAATTTATTGTTAGAGAAAATAGAGAAAGTTATAGATTGTGTTTTGAGGTCATATTCTTGAACTCGTTATATTCCAATGTGAGTGAGTTGTAGATGACTAAGAGTATTTATTCTTAAGGTTTTTGTTCTTATCTTACTTATCAATTCCATTACTATATAATATGAGTCTATGATGTATTTGGTGTATGGCATGATTCTGGTTTAAAAATCATTTCATTAGAAATTTCAACCATTTCTTTGTTGTCTCATTCTTTTGTCAACTCTATATAGAAATCACACCCAACACTCTCATACCAAAATAAACAAATAAAGGCAATAGAGAAAAGGCACAAGGCACAAGTCTATGATAATATAAGTTTATTAAATTAGGCTCACACCACATACATCATAAACTCCCATTATGTATCAATGTGATATATAGAATAGATAAGCACAACAAACTAGAGGATGAATACTCCCACTCAGCTATCACTCCCACACATTGGAAAACAACAAGTTTTAGAACATTTCCATGAAATTCGCACAATCTTGAATTTTCATTTCTTTATTATCTCTAACAATGTCCATCCAAACCTTTGGAAACTTCAACTCATACACGTAATTTATATCCAAAAGTAAACAAACATCAAATATAAAATTATATACTTAAACATATATAACTTTTAAATTTGTGAACTAAATTAAAACCATAATTGATAACATATGGCATAGTATAATACATAGATGAAATGATTCTTGTTGCTCGGATCTAGGCACACAGTTTTGAGCGAGATTATGATTTATTATTATTTAAATTGCACTTTTGAAGGCATAAATGAATTAAACACCTTAAAAACTCCATAATGTGCTTTAAATTTGTAAATTAAACAACTTTAACTTGTAATTCTTAAAAAAAATTGCCAAATTTAAACAAATTTTACCCAAAAAAAATGTTTGGAAAATGAATTCTTCATCTATTAATTCAAGTGTATATGTATATATATATATAGGAAATGTTGACATAATAGTGAATAAATGTTGACATTATAATTGAGTGAGGAAATGAGGTAGGTTCAAAGGGGAAGTCAATATTTTAGAAACTTAAATTGATAAAATTATAAATACATAATCTCTATTCATAATCTCTTAGAGGTATAAAATATATCAATGTATTGAAAATTGTAATAAAATTTATAAAAGAAAATTATTTTATTTATAGATTAATTTTTATGGTTTTTTTTTAATTTATAATTTTTGATAATTCTATAAATAAAAAATTATTATTTTTTAATATATGTATTGTTTTTCTTGAGTATTTGGTAAGTAATGAAGAATGTTCAGAGATTTATGTTTCAATATTTGTATGATTGTTTAGAATGTAAAGAAAAAAGTTATTATAGTGAAATTAAATAAAATTGTTTATAATATTTTAATATATGACAATAAAAATTTGGAAAAAGTGTCTTAATATGAATTTTTCATAATTGATAATCATAAAGGACCATTATAACATCAAAAAAATGATAAATTAAGGATGGAAAAATTATTATGTGCTCGAAAATAATTTTAACTCAGTAGACTTTTGAACATGGAATTAGAAAACACTCCTATTTTACTCTTATTAGTTTATATAGATGCAAAGCATATGGATGTAGTAGATTAAAAATAATTGTATAACCTATAATCCCAAAATTAATGGAAATGATTCTATTCTATCCTCCTCATAAACACAAGTGTTTCTCCAATTGGGAACACAACTATGACTAGGTACCTAATGTACACCATCAAGTTAAACATGGGAGAGAGGAGGCAATGCCTAAAATTGCCTCAAAGTGCACTTCATGCCAAGTGGAATTGCATAAGGTTGTATAGTCTTACCTAAAACATTGGGGAATCAAGGTTGATTTTGCAAAATAAAGATAATACTAAAAATATTATTATATGGAATTTTAAGGAAGAAATATGGTGGGATAAAGAGTTAGAGTTAAAAAATTAAGATATTATAAGAAAGTAGTCACCCTTATTTAACAATGAAAAGTATCTTTAAGTTTTGATGAATGTAAAGAACAATATATACATTATTAAAAAAAAAAAAAAAATTGTTTGTTTTTTTTTTCCAAACATTTAATGTAGAGATTTTTAAAATATCTATATAATCTATCTCCAAAAAGAAAATCACAATTATAAGAATTAATTTACATGAATTCGATAATAAAGTTTGATATTGGTAAATTTGAAAAATTAACTAATATGGAGAAGTCTGCCACCTTTTTCACACTATGAGATTTGAGATTTGTAAAGTGGAAAACATTTCAATTAAAATAACATACATCTTTTAAAATTAAAACTCAATTTTAAAAGATCCAGAAATTTTAAGTAATCTAAATTATGATTATTCTGAAACACTTTAATTAAAATTAATTTAGAAAGAAATATAAACTTAAAGAATTTCTAAAAAAAAATTCGTCTCTAACAAACTGATTAATTCACTAAAATCTTATTGATTTCATTATCAATACCTATTAATATTATATCTAGAGTGAATTTCCTTTAATATTATATCTAGAGTGGATAATCTTATTGATTTCATTATCAATACCTATTAATATTATATCTAGAGTGAATTTCCTTTAATATTATATCTAGAGTGGATTTCCTTGTCTTACTGTACACAGTGGATACCATTATCAAATACTATCATTATAATTTTATTTAATAATAAAAAGTAAGATTTAACATATATATAACTAGCAATTGCACCACATGTTGCAAAGGAAACATAGTAAGGTTTTAGTATAAGAAATAATAGCATATAAGAAAAAAGAGGTAGTAGGAACTTTCTAGGCTCCAACTGATCCTCGATAATAAAGGGTGGAGAATTATGTTTACTGGACCTCAAATCAAAATATCCATCTTGGGTAATTGATGTGGGACAATTTCTTTGTTATTAATTGCATGTAAGATGTGTTTTTTCATAATGGATGGGACATTTGGCCAAAGTACTCAAAACCTCTATATGATGAAATCTGCATGTTTATTTTTTTCTCCATGAAGGATGCACTTGGTTTTTATGACTAGGTTGCAGACTTCACCCTACCACGAAATGATTTGCTTCTATCACATTTGCAATGTTTAATTCCTCTAATACTACTCCTAGAACTCTGACTCGGCTTTACAACTAGAATTATTTAATGGAATAAAAACTTATCACTATGACATGTTGTCCTTCATAAGAGACTACTAAGAAGCTTAAGTATGGTAAATCCACCTTCACCTATCATTTTAACGTAGAACATAGAGCTATCTTAATAGTGAATTTTACAGATAAGAGACATCTGGGCTTTTCTTAACCATTGGGGATGAATTAATCTCACTTCAGATAATTTATATTAATAAATTATCTACAATCCTATTTTGATAATTCATCTTTGAATGACCAATATTCCACTTCTTTGTAACTTTTCACCTCAGTGAGAATAACAAACATCATCAAGACCGAAAAGTAAGAAGAAAAAATCAACTCATAATCATGGAATATAGCGACTTCTTTAAGGATCATAATTCAAGACTTTAGTGCCTTTTAAATATCATTTATTTTCCCATCAAATAAAAAGCAACAATCAAATTTTGTAGTGACAAGAATGGGAACAAATTTTACATGTAATAACTCCCTTCCTAGTGATAGTACATTTTGGTTTTGAAAGTAAAATATTTTCCCGATCTTTTAAATAATAGATTCCTCCCCAAGTGACCCTTTAGAAATACATTTTTTTTCAACTGATTGCAATAGGTAAGTGTCTTTTGTCTAGTATTTTTTGAGCCATTGAATTTAAGGGCAGAGCTAAAGAGACTACTAGACAAAAAGGAGCAGAGTGACTGAATGTAAAATGAAAATAACATTGAGGAATGTCTTCTGATTTTCTCATGTGGGCCTTCTTCAACTAATGAGGTAGTACGAACTTTCTCAGCTCCAACTCTTCCAGAATAAGCAGTGGAGAATTATCTTGATTGAACTACTAATCATGTAACCTTAACTCCTCTTTACAATTGGAATGTTTCTCTTCCCAGAACTCTATCTCCTAGCTATAATTCTAGCTTTCTCTTGTTTCTAGATAAATTGTCTCTATATCACTGTTGTTTGTCTCTTTTTGGGTTCTTGCTTAAATCCGCGAGATAATGTAGCATATATAGATTCCAAAATACTCGACTAACCCATTTTCTCAAGAGTTCTCTTATGTTTTCAATTCTGCTATTTGGTCCTTCGTAGCCTTGTCAACATAGTTTCCTTCTAAAAAATCATATGTGTTTGATAAGTCTCCATTGGCCTACTTTTCTTCTTCCATATACTTCAGATCTAAATGAAAGGAACTTGAGATAAGCTTGATGAAATTTTCCAAATTCATTTCTATCATACTTTGTTGGAGAGCGTAGTAACACAAAAATGTAATATTTAAATATATAAATACTTATTTTCCTTTTTTCATATTTTTCTTAATCCATGTAATATAAATTAATTGGTTTGTATGAAGTTTAATTTTATGATATAAATTTTATTGAAAAAAAAAATTTAATGCTTATGTACCCAAAAATTTAATGTTTCTGTATTTTACAAAAACAAATTACTCATTAACCCCCGATCGGGGTGAACAGCTGGCGGCCTAGCATCAACCACAGATTTCATGACGGCGGGAGTTGGTACGAGGCAACTTAACATCATAATGGATCATTGGGACCATGATCAAGGCCAGGACAGGAGCGAGCGGAGTTTAATGGCTTTGCAGGGCAGACAGGGTGTGTTGTCAGACGGAGGACAGCCTCAACCTTGTGTGGTAAGTTTCCTCCTTAACCCTCTCCAAGCGGGCTTGCTATGCTTATTGCATGCAAGCGCTGGAGCAAGGCAGAGGGAGAAGGCGCGTATTCAAGCTCTGTTCAAGGAATCGACTGGGTGGTGGTATGTTCAAAACCTATTTTCTTTGCTCATTATGGAAAATTCCGCTATTACTCAGAAGTGTTGGTGGTTTATTTTGCGTGATCATACTGGTAATGTAATTTACGAATGGGATATGCCGGCTCAAAAAAGAGTGGAGCCATGTTTTAGGGACCCCTGCATTCGGACAACTGCTCACAAAAATGGTCTTTCCAAAATTGTTCTAAGTAGGGAGTTCAAGAGTCTGTCTGTCACAGTCAGTCTGGTCATGCATGCAGAAGTATGTCGTAATTTTCTTAGGTTGCGGTTGCGATATTTGGTCCTCAGTTGCGTTAAAACAGATGCTTATCACAATGCTTTCATCCGCATTAAGTACAAGTCTAGAAATACAAACCCTGGGTCTATGAATGAGCCTCAGATGTCAATCTTAGTTGCGAATAGAACCCTGTTCCACTACTCTGTGTCCATGATGCAGAAGAACCCCAAGTATACTTTGAAATTGACCGCCAGGACTAGTGCTTTTCGTAAGGTTAGACCTGTTCTTCATCATAAGATTGGCAGACTGAGGAGTGTCAGCTCAGTGATTAGGAATGAGGCCACGGGCAGTGATATGGTTTGTTACCGTATCCAGCAAACAGGTAATGATTTTTGGCTAGTCGACGGGATTAGAACTGTAACTAAAGTGTATTATCTATGTATGTTACAGCAGCATAACCGAGGAAAGATGGGGAAACGTCGTGCAATCAATCAATCTGGGAAAGGAAAACAGGTAAAGCAAGAAGAAGCAAAGCCGCAAAAATGTGGAAGGTTCCAAGACAAGACAGGAAATTAGAGGCTGGGAAAAGGAGATTCAAATAGAACCAGAAGACATTGCAGCAGAAGAAGATGCGTTCGATTTCATCAAGGATCCAACGAATACCAGAGGTCGTCTCTCACTGTTTTAGCAAACTATTCATACATATTGGACTATGAAATGTCTGTTAGCAAAAGCCATACAAAGCTACCCCCCGGGTATACAAGGCATGGAGGTAACAAAGATGGAAGCCAGAATAATGGACAAACTGGAAGATATGCAGGATCAGCTTTCGCATATCAAGATTACCCAATATCAGACAGCAGACAGAATGAACCGATTGGATGACAAAGTAGCCCGCATGGAAAAGCAATTACAACAACTGCAACAAGTGGACATGCCCGGGTCTACGCTTAAAGACCCTGCCCCTGTTTCAAGTTCTGATGCTTAGTTTCTCTTTACTGATGTTGAATGTATATAGGATTATGGTATATAATTAAAAGACAGCAGCTAGAAAGTAATATTTTGGAACAGTTAGCTAATGTAGGACATAGAACAATGAGACTTTACCAGTTTTGGAACGCATTTCATGCGTATAGATGGCCAACAGACCTGGTTTCCTTCGGGCAGGTTGAGGCTATAGTTGAAATTTTCATTTTTGTAACCTGCTTATTAAAAGAAAATAGTCAATAGAATGGTCCTACTATATTTACAAAAAAAAAAAAAACAAATTACTCATTAAACTAATTTATGTAAAATCTAGTTTTATTAAGTTATTAATTTAAATTTTATTAAAAAAATTGAGGTTAAAATCTAACAATTTTTTAATAACAACATTTTAACTTAAAAGTCACCAAAACCTAAATTCAATCTAACTTATTAAAAAGAAAAAACTAGAATTATAAAAAACATATATAAAACTATTTACCTATGGATCTAATGGCCTCTTCCAATGGCTCAAACATGTACACATTGGCACCTAGGGGAGTTGTTTTCAAAGAGGGAAGAGGTTTTCATATCAAAACATTTGATTCCTCTTGCCTCTTGGTAGATCTAGAGTTATTGATTTAGGCAATCTTAATTCCCCCTTTTAAATAAAATACATCCACAAGAATATCCTGGGTCAATACCATGGTTAACTACCATGGACTGTATTTATAGTTTATTATTATTTTGTTTTATTATTATTATGTTTATTTTTATTTTATTTTGATCTAGTTAAAATGTTCATTACATGATGTCCATATTTTTATTTAATTTACTTTTATTTTTAATTTTGTGTAATTTGACATAATCAAAATATTAAACATGACATTACAACATTTCTATCATACTTTGTTGGAGATCATAGTAACACAAAAATGTAATATATAAATATATAAATAGTTATTTTCTCTTTTTTGTATTGTTTTTTATCCATGTAATATAAATTACTTGGTTTGTGTGGAGTTTAATTTTATGATATAAATTTTATTGAAAATAAAAATTTAATGCTTATGTACCAAAACGTTTAATGTTTATGTATTTTACAAAATATATATATATATTCATTTAACTAATTTATGTAAAATCTAGTTTTATTAAATTATTAATTTAAATTTTATTAAAAAAATTGAGGTTTAAATCTAACAAATTTTTAATAACAAGATTTTAACTTAAAAGTCACCAAAACATATATAAAACTATTTACTTAAAAATAACATAAAAAAACTTATATAAAACTATTTACTTAAAAATAACATAAAAAAACTTATATAAAACTATTTACTTGTGGATGCAATGGCCTAAAACATTTCAATGGTTTAACATTTGATCCAATGGCTCAAACATGGACACAATTGTTTTCAAAGAGGGAAGAGGTTTTCATATCAAGACATTTGATCCCTCTTGGCTCTTGTTAGATCCAGAGATTTAAGCAATCTTAATTCCCCCTTTAAATAAACTACATTCCACATGAATACCATGGGTTGCATTTATAGTTTATTATTATTTCATTCTATGTTTTTTATTTTTATTGTATTTTGACCTCCTTAAAATGTTCATTACATTATGTTAGTCTTTTTATTTAATTTACTTTTATTTTTAATTCTATATAATTTGATATAGTCAAAATGTTAATTTCTATCATACTTTGTTGGAGAGCATAGTAACACAAAAATGTAATATTTAAATATATAAATACTTATTTTCTTCTTCTTTTTTATATTGTTTTTTATCCATGTAATATAGATTAATTGATTTGTGTCGAGATTAATTTTATGATATAAATTTTATTGAAAATAAAAATTTAATGTTTATGTATTTCAAAAAAATAAAAAATTCATTGAAAGAATTTATGTAAAATATAGTTTTATTAAGTTATTAATTTAAGTTTTATTAAAAAATTGAGGTTAAAATCTAACAAATTTTTAATAACAATATTTTAACTTAAAAGTTACCAAAACCTAAATTCAATGTAACTTATTAAAAAGAAGAATACTAACATTATTTTATATATATATATATATATATATATATATATATATATATATATATATATATATATATACTTCTGAATTTAATAGCCTAAAATATTTCAATTGTCTAACATTTAATTAAATAGCTTAGACATAAACACAATAACAACCAAAAAAAATTATTTTCAAATAATAACATTTTACAACATAATTATAATTTATATTT
Organism: Pinus albicaulis; assembly: GCA_034641835.2. Classification (NCBI taxonomy): domain Eukaryota; kingdom Viridiplantae; phylum Streptophyta; class Pinopsida; order Pinales; family Pinaceae; genus Pinus; species Pinus albicaulis. The sequence continues at coordinate 464,491,989 of CM076573.1, forward strand.
ACATAAACAAAAAAATTATTTCACATCATAAATTATATTTTATATATCCGATTTTAAATATAAAAAACAGAGTTCGGGAATCTCCTAAATTCAAATGGTTAACATTGTTCTTGATTCATAAACTCAATATTTAACATTATATTTCTTTCCACGACCCCATTAAATTTATCTTGCGTTACCTTTCTTCCCACGTCTTTCTTAAATTTTAATTGAACCTTGTTTGAGATTCACAAATTCAATATTTAAAATCACAATGATTTTCTAATGTTTATGCATTCAGTGAATTCATTTCTAAAAAAAGGTTGATTATAAGTTTTTTAATTTTTATTAATTATTTATTTATAATAATAATTTAGTTAAAATTAGAGTTAAATTAGATATTAAACTGATATATAAAATTTGTGAGATGAAAAATTCAGGTTTCTATAACTCTAATAATTAAGAAATATGACTAATATAAAAATACTCATATGTTATATAATTTACTAATTCAAATAATATTATTATATAAATAAATTAAATTAAAACTTTACAAAATTTAATTTTTTAAAATTATTGATATTTAATATTTTGAATAATTGATATTTAAAATTTTTTTTATTCTTTTATTTTTTATTTAATGAATATATTTTTAATATATTTTTTAAAAATTAAATTGATTTGAATAAATATTTAAAAAAAAATTTATATTATAAAGAAAAATTAATTTGAAAAATCTTATAATTTTAATAATATATTTAATTATAAGAAAATAAAAATGATCTATCAATTAAAAAAATACAAAAAGAAAAATATTTATTTAAATTTGGAACGATTAATTATCTATAGTAGTGAGATTATTTTTTTTTTAAATTACTCTATGTTGTCTAGTAAGTAAATTGGCTTTATTAAAATTGTAATTATCAATCTCATAACATTTTTCATTGAAAAGATAATTTATAATACCATTAGTAAGGGAGGGTGGATGAAGATGAACTACAATTCTAATTGTCAATTAAATTTAAATTACTTAAACTACAAGTTTATGCTATCAAAATTTTGAATTTATCTTATGTTTGTGAATTGTTGAAATTGTTGCCAGTTTTACCTAATTTTGTAAGTAAACATCAGCTAGTATTTATTCTAAGAAGTTCATCTAAAATTACATATTGTTACATATTGAGATATACTACATTTGAGACTTCTAAGGTTATTGGGTGGGGCTTTGTAACACCATGTTTGTGGGTTGTTAACGTTGCTGATATTTCTTTATCAACATTGTTGGGTGGGGCTATATTTATAGGGTTTTGAGGTCATTTTGTAACACCATGTTTGTCTGTTGTTAACTTTGTTGATATTTCTTTATTAAAGTTGTTGCGTGGGGCTATATTTATAGGGTGTTGAGGTCATTTTGTAACACCATGTTTGTGGGTTGTTAAAGTTGTTGATATTTCTTTAACATACCTTTTTAGCTAATACATTAAATGTGTGGGTGATCAAGGTTATTCAATTGGATCACACTCATGGCTAGTGAAGGTTGGTTATGATATTTTCACCTTAGTTATGATATTTTCACATAGGCTTAAAGCTAAGAAACCACCTTTTGGGTAATAAAGTCATCTAAGATCATATTTAGTTCTCAACGCTCTAAGTTGAAGCATTGGAGGTATGTATCTAAACAAGTACTTAGATTCATCTAGAGTTATCTACTAAATATTAAAAGCCACATCAACACTAAGAAGTGCTTCCTTTGTTAAATTTACATCCATGATTCTCCATCTAAGTTAAAGTATTGAGTATTATTTAATCAGTCAAATTCATCCAATAACAACAAAACTTTTCCTCTTGGAAATTTAATTGAAAAAATTATTCTACCATATTTAAATCTAAATTGTCCTGCAATTTTCATAGATCTAAATTTTAAAAATTACTATATTTACTCCGTCCAAATTCTATCAAATTCATTGAATATTATCCATTGAATGTTACCCGAGTCTTTTGTTCCCTATATTTTTATTCGAAAACACTACTCATTATCATCGTATAATAGCACCATCTCCATGTCCTCAACATCATTCACCGTCGTAATCAAAATTATCGATGTTACCTACGTTTTTATTCCTATATTTTTATTAGCGAAAACTATTCATTATCATCGTGTAATAGCACCATCTCCACGTCCTCAACATCCGTGAGTGTCATAATCTTCACCGTAGACTCTTGGATTGCAATCATTTTAGGAACGAGGGCCTCCTATCAAAATCAAAATTATCGATGTTACCTACGTTTTTATTCCTATATTTTTATTAGCGAAAACTATTCATTATCATCGTGCAATAGCACCATCTCCTTTTCCTCAACATCCGTCAGTGTCATAATCTTCACCGTAGACTCTTAGATTGCTATCCTTTTACAAACGAGGGCCTCCTATCAACATAAATGCAAGGAAAAAGCATTATGCTAACCCTAGGATGTAGTTGGACATTATTTGGGGTGGTTAAGGAGTTTACTTTTAAAAAAATATACTAAAATTATTATAAATTTATTAAAATATTAATGTGATTGATATAGTTAAAAAATTTATAAATATAATTTAAAAAGTTAATGTTTTACTAATGCATATATTAACTTGATTAATTATGTATAAAAAAATTATGGGTAAATTTTAACTTAAGAAAAAACAATTATAGTTAAATAGAACATTTTACTAAATAAAATGTGCTTATACATAAATGAATATTACAAATAATAATGAGGAACTTATTATGGATGAACTTACTAGAATTGGAATAATTTAAAATTCCTAAGAAATTGGTATGTGGGCAAGAATCTAATTGTTTAAATTTATTAAAAGTAATGGACCATTTTGCTAAAAAACAAAATGTTTATATATAAATGAATGTTATAAATAATAATAAGGAACTTATCATGGAGTAACTTATTAGAATTGGAATAATCTCAAACCCCTAAGAAATTGGTAGGGGGTGAGAATCTAATTTTAAAATTGTTTTAAAAGTCAATGCAACTTAATGAACTCTATAATTCTTTAATATACTACAGTGGTTGATAAGCATTAAGACTAAGCATATGCTGAGCATATTTCCTTGAGAATCAATTTTGGCTATCAACAAATTCATCATTTTTATTCAAAGAAACCGACACCACCTAAAATTAACTAGCTCATAAGCATTAAGACTACGCATATGCTGAGCATATTCTTTTGAGAATTAAATTTGGCTATCAACAAATTCATCATTTTTATTCAAAGAAAACAACACCACCTAAAATTAGCTAGCAACAATCCATAAAGAGTAGACTTTCACCCTTACTAGATGTCTATAAATTTTAGGTTAGCTTGTTTGCTTAAAAAAACAAAACTAATTCTTAATCAAACAAAAAAAACTTTCTTTTTTTTGCCATGGTATTAAGAGGTCACAATACAATATGGTTGTGGTCCAACAATAACTACATATAAAGCTTTGGTCCCACAAGTCCCCCTAGTCCCCTACCAAACAAAGCTATTAAATTTGTGTTCACCGTCATATCTATATTTATGGCCAGCTCCCTCCGGGAGGGATTCAACACCGGCCATGGCCTTCAACGACACGAATAACAATGTCCCCTTGCCGCTCCTCCATCCCCAGGACAATTATGGCGATATTTTCTATCCCTCCTGGCCACCACCAGGATTCGCTAACAGTAACTCCTATACGAGCACAGTGATCATCGTCGTAGCGATTTTCATGCTTTTCTTGTCCGTTCTTTTACGCTGCGGGCAACACCAGCAGTCCTCTCTGTCTGGACGGACGAATTTCTCTGGACGCCGTAGACTTTTCTATCGACGACGTAGATTTTCCTTTGCGCCCGAAGATCCCTTGAGCCTCTGCAATATGGGTTTGGACCCGCGCGTCGTAGAGGCTCTGCCCGTCTTTGAGTATAAAGCGCAGAGCTTCAAGGACGCGCTCGACTGCGCTGTCTGTTTGTCCGAATTGCAGGAGAACGAGAAAGCGAGGCTTCTACCGAATTGCAAACACAGCTTTCACGTAGATTGTATCGACATGTGGTTTCATTCGCATTCGACTTGCCCGATTTGCAGAACGGGCGTTCAGCCGAAACAGTCGGCAGGTAACAATAATATACATGAGATTTCCATTAATGTAGAAATGATTTCTTCAGGTAATAGAGAATTGGGCAGAGGGGAAACAAATTCTCATGAAGCAGAAACCGGCGAACGAACCACCGTTCACGAGCGGAATGACCTCGATGCCGGAAATCGCCATCGACATGCTTGGGAGGTCTGAAAGCTTCTCGAGCGAAAAAACAGGCGTGTCTGCCAAGAGGATAGCATTGTCAAAACTGTGGTCTATTCACTGAGAAAATGTAACACAAAGGCGCAGAGGCGTTGTTGGGAGGGGCACACCAAGAAAATCTTTTTTTTAACATAAGTTAGCCCTAGTTATGATTACTTATGTGGTGTTAACTTTTATATATTATTTTAAAAATGCAATATATCATTATATTTGATGGATAACTTAGTATTATTTTTAAGATGTTCGTGTTAAAGTGGAGTAATTTTTTATTGATCTTATTGAAAATGGACTATATCACCATATATTTAAAGAAGTGGTGTATGTTATAATGGAAAGTTCTATAAAGTAAGGTTGTTAACTTTGTGTTTGCCATGTTAACATGTACAAGTGGATTTATTTATGTGAATTGCCACCATAAACCTAAAAAATATACGAATATTTATTTTATGAATATATAAATTATAACTAAACTCACAAATATTTATTTTATAATAATTATTTATTTTATTTGTTTGTCATGTTTACATGTAAAACTAAAATTCATTTATGTAAGTTTGTACCATAAATACAACAAATTCAAATAAATTGTTTTCTAAATATTTTATTTCGATTATTTACCTGTTATATTATCCTCATGAACAAATAAATACACAAATTCATAATACATCCAAATTGAGATAAATATTTTTATATTATCTTCATGAACACATAAATACACAAATTCATAATACATCCCAATTGAGATAAATATTTTTTATATTATTGTCATTTCAAATGAAAATAAGGGTAAATCCATGGAGGTGGGTTACTCTTTTTTGGAAGAACTTGTGTTCCAAAGGTTGAAAATGTAGCTTTGTGAGAGTATTTTTTAAGCCCTCCATCAAGCTTTTAAAAGGTCCATCTAGGGCTAAATAAAACTCTCAAGTAAACGCCATACCTCTCTTAGTTAAACTGCATAGCTCCATCGTGCTATAGAGCTATAATATGTACATATGCCATTAAATTTTTCTTCAACTTAATGATAGTGTTTTATGTGCTCATGGAAATGAGAAGAAAATAGTATTGCACATGGTATAGTATGGTTTTCATTTTTGTATTATACTTAGTATATTTTTTATTATTTCATTACATATATGTATGTATGCATTTTTAGAATTTGTTATTTTTATTAATTTTATACATTTCATAGTGTTGATAATACATTTGTATGTTATTTATTGTATAATATATGTTACTATATATTAGATATAGCGAGAGGGGTTTTGAGAGAGAAATTGAGAGGACATAGACATATAGGTAGGAAGAGAGAGAGGGAATGAGAGGGATGGACAAAGAGAGTGAGGGAGAGGATACGATAGGGAGGGAGGAATGGGGGGAAGGAGTGTGATGGTAAGAGATAGGGATAGATGGAGAGAGAAAGGGGGAAGGGAGAGTGACGGAGAGATGGAGACAATGTGAGGATGGGTGATTAGAGGCTCGGTATTTAGCTCAAAAATTAAAGTGCTAAAAATTTCTCTAAACTAGAACGTTTGGATAAAGCTCATCACCAGGATTCCATCACAAATTGTTTCATCAAAATCCGAGTTCGTATGAGTGTGTTTTGGCCCATTGTTCATTTTCCCAAACAGGTAGAAAATGTGTAAAACAATGACAGGTTCTGACATGGTAATCCAGTCAGAACCTTAGGAATATCTAGGGAATATTCTCCAACTTTCAACCAGTGACACTGTGACAAGTGTCACAATTATATTCGCCAATGTTGCTTGTGGAAATTGAAATTTTCTTCCTAATCCTAAGGTTGAATTTTCTAAGTGGGTCCATTATTATTTTTATATAATGGTCGATTTTGGTCCAATGGAGAAGGGACACATGGAGTAGCCAGAGGCTTCCATGTGCCCTCCCCCATGGCAAGGTTGGATGGTGCATATTTAGTTTCGAAGGTCGAATTCAAAGGATTGTAGGAGCGCATGTATTATTTTCATCCAAAGTCCATTGTAAAGGTCTAAATCAAATCTGCATTTAACAAAAATGTAATGTCCGAGGAGGGGCAGAGGTCGGGGTCGACCCCACGACCTCCCCCATACAAGCGTCGATACCTACCGCCATACCATACACCAAGTTCTTAACCATATGGTACTCTGCATATAGCTAACTTCTATCAACACCAAGGTTGGGGGTCTCGAGGGGGTCAACCCCCTCCCATATGTCCGAAGTGCCACGACCGTCGACTAAACACTATTCACGATAGAGATTTCAACAGATTTAAACCAAGTTTAATGCACACTAATGCGGATTAATTAAAATAGTCTGTGATTAACACAAAAAACGTGCTTTGCACTAACTGCTCGTAAATCACACTTTAATGCTCTCTTATCTTAACTTAAGTGCGAGTTTATCTTAGTTGAGGACTTGGTCGATCTGTCAAATGCATTAGAAGCTCCACTTTTAGTGGAGTTATCTGGAAAACTTCCAGTTTTAGTGGAGTTATCTAGAAAACTTTTAGTTTTAGTGGAGAAATTGTAGGAAATTTGGTTTTTCCATAACTGAGGAAATTTTCGACCAATTTTGGCTCAAGAAGAGTCATTTTTTGTAGATTTTGATGTTTTGGAGCCATTGGAGTAGGTTACAGAGCCAATAGGAGACTTTAAACAACACTTTTGCACAAATGAAGCTAATACAAAGGCCCATGCCATGGAAGGTGGACCAAAGAGATGTAGCCTAGGAAGGTTGAACTCCTTCATCAAAACCATTTGTATTTGACTCAGTTGTCTGTGTTTTTTTTTTTTTTTATATGATGTTCTTCAACATTTATTTTCTATGCTTTTATGTTCATGAATTACACTTAATCTCATCAAGTTTGTTGAATTGACAATCATAAGCACATGTAAAGACCCTTGTACAAGAAGAAAAGCTAAGCACTTTCATATTAAATCTGAAACTGATATTAGCACAACATTAACTAACAATAAATTTCAGATGAGGTTGGTATCAGAGCACAAGGTCACAAAAGGTTATTTTCTTTATTTTCTTAAGATTATGCAAGAAGGGTTTTAATAGTTGTAATTTTGTGATGCTTACAAGGTGGAAGTTGCAGAGAGGAGAATGGAAGCTATTTGTTGTTTTTCCTAAGATTAGGACAAGAAGAAAGAGAGCTGAGAGAGAATCATCTTCACCAAAAGATCCACTTAAAGGTGCACTTGAAGCACCTCAAGTTCTATCTCCAGCGTATGATATTGAAGAGGTACAAATTTCACAAGAAAATGAGGTGATTGAAAAGGTACAAGTTTCAGGATTTGAGCATGAATCCTTAGCCATTATCACGAGTGTTGGAGAGACTCAAGGACATTTATAAGAGGAATATGTCAAGAGAGACTTCAAGGACATTCAAATTATGGTTAAAATTATGTTTGATGCATTGACTCGAGAAATAGTAGGAGAAGGTTCTAAGCCTCCACATGGAGAAGGAACTTCATATGACAAGAAGTATGAAGAGAAGAGTTCGAAATGAGGTGGAGGAAAGCCACCTCCATTGCCACCATCCCCATCCTCATAATCTTCTTCAACATCTTCATCTTCTACTTCCACCACAAAAAACACCAACACTCATTCAAAACTTCCCATGTACAATGGTGAGGTAAATGCAGAGAAGTTAGACAATTGGATCTGCCAATTGGAATTATACTATAGAATTCATAATCTACAAGAGGACGACATAAATATCCAGTTGGCTTCATTAAGGCTATAAGGAACAGCACTACTTTGGTGGCGAGTGAAGACTCAAGAGGAAATTTGCATTCAGGATAAGATATCCATTTCATGGGTTGAATTCATTTCTTCCATTAAGAGAATTTTTTCCATTATACTATATGGAAAAAGAAATTATGAATTGGAAAAAATTTAGGAAAATCAAAGGCAAAACACTTTAAGAGTAAACCAAAGATTTTAGAATGAGGGATTTTTTGTTACGTGTAAACTTTAATTCCCAAGACACACTTTTGAAATATATTGGGGGTTTACATTCCTACTTCAAACAGACTATCATTATGTTTAACCCAAACAACGTAGATGAAGTATGTGTACAAGCCACACATCTTGAAGCAAGGGGAAAGAACATTCAGGAAGAGGGTAAAGAAGAAGTCATTCAAGAGTAAGGGAAAAGAGAAAGGAGGAAATGTGGATGGAAAGAATAATGCAAGAATCAAGGAAGAAGCAGAGAAAACTGCATGCAAACATTGTTCCAAAGAGGGGCATGAGTAAGCCCACTATTGGAAACTACATCCTGAACTACGGCCTAAAAAAAAATAACAAGGGGAAACAAAAGATGATCTCCACCACACAACAAGATCTTGGATCTAATTCAGGAGATGAGACCAAGATCATAGCGATGGTTAACAAAGGAAAGGAAGCCATAGCAAGTACTAGTTCCTCAAATAGTCACAACAACACTCTAAATGAATACACAAGGATATAGCTATTCCATGTTAGAGTGATTTCAAATCATATGATTATTGATGCATTTTTTGATAGTGGGTCACAAGCAAACCTGAGTAGAAGACTTGCTTAAAAATCTTAACCTTGAAACCATACCACATTATAAACCGTACCCTTTGGGTTGGATATTTAGGAATGCCAATTTACATGTTACAAGGAAATGCATATTTGGATTTTCTATTACCGCAAACTTTATTGATGAAGTCGAGTTATATGTCGTTGCACTTGAAATTTCCAAGATTATATTGGGAAGTCCATATTTGTATGACAGGAAAGAGTTGTTTTATCGCCATGAGAACAAATATAATTTTCTTAAGGATGGGGTGGAGTATATTGTGAGATCTCATCGTAAAAAAATTGAATATTTCTTTAGTTAACGCAGAGAAAATGAAGAGGCTAGCTAATGCAAGTAAAAATTGTGGGCTTCTCATGATCAAGAAAAAGGATGATGTTGACTATGAATATTTTGAAGGATGTTATGAAGAATTAAAATATTATTTGTTTGATGTGGTAATTCAGCATGGTGAGATGTTTCAAGAAATAAATGGTTTATCTCCCAAGAGGTGAATTCAGCATGAGATTCAGCTGCAACAAGATGTTCCACTTCTAAACATTGGTATCTATCGCATGTAAATTCTGGAGATTTTGGAAATCAAGAAGAAAATCGAAGAATTTATGAAAAAAGGTGTCATACGCCCATTGACTTCACCATGTGTTTCACCAATTATTTTGGTACCGAAGAAGGATGGGACTTGGCGCATGTGCATAGATTTTCGTGCACTAAATAAAATCATGGTAAAGAATCACTATCCACTCGCACACATTGATGATTTGATAGATTAGTTAAATTATGAAATATATTCCACTAAGTTATACTTACGAAGTGGTTATCATCAAGTTAGAATAGTTGAGGAATAATTTTGGAAAACTACATTTAAAACTAGTTATGCCATTCGGTCTAACTAATGCTCCAACTACTTTCATGAGAGTCATGAATGATGTACTAATAAAATTATAGATTACTTCGTCATTTGTTACTTAAATGACATACTTATATTCAACAAATCAATAGATGAACATGTCATACATGTGAACAAGGTACTTGATGTCTTGAAAAAAGAGGAGTTATTCTTAAAGATGTCGAAGTGTGAGTTTGGCAAGACTTATTTAGTGCATTTGGGAAACATTGTTGGAGGAGGTGATTTGAATATATACCCTTCCAAATTAGAGGTCATTCTTAATTGCACCAAGCCTAATACAGTTACAAAGGTAAGAAACTTTCTTGGGGTAGCACAGTATTGGAGGAAATTCATTGCTAATTTTTCATCCATTGCAGCTCCGTTACATTAATTGAAAAGTGTCAAGAAAGTCTTCCATTAGGGAGATATGTGGCAAAAATCATTTCATGCTTTAAAGAAAAAGATAAGTTCAACACCAGTATTCGCTCTTACGGATCTTATACAACCATTTGAGGTCCAAACAAATTCAAGTGATTATGCCATGGGAGTAGTTCTCATGCAGCATGGTAAGCCTATTTCATTTCATTCTGAATTTTTTAATGGAGTTGTGACTAATTATCCCACCTATGAAAAAGAATTATATTCATTGGTACAACGTGTAAAGAAATGGAAGCACTATTTGATGGGGAAAGAGACCATTATACATATCGACCATCAGTCATTGCAGTAGTTACAATCACATTGAAAGTTGCAACAATCAAGACATTTCAGATGGATGGGATTTCTACAACAATTTCATTTGGTTATCAGGTTTAAAAAGGGGATCTAAAATAAGGTAACTGATATGCTATCTAGGCATATTTTAAATTCATATATTATACTCAAGCACAATTCAGTTATGCATGAAATCTACATTGAACAATCTACATATGTTAGTGATTTTCAAGATCCATATGAAATCTTGACTCAAGGAAACCAAAATGACGAGTTAGCTTATCATGTGCGTAACAGTTTGTTGTATCAATTGGGCAAGTTATGTATACCATAGGGAGAAAGAAACAATGTCATAAGGGAGGCACACACTTCATTGATTGCTCGACATTTCAATGTAGGCAAGACAGTAGTGAATCTCCAAAGGTATTGTCATTGGCCACACATTATTGATAGTGTATCTTGTTTTATTAGAGGGTGTTTTTTATGTGCAATAAGTAAGCCTAGTAATAGGAAACTTGGATTGTACTTTCCACTTCTGGTTTCTTCACATCCTTAGGAGAGTATCTCAATGGATTTTGTAGATGCTTGGATTTTACACTCCACTTCTGGTTCCTTCACATCCTTGGGAGATTATCTCAATGGATTTTGTAGATGGTCTTCCAATGTAAAGGAAAGGTCATGCCATGTAAGAAAACAATTACATCTGAAAAAATCACTCATCTTTTCTTTCAAAATTTTTGGGTTCATTTTGGTATTCCTACTTCTATTGTAAGTGATTGAGATTCCTAGTTTGTTGGGAATTTTTGGTCAAAATTATGGGACATGATGGACACAAAGTTGAAAAAGAGTACAACATTTCATCAGCAAATAGATGGTTTGACTGAGGTGGTAAATAAGAAAATCATTTATCTTCTCAGAGGCTAGTGTAGCAAACATCCCAAGTTTTGGGATGAACAGTTGCATTACATTCAACATGCATACAACAAGGCCAAGCATTCTTCCACAAACACATCACCATTTGAGGCATGTCTTGGGTACTTGCCAATATCACCTTTGGACTTCATCTTGAAGAAATATGTCACTATAGATGGTAACAGTGACGTAGATAAGGAAAGGAATATCATTGAGAAAATTCAGTTGGTACATCACACAGTGGAAGAACAACTTGAAAAGAGTCAAAAAAGCTACAAGCCAAGACATGATAAACATCGTTTTGATCACAAATTCCAGGTTGGAGATGAAGTTTGGTTATATATCAGCAAATAAATATTGCAAGGGAAAGGTAAAAATCTCAAGCCAATATGTTATGGTCCATTTAAAATTTTGGAAAATATTGGTACTAATGCATTTAAGCTAGATTTTCCTCCTTATATGAAAATATATTTTTTCGTTAATGTTCATAATTTGAGATTGTTTGAGCCTCATTTGAGTGATGATCAAGGAAAATATATTCAGATTCCATCAATAGATGAATTTTCACAAAAGAATCAGAACTTCAAGGAGAGGGAATGTCGAATACTTTAGAGTGGGACTCGAGGGACAAAATTCTTCCAAGGCCAAATTTATGGAAAGTTAAAGGGTGATGGATCTATACCCTCACCTGCTGAATAGTTGATAGTATATTTTGGGGTCCAAAAGACTTTTAATGGGGAGGAATGATCAGAGGATCAATATTTAGCTCAAAAATGAAAGTGCTCAAAAATGCTCCAAAATAGAATGGCCGGATAGATCTCATCACCAGGATTCCAACGCAACTTGTTTCATCAAAATCTGAGTTCGTATGAGTAATTTATGGAATGTTGTATGTTTTCTCAAATAGGTAAAAAATGTGCAGAACAATGATTGACTAATGACTTGGCAGTCTAGTCAGCACCTTAGGAATATCTAGGGAGTACTCTCTAATTTTTAGCTAATGACATTGTGACAAGTGTCACAGTCAGATTCACCAATGTTTCTTGGGGAAATTAAATTTTCTTCCTAATCCTAAGGTTGGATTTTCTAAGTGGGTGCATTATCATTTTTATATAATTGTGGATTTTGGGCCAATGGAGAAGTGAAAAATGGAGTAGTCAGAGGTTTCCACATGCCCTCTGCCATGGTAAGGTTGGAATGTGCATATTTATTTTCCAAGGTCGAATTCAAAGGATTGTAGGAGCGTATGTATTAATTTTATCCAAATTCCATTGTAAAGGTCTGAATCAAATTTGCGTTCAACAAAAATTTAATGTCCGAGGAGGGGCAGAGGTCATGGGTGACCCCGCGACATCCCCCATACAAGATCCGAGACCTACCACCATACCATACACCAAGTCCATAACCATATGGGACTCCACATATATTTAAGTTTTATTTGCGCCAAGGTTGGGGGTCCGGAGGGGGATAGCCCTGCGGGCCAACCCCCTCCCATATGTCTGAAGCACCACAACCATCGGCTAAGAACTACTCATGGTGGAGATTCAATGGAGTTAAATGAAGTTTAATGCACACTAATCTGGATTAATTAAAATAATTTGTGATTAAAGTGAAAAATGTGTTTTGCGCTAACTTCTCCTTAATCACATTTTAATACTCACTTATCTTAACTTAAGTGCGATTTTATCTTAGCGGAGGACTTCACAGAGCCACAAAAAGCAGAGGAAGCTCCACTTTTAATGGAGTTATCTGGCGAACTTCTAGCTTTAGTGGAGAAATTGTAGGAAAAATTGGCTTTTCCATAACTTAGGCAATTTTCAACCAATTTTGGCTTAGGAAGAGTCATTCTTGGTAGATTTTGATATTTTGGAGCCATTGGAGCAGGTTAGAGATGCAATAGGAGACTATAAATAATTTTTTTTTACAATTGAAGATAATACAAATGCCCATGCCATGGAAGTTGAACCAAGAAGATGTAGCCCGAGAGGGGTGAACTCCTTCATCAAAACCATGTGTATTTGACTCAGTTGTTTGTGTTTGTTATTTTTTATATGTTTTTGTTCAGCATTTAGTTTCCATTCTTTTATGTTCATGAAATACACTTAATCTCATCAAGTTTGTTGAATTTTCCATCATAAGCACATGTAAAGACCCTTGTACAAGAAGAAAAACTAAGTTCTTTCATATTAAATATTAAATTAATATTACCACATCATTAACTAACAACCAATTTTAGCTCAATGGGTAGGAGAAGATAGACATGTGTAGAGAGAGAGAGAGAGAGTGAGAGAGAGGGAGAGAGAGATTTGGGAAGATAAAAGGATATCTCCAAGAGGAATAGACCTAAATACTAGCACACATCCCAGTGCAAGGTGAAATACATATTGATCTAGTGCATTCTCATTGAATAAGGACCACCTTTCGGTATCACACACGTTTCAAGATAGAGGGATATGTCAAGTTAGCCAGTAGTTTTGATTCTAAATAAAATCACTGACTATTTAGAGTGATAGCTTAGTTAGCTAGGCTCTAACATCTAGGTTTTTTTTCACTGAAGTCAATTCCAAGGAAAACACCTAGCTCGATTAGAGGTGACACATAAATTTATGATGAGGAATGGTTTAGGTGTTATGCAACACGTTCATGTTGCATTAAAATTAAAATTTCCCTCATTTGTATATCTCATAAAAAATATTTCTTTAAAATTGTTTGTGTGATTTAAATAAATACAAAACATGTGCATTATTTAAAGGAATATAAAACACACTCAAAATTTGTGGAAAAAGAAATATACCCCCCTGTTAGTGTAAATTCTTAACACAAGTGTACGAAAAGAGCTCACTTTAGCTATGTGTGACAAACAACCCTAACAACAGAAATGGTTGCTTAACTTCTTTATATTTGCAATAGATAGTTACAAAAAATGCTAAAAAAACAAAAATCTACGTAGTAAAAGAAGTTAAATAGTAAAAAGAAATAGCAATTTCTCCACGCATCCAAAAGACAAGACAATATTTAAAGAATTTTCAATGCATTATAGCACCTGGTGAAGGGAGAAAATAATATTCTTACCGGTCCCCCTCAATGGGATGGGTTCTTAGTTGTCCTCAACGCTTCATATTGAGAATTTTCTCTCTCTCAATGGTGCAGAAAACCCAACATGCATTGAACTCCATGGGAGCTCAAGAGACAAAGAAAATAGTAGCAACAATGAGAATGGTCAAAGCACGATAATGAAAGTGATCAAAGTGAAGAATGAATGGAAAACCCTCATATTTATAACAAAATATTGAGTTTTCCTTGATAATGGTGCATAGTAAATATTATTAACCAAGATCTAGATCTAACCACTGGAATAGTTTATTATATTTTGTTGGAGAAAAAAGTTATTTAAATTAGTTAAAAACCTTTATTTAGAAATAATAAATAAATAAATGATTTATTTATCATTTCAATAATGTGGGTAAGTAATACTTAACAAATAATGATTTTTTTAATTATTTCTGGGTGATTTAGTCAAATTTAACTAGGAATAATAACTAAATAATGATTTAATTATTTTTTCCTAGAGAAACGAAAGTTAAATAATGATTTATGTAATTATTTATCATAATTGGGTTAAATATGACCATGAATATTATTTAAACAGTGGTTTAATTAATTATTCGTAGAGGAAAATCAAATAAATAAGGATTTATTTAATTGTTCCTCTTGAGGTTTCTGGTTTTAACTAGAAATAACTTAATAAAATATGGTTTATTAAATTATTTCTTATATTGAAAGCAATATTACTATGGAAAAATTGGTCTTACATGGTGTACTTCAATCCATCTAATTGTAAATGGTTACATGCAAAAAAAATTGTGTAACCGATTGCCCCCAACATGCGAGCATTAGGAGCTAATCGTATGAACGAAGTATGTTGTAAGAATACAATCACTAGACATCGAAAGGGAGTGAGAGAGGAAGAGAGATACATATATGGAGTGAAGTGAGATATGACAATAACTGAGGGGGAAAGACCTACAAATGACATAAGTCGTCTTTAATGTTTAGGTACATGTTTTTAGTGAGGCAGGGGGGGTTACCTATGCCAGTCGAGATGAAAAATTACAAATAATAATGGTGCGTCCATAAAAATGAAACTGAGAAATAAACTACATGATAAATGGTACATGACATGCTTGCATAAAATGGGCCAAAAAAAAATATAATGGATCCCACATACATATTGCACCTGGAAAAATATGATCAAGGATTGAATACACTAATATCTGAGTACATGAGACATAATAACAGCCAAAGAAGCCTTGCTAAATAGGAATGGGCTCTAAAAATATTAATGGAACATCTTAATGATACATGCATTCTATGGGCATTACAAGCAACTCGAACCAAACCCATGAAATCTTCAGAGCTGCATTTTAAGATATAGAAGAAATTGAGTTCATCTGGGCATGTGGGGCCTACCTGAAGGGCCACCCCCTCATGAGTTTTGAAACGTCTCACACACACCCGAGAATCACTAGTACAATTTTTTGAATCTCTAAACCATCAAGTGTACGAATATTGATCATGCAATAATGACATGAAGTTGAGCGAATGAGAATCAATCAATTCAAAGGGCCATGATGAGTCCCTTTGCCTAATCTGAGGCACCCAAGAAGAATGGAAGTTGGAACCAAGGTACACCACCCTTTATACATTTCTTCTGGAATGAATTTGTTGATGTTGAAAAAAGGAGGTCTGCCATAAGTGAGGCAATGATGAATCATAAAATAATGCACGAGGGAATGGACTGACACCAGGGATGATGATGGAATAGGAGATACTAAGTTGGAGACGAATGACTTCCATTTTTAGAGCATAACAAGTATGGAGGACCTGGCAATGACTGACTCCACTCCGAAGGAGATGAGGATAGTAAGTCTGGAGGTGAAAATGATTGAAACGAGAAAGGGACAATGAAAAAATGGATGGAATATTGTAACAGGAGGAAAAGTGACTTGAGACAGACTCCATGAATGCAATTGTGACTCAACTTGGATGCTCTAAACAAGGATGAGTCGATGATGCTGCCACACAGAATACACCCATCAGGGACCATAAAATCATGAGAAAAAGAACGTTCCTCATCATGAAGATTGACAAACGCATTGAAAATTATGAAGGCAAAGTGGGGCCCCAAGTACAAGCAAAACAAGTGAAGAAATCTGATTTTAGGAAGCAGCAAAGTGACCCTTCTTGGAAAAATGGCTTCCGAGTGAAGTTTAAAATTACCATAAAAAAAGGATGCCCATTATAGTACTCGGTGATAGCTTTCCAATGGTGTTGATGGTTCTTCCAATCGAGCTACGATTTGGTTGTAATTGGTGAAATAACATTTAGGGTTTTTCTCTTAATAGGTGGGTTTCCCTTGAAATTGCTTCATTTCCTAGTGGAGATGTGGTGAATTTGGAAAGGAGGAGAAGGCCCTAAATCTTATGGTGAACATAATAGACAAACTGACCATTGGAATAAGGGCCTGTTAGTTGCATGTAGGTGGCCTAACCTTACTCTTCAATTTTAGTGGTTTAGTTTTTCATATTAGGTGGTCGGGGCTCAGTAACAGACCCCTACCTCTCCTCACCGTCAGCTCACACCTTTTGGAGCCTGTACTACAACCTGGATCACAGTTTATAGAGGGAAAAAATGGGATCTCACAGCTGCAGAGGCTGAAAAGTGCAGATGGATTGAAGGTGACATTTGGGTTGTTTTTGGCTGAGACCGAGACTTGATGGTTTATGATGCAGTTTACCTTATTTGAACTGAAAAAAATGATGGTGTTGTGCATGTATGGTGTATTTGAGGATCAAATGGTGAGAGAGGGATTTGGATGTGCTTCATGCCGAGATCCAGAGGGATCAAGTGGTGTTATCACCCAGAAATTACAAAATTTTAAGAAAGAACCGCGGAGGGAAACATCAAACCTATTTGGAATCTAGGACCTAGCCTTCATGGACTCAGAGAGGGCTCCCTCTATTAGATATAGATTTTTTTATTGGGGAATTTTAGGCTGGATATTAGTGCATAGGGGTTTGTTTGAAGATTTGGTTGAAACAGTAGAAGGGGGTCATTGGGATATGCAATCAAACAGGTGCAAATAGATTCAAATGGATGAACAACTGAGATCAAGTGAAAACAGGAAATCTAGCCATGTCAATGGATCTTAAAAGCTTGGGAAATGGAAAAGAGGAGTATATGAAGGTTCAACTGGAATGCAGATAAGACTGTCTCTGGATTCTACATTCTGGTCTCAGAGGAAAATATAATGTACTATTTCAAGACTGAGCAAGGTGCCCCATGGTAAATCCTACACAAAAATTTCTATCCACAGTAAAGAAAAGAAAACAGTATCTGAAACAGGAGAATAAAAAATTACATGGGAGAAGCACTTCACCAAATATCATAACACAAGAATCTGGAAAACAACATAAGCCTATATTCATCTAAAAGAGACTGCTTACAAAAAAATGAGTCTATTGCAATGGTTTTTCCCTTTTGGGCCCCCTCATACTGCTAATATATGAATTATTTATAAAAACTAAGTCGTTTTCCTTACCATACTTGGAAACCTTTCATTGATTACAATTTATGAAGAAAATGGACAAGTGTGGCCATGCAAGGCCTGAACAAAAATCTCTGACAAAAACACTGCCTCTGGAATTAAATTAGGCAGCTCTTTGTAAAACATAAAGGTAGGATGGAGGTGGCTTAGGTAGAGAAAAGGTTGGTGCCTCTGACATCTAGTCCTACCTTTCAGAAAATCGGTGTTGGGTAATTATATCTGGTGTAGTGCTAGCCACTTTTCATTATTTGGGTGATTATGATGATATGTTCTATATGAACACCCTTTTCCCGACTCGACCTCCTTTTCTTGACCTCCTTGTCAGGGCTTATTCTACTATAAGTCCTTTATGTCGTGTTTAACCTATTTCTTCATAAAATGGCACACAAACCCATAATCTTGGATGTGAAGGGATGACGATGGATGTGGTGCAACAGTAGTGGTAACCATCAAAACAATGCGGTGGTTGTTTGGACGACAGTGGAAATAGCTTTTCGAAGGGGGTCTAAGGTGGTAAGAGGTAATAGAGATGGTGGTGTGAAATTGTGAGTGTGCGACACGTGAAGGAGTGGGCATAATGGATACCACCCATTTCGGACCCCCCCATGGTTAAAGTTTGAAGATCGAGGGAGGTGTGAAAAGCGTTAAGGACCATGGGATGCAGAGAACAGGAGCTAAGAAGGAGGAAAGGTTGAGGGAAAATAGATGTGGAATCACGTGACACACAGGTGGGACACAACCCACAACATCATAAAGCACAAGTTTTGTTATAAATAGCAGGGAGGTGATCATTAAAACTGGTGAGTTGCAAAGTGAAATGAGCTGGAGGCGATGTGGCATGGATGGTGAGACCACCCGCACCCTGCAGATCACAAAATTTAACACGAGGCGGCGGAGGTAAGCTCTCAAACCTGCCGATTGTGACATACGGCAAGAGGGAGGTCACATGGCAGGGAAGGTGGGACCTCCCATAGCCTGCAGATCACAAACTTTAACACGAGGCGACGGATGTAAACTCTAAATCCTGCAAAGTGCGAAGCGTGAGGAGATAATAGTTAAACTGTGCAAAGGGAGAAGTGCGCTGATAGGGAGGTAACGTGGTAGGGAAGGTGGGACCCGAATCGAATCACAAATTGCTAGACCTAATGTTTATTGCACATTTCAATATTTAGGGCTTGTCGCACATCACATATTTTAAGGTTTATCACACATGATAGAGTTCACAAGACAAGTCTTGGAATAATTTTTCATATAGATTAAATTCTACATCCCTAAAAAATCCTCTTCCCAAAGAGGAAAAACTTTAATTGTGGCTTGGCTAAACCCAAATTAGCTTAAATATTACTTTCTTACCAGACGTCAGCAAGAAAAATGATCTCATGTCTCTTTCCCATTGGTAAATAAAAGTTATATTTTAAACCATCTGAGATTGAGAGAAGGTAATTGAACCTAGTTAAACCAGTTAGAGCCACTATTTCAAACAGAAAAGGAAATGATTTAAGGTCTGGATTGGGTGGTCATCCCCTATGTTTCTACAGTGAATTTTGAGGCCTAAATAGGTCCTCAATCATATCAGTAGGACATGCAATTTTCACCTTAATCCTACTACCATATAAACCACAATGCACCTATGCAACCTTGGTACACATCAACTCATCCATCATGTACTACACCTCCTGCTTTCCCTTACGCCCATCCATATCACCCTCAGCCTATGAAACAACCATTCCAGTAGTATGATCCTCATCCACCTTAGTGGAGAAACTCATCACAAGGGTGAAGGCCCCAAAACAACCAACCGCCTGCTTTACTACCTCCACCCCAACTTCAACCTTAGCTCACTCACTCTACTCCACCTAAGTTGCCTCAGATGTCTGCCTAGCCTAATCTGAACCTAAAAAATAAGCAAACACATCATATTTATAGTGGGGAGACATCCTATCCAACTTATTCTGTGGAGATACATGAGATTAACCTCGGGTATAGAAGATTAATCCCTGAAAATCTTCCTCCATATCCACATGTGGAGGTTGAGGAGGAAAATTAAGAGAGAAACACTCAGACCAATGAATGTAATTTTCCTGAACACTTGATCCACCCTAGTTAGCACACCCCAGAGCTGAAAAATATGTGTGTGAAAATACCCCTTATCTAGGCCATTACGGAGGTTCATGTTTACAATAGGCGCATCAAATAGAATTGATTTAATAAGACCAGGAGAAAGAAGAAATAAACCCCCACCATAAATGTTGTGGGACAATTATCTCACTTAATGTTGGGAAGGGTTATCTTCTCGAAGTACCTAGACCCTCAGATTCCAGTAGTAGATGTACACATTGATGGCATCATATTCGCCCAGAATCTGATTGATCTTGGTGTTTCCATCAATGTGATGACTAGCGAAACCATGCTTAAACGCAACCTCCAAGGAGCCTTGAAAAATACTGTTAGAATGAATTCTTAATGGAATTGTACAAAAAGAGATCACTTTATTTGCATAGGAAAAACAACCCTAAAAATAAATATGGTTGTCTAACATCTTCAGATATGCAATAGATAGTCGAAAAAAATGCAACAGAAACCCATATCTATGCAATAAAAGTAGCTAAACAAGGAAATGAAATAAGAGTTTCTCCAAGTATCTAATGGAAAATACAAGATATATAAATAATTTTATATTATGTTATCACCTAGGATGGGAACAAAGAATGATGTTACCAGTACTCCTCAATGGGATGGGCTCTTGGTTTTCCTCAATGCTTCAGATCCAACATTTCGCTCTCTCAATGGTGTAGAAAACCCAAGATGTGTTAAACTCAATGGGAGCTCAGGAAGAAAAAAATTAATAAAAGTGATCAAAGTATGACCATGAGAAGATGATCAAATTCCGACCATGATAAAAGGGTCAAAGGTGAATAATGAATGGAAAACCCTCCTATTTATAGCAAAATATTGAGTTATCCTTGATAATGGTGCATAGTAAAATATTATTAACCAAAATCTAGGTCTAAATGCTTGGAATATTTTATTATATTTTTTTGGAAGCAAAAGGAATTTAAATTGGTTAAATCCCTTTATTTAGAAATAATAAACAAATAAATGATTTATTTATCATTTCAAGGATGGGGTTAAGGATTAATTTAATAAATAATGATTTATTTTGTTATTCCTAAATGATTTAGTGAAATTTAACAAGGAATATTAATTAAATAATGTTTTAATTAATTATTCCTAGAGAATAATAAGATACATAATGATTTATATAATTATTTCTCATTAATTGGGTTAAATATGACAAGGAATATTATCTAAACAGTGGTTTAATTAATTATTCCTAGAGTAAAATCAAATAAATAAGGATTTATTTAATTATTGCTCATGGGATTTCCTGTTTGGCCCAGAAATAACATAATAAACTATGGTTTATTAAATTATTTCCTATAGTGAAAGAAATTTTACTATGGTAAAATTCATCTTACATGGTATATATCGATCCATCTAATTATAAATGGTCAGATGACCAAAAATCGGTGTAACATATTTCCCCCCAACATGTGAGTGTTGGGAGCTAATCGTATGATTGAAGTATGTTGTAAGAACATAATCACTAGACACCGAAGGGGAGTCATAGAGAGAGAGAGAGAGAGAGAGAGAGAGAGAGAGGGAGTGAATAAAAGGATGGAAATGACATGAGGGGGCAAGGCTTACAAATGATATAAGTCTCCTTTAATGTTTCGGTACCTATTCTCAGTGAGGTGGGGGAGGCATATCTATGCTTGCCAAGATGAAAAAGTACAAAGAATAATGGTGCACCCAAAAAAGTGAGACATAGATAACAATATCTAGGAATGAGTATAATAATTTCTGTGTACATGAGATACAATAACAACCAAAGAAGCCCTGATAAACAAGAAAGGGCTCTAAAAATATGAATGGATCATCTAAGTGATACATGCATGCTATAGGTGCTGCAAGTGGCTAGAACCAAACCCATCAAATTTGTGGAGCTCCATCTGAGGCTCTAGCATAAAATGAGGTCATATGGGCATGTGGGGGGCTACCTGAAGGGTCACCCCCTCATGAGGTCTACCAAGTTATCAAGTATAGGAATCTAGATCATGGTGAAGTGGAGCGGATGGGAAAAAATAAAGTCAAAGGGAAATAAGGAGTCCCTTTTCCTGATATACAACACTGAATAATAATGGAAGTTGGAACCAAGATACACCGCCCTCTAGACCTTTCTTCTGGAATGAATGTGCTAATGTTGAAAAAAAGAGTTCCGCCACAGGTGAGACAATAAGGGCCCTCAACTAAGGAATGAGAGATAGTAGTAGAGCGACTGATGAACTGACACTAGGGATGATGATGGAATGAGGCATATTGAGTAACAAATGGACCCTTGTCAGAGCATAGAAAGCATCGATGACCTGGCAATGAAGAAATCGACTCTTCAGGGGATGGGGGATAGTGGGGCTAGAGGTGAAAATGGGCTACACGAGAGAGAGAAGAGGCGTGAATGGATGGGATACTGTAACAGTAGGCAAATGGACTCAATACAGACTCCATAAATGTGATGATGACTCAACTCAGATTCTCTGATCAAGGGCAACCCAATGATGTTGCCGCATAGAATAGGCTAGGTGGGGACTGTAAAAACATGAGAAAAAGATGGTTACACATGACGAAAATGGACACATGTGTCGAAAAGTATGAAGGCGAAGTGGGGCCCCAAGTACAAGTGGGGTAGGTGTAGAAATTTGATTTTGACAGGTGGAAAAGTGATGCTTCTTGGAAAAAAGGCTTTCGAATGAAGTATCAAATCACCAAAAACAAAAGGATACCCATTTTAGAGCTTGGTGAGAGATTTCCAACAGTGCCAAAGCTTTGTCAAATGCAGCTATAGTTTGGTTGCAGTTCACAAAAGACAAATTAGGGTTACACTTTTAATAGGGTGATTTCCCTCTAATATGGTTCATTTTCTAGTGGACATGCGGTGAATGTGGAGAGGAGGAGAAAGCCCTAAATCTTGTAGTGTTCGTAGCAGACAAAACAAATGTTGAAATTGAGATCCGTCAGTTGCAGGTAGGTGGCCTAACCTTACTCTTCAATTTTAGTGGTTTAGAATTTTAGAATAGGTGCCCAGAGCCTGGAAACGTCACCCTATCCTTCCTCACGGTTGGCAAACACTTCCTAGGCCATGTTCTGCAAGTTGGGTCACAGTTTTAAGAGGGAAAAGCTACAACCTCGCAGGGACAGAGAAGAAAAAGTGCAAGCTTCCAAGAAGTTGGGTTTTGTCCTGTTTTTGGTTGGGGAATGGGGCTTGATGTTTTTTATGCAGTTTTTCTTCCTCTAACTCAAAAATTTCTGGGTTTTTGAAAGTATGGCAGAATTAAAGATCAACTGGAGAGAAATATATTTGGATGCACTTCATTCGGAGATCGAGGGGGATCAAGTGGTCAGAGGTGCACTGGCGAGGTATGGGGTTCTAATGTTGGTTGAGAACCTGTTGATAAGGGCAAGAGAGTCCCTACTATCAATGACAGTGAGCTACTGGCACCCAGAACTGGAGGTTTTTATCATGCAGAGGCACCGAATCGAGCTGACTATTCAGGATATATATTTCCTGACTAGTCTCCTGGCACTTGGGGGTGGTGAGAAATATTCAATGAGTATTACAGTGTGGGAATAATATATCTAAGTTCATGGAACACCATTTCTGACTAGATGTTTGTGTCAAGGGCACGATTATACCGATCAAAGATCTAGAGAGGCTAGAAACTTGCGTTGTCACTGAAGCACTATTGTAGATCCTGGGCATTAGGCATTCCACCACATCACCAGAGGGCAAATGATGCTATTTGAGAGTGTGTTGAGTGGGTTCTACTATAGGTGGGCCTAGATTATTTCAGCATCATTGAAATTGTTAGCTCCCTGTAATTAGCAAGATTGGAAAAGTCCAACTGCAGGGAGAAACACAGTTTCAACCACTTTGGGATTCTAGGATCTAGCCCTCCTGAATCTGGAGAGGGATCTCCCCAATAAGTGCAAAGATGGATTTATCTTTAAAATCTTTTCGGTAATGAAATTAGGCTAGTTATGAAGTCCAAGGGTTTTTGTTTGTTTTGGATGGTTGAGCATGATTATTATTTGAGTGGAAAGTTCTAAAATGGAAAGAGTTTCAAAGGTGTGAAGTTGCAAGCAATCAGAACAAGATTTGGCTAAAAAGATAGATATAACGCTGGTTTTTAGTCCATTGGGCTATGGAGTCATAATAGGATTTAAAAATAACAAGGTTCAAGGGTGGTCCATGGGGAAAGTCATCTATGTCTAAGGATCTCTTTAAATTTTATTTTATGGAATGAAATGATACAACAAGAAGAGGAAATAAACAAATGAAGAACAAAGAGCAGCCTAAGATCTGGTAAGTACTTTGAAACTAGCCAGATTTTGGCATACACTTAAGAAAGAAATAAAAGTAATCTAAGATCCAGTAAGTACTTTGAAACTTGCTAGCGTTTGATGAACTTTCAATAGAAAAAAAATTTAAACACAAAGGGAAACTTAAAAAGCAACTGTTGGAGGACAAACTAGAGGACAGGGCTCACCATAAACTTCCCTAGGTCTACTTTACTTGGTCAAATTTCAAGACAAACACATAAGATAACAAAGAATGGTTTAAGATCAAGTAAGGACTTTGAACCTAGCCTGCTTTCAACACACTCTTAGGGAAACTTTCAGACAGTCTTTTCGGATAAAACTAAAGGACAGGGCTCACCATAACTTCCCTAGTTCATCTCTACTTAACATAAACTAAAAATAACATTCAAGAACAACATTCAACTTGGACATTAGGATGAGGGAATGCCAGCCTTCCTAACTAATTAAATTGAATTAAATCATTCCTAAACAATATAATTTGGAAGAAACCATATAGATAAAGCTTATCAGTCAGAGAAGGGTACCGATATACAGTAAATCCTAAATCTATGCTTGTTGTTCTTCATCAAAGAAGATCGACAAAGCGAAAAAAAAAATTAAAATAAAAATTTACAATAAGAAATAACATCACCATTGACATAGACCAAGATCCCATAAATCAGCTTGTATTGATGCTTCAAACCAGTTATAGCTTTAAGTCCAATGTTTCAGTTCAACAATCATCTTCACTTCACAGCCTTACTATTCTATCACAAACAGAGCTTCAAGAGCCTTTGAATACTATTTACAAGTAGAAGTTTAGAGCATAAGTATATTTCAAAGTTCTGCAACCAACATTTTCTCATCTTCTACGGGAGTATTTATAGAAGAAATGAGGAGGTGGGATCTGATAAAAGATCTTCAACGTTAATTAATATAGACTTTAATACTTCTCGACCTTTAATGGGCTCGATGGAGAAGTTTACAGAGGTTATTTCTGTATTAATTGTTTTACATTTAAGAAATAAGCTCAGTGAGATCTTTTTTTGACTTTAAGGCTCTGTTTCATGCTGTAATAACTCTGCTGATATTTTTGCATTAAGTTCCTTTGGCAGAATTAACTGTTCAGCTGTGTTGAGGAAAATATCTGATTTTCTGATCATAATTCGGCCTCTGTTGAATGCTTGAGGCTACAGATGGCATTGGGTAGCTGAGAGGAATCAATTAGCCTTTGATGTGGCAGTGGAGGCTCTTCTGTGTGATGAATGTTTTTGATTTTTCTTTAATTATGTTTTAATTTGGAGGATTAGGCTTTTGATTTTCGATCTTAGCCGTAATCCTCCAAAACTATGAAAACAATCTTCAATCCTTTGTTCTGTTGTGTTTTGTTCTTCAAGTCTGATACTCTTTGTTTTGATTTAATTCACTGTGTCTTGTTGATGTGCAGGTTCTGCAAAGGGTCAATATGGCATCAATGCCCATGAATCATTGACAAAATGTGGCATGGAACCCTCTGTAGTAATTTCCCTTTGATAAACAAAAGTCTGGAGGATCGTCACCCTCGTCTTTCATTTCGTTTATTAGAATGGGAAAAAACTTTGAAACTTGCAAAAAACAACAAAGTTAATAAATTATGTGTTTATGTGGTAAATCTTCTTAGGAGGCTGCGGGGAGGAGCGTGGCCATTGGATGGCGGTATCCAATGGTGGAGATACGCTTGCATGGATCAGATAGAAGGTGGTTGGAAGAAAGGAGCATAGGATTAAATCTGGGCCATAGATTTAATTTGGTCGATGATCAAGATAAATCGGGGCCATAATAATTTGAAGGGGTTACATATACTATGTTATGGCGGAAAATGTGGAAAATACAAAGGAAAAGGTAAAAAATCCCTTGGGTGGAGGAAATGTATTGCAAATGGAAAAAGGGGTTTCGGGATGATCGTGGGCCATCAGATGAGATCGACCCATGAGATTAACGACGAATATTTTCATGTTAAAAACCCTTTGGAAGAGGTGGAGGGTGATAGTGAAAGGCCAGATTAGATTTGAGCAGTTGATCTGTAGAGATCAATGGTGGGGAGCATACGCGACAAATCATAATAGAAATGGGATAGGCAGTTTTGGAGGGAAAAACAGTTTTTTTTGCGTGATAAAAAGGCAGGTAGGTGGTATTTCCTTTTTGAACGCGATATGTGTCCCCGCCCGACACATGGCATCATAAAACAACTCATATCACGTAAATTTTGGAAATTAACCTACGTGCTGAAAGTTGCGTGAAACTCCACATGGGCCGTCAGATCTAAGCCCTTAGATCGAATGATGGAGATTGAGTGCAAAACCGATCAGATGTGTGGGGGATAAGAGGTAGGGCGGTTTTAATCTGGGCCGTTGGATCAAGAGATCGACGGTGGAGATCAGACCTGGAGGGAGGTAGGACCCATAGGAGGCATGCCTATCAGGATGAATATGAACCATTAGATGTACATGATCAATGGTTAGGATTGAATCTGGGGTTAAAACGAAATAATATATAGGCGAAGAAAGGGTCAATAAGGACCATTGATCTGCAGAGATCAATGGCTAGGATTTGACCAAAAACATTATGAAGCGAAAGACATGATTTAAACCAAATTCGGGAGATGAAATCTGGACTATCCGATATGGACATGTGGATGGTCCAGATTCAATCAGAGGGACACGATCGGCGGGGGAAGAACTTTGAATGGCTCCGATGCGATTGAGCACTGGCTGTCGATCTGAGGATCAGATCGACGGTGGGGAGTGAATCGGAGGGGCGACCAATCAGAAGGGGGGAACAAATGCGCTCGATAAAATCTGCGATGCGATGTTGCACTGAACATTGATCGGCTTTAGATCAACGGTCGGGAATGGATTTGATTAATGAACGGTGGGACCCCTTATATTATATGAAAACCAAAAATTTAATGAAATACAAAGGTTTATGTATCGGGTGGGTAATATATATATATATATATGAAATGGCTTGGCGCCCGTTTGTAGGGCCGTTGTTCTATATGAAAAAGCAATAGGCCGAGGGCTTAACATGTACAAGGGCCAATTGCATCAGAAATTTGGTGCTGGTCTTTCAATCTACCCATTTAAAATTCTCTGATGCGATTAGCGCTTTAGGACTTTAAATTTTGGTTTTGGGCATAGGTTTATATGGAGAGAAGTGGAGGGCGAGGTTTATAGAATGGGGCTGAATCACATCGGAACTTTGATGCAGGTCTTTTCAATCTACCCATTTACATTAAAAAACATTGCTTTGGCGGGTTTAGACCAAAACTTAGGAAAGTGGGTTTATTGAATTTACAAATGGAAATATGCATCGGAGATGGGTTTTAAGCAATTATTAGTACCAAATTCGGGCTATGCGGTTATATGAAATAATAATAATAATATCAAGGGTTTATAAAGAAAATGCTTAATCGCATCGGAGGTTTTAACACAGCAAATAGACCTACGCACTCCGATTTCTCCGATGCGATAAGCGCCTGAGGATTTAGCGCTTGGTTCTAGTGTCTAGGCATATGGTGGGGAAGTGGTTTAGGACTTAGCCCAAGGGGTCTTAAGCCTGTAATACAAAAAATGTATTTTTTATGAAATTTTCAATGTTTTTTGATGGATTTTGGGGTTTCGGCAAAGTTTAAAAGTGAGTTTTAAACTTTGTAAAGAGAATATTATGAAGGGGAAATGGAGAAAAATGGAAAATAGAGGAATTACATGGGGAATAAAAGGGGTAAAAAATGAAGGTTAGTTGAAATGAAAGAAAGGGAAAAATGGTGTTTTGCAGTAGTCTTTTCTTCATGAAATCAGTAGAATTTTAGAGTTTAAAATCGGAAAAGCAGTGGAGATTTAAACAAAGGAAATGACTTCTTCAAGAGTCTTCAAGAGATAAAATTTTTAGCAATAAAAATGATTTCTTGAAGGCTCTAAAAAATGATTTAGCCACCTTTTGATATAACAAATTTTATAGGTGGCTAACAGTGGCTCCACTTGGGGATGGTGCCTTCTTGAAGGCATCAAGAACTTCAGACTTGCATTCTCTGGAGGCTGATTAGTGCCTCATCCATTGGACTTCCCTTCTTTACTTGAATGATCTTAATTTTCTCTGAAAATATTAGCAGCCATGAAAAATAATGGATTTTCTTCAATACAAGCTTTCTACCTACCCAATCCTACTGATCTAACATTTTTTCTTCTTTAGATTGCACTTGGATTGGAAAACTCATTTTACAACATTTTATTCTTTCGTGAGCATAAAAATAATCTAATTCTACTCCTTATTTCTCCATGAACTTAGGTTAAACAGTAGAGTCCATATGCTTCTCTACTTAATCTACCAATCTGTTAGGATTAAACAGTCTAACAGATTTTTATTCTCTAATTTCTAAAACAGAAATTTAAAAGCATACAAGTCAAGATTGAATAGTCTAACTTGATGCTGATATATGGCATAAAAAACAAGCTGCACATAGATATTATTTTTGCAGAAAATTAAATCAAAATGGAAGGCTGAAGAACTAAAATTTCAGGCACGACCTTCTCTTTTCTCAGCTCTGTTTTTGAGTTTATTCGAGCTATTTTTGCTTGTAATTTGGTTCATATTTTGAGCTAATTAGAACCATTTTTTCCTCTGTTTTGACTCAGAAATTTAAAACAAATTTGAGTCATTCTTGTTTGAAAACATAGGTTCAGATTTTTAGCATGTTTGAACCTTTAATCTCTAGCCTAATCCACCTATTGATAAGCCAAGATTAAACTATTTGGCCAATCAAATTCACTAATCCTATCAGCAGTCAATTTAAAACTAATTAGTCAAGATTAGGCTGTATGACTAATTATAAGTGTGCCTTTATTTTTAGGAGTGGCATTTAAGCTTGCACACTTTCAGATTTATTTCTCTTTTTTGGCATGGGGCTATACCTTTCTTGTTTTTACAATCCTTCCCTCTTTTCTTTCTTCTATTTTTTTTGTATTTTTTTATTTTTCTAACTTTGAATGAAATAATGGATAAAGTATTTATAATGGAAAAAATATAAAAAGGCTTCAAAACATGGCATGGATCAAGAAAAGTAACATTTTAGCATCCTGCCATTGACAGGACCCCCAAACAGTTCAGTTCCATTCAACTCCTGCAAGAAAAAGGCATTATTACCAGCAGCAGAATGAATGAGATAAGGGCAAAGCCATAAGTTATCAAATTTCCCATGCTTTCCATTGCCTTCCCTCCTTCAGTCCCACTTTAAAACTTTTTCCCCAAAATTAAAGTTGTTGGCCTTTTCTCTTCTGTCAAAAAGCTTTTTGATGTTGTCCTGCTTCTACATTTCTTTGTTATAACCTCCTCTCTGGTTTGCTGAAGATGAATAGTCTTACTTATCCTTGTGATCATGTCATTATATTCAGTTTGCAACTCCTGAATCAAATTCATAATTGGTACACCAAGGCAGGTTGGAAAAATTGCATCAGTGCCATACACAAGCTGGTAGGGTGACATACCAATAGATTTCTTCAATGTCAATCTCTTAGCCCAAAGTGCATGCACAAGATTTGTGTGCCAAGACTTCTTGTTTTCCTCCAGCAACTTCTTGATTATGTTCACCAAACTCTTGTTTAAGGATTCTACAATTCCATTACCTTGAGGGTAATAGGTCGTGGAATGACCCAATGTTATCTGATATTTGTGATAGAACTCAACCATCTGTTTGATCCAAATGCTTCTACATTATCAGTGATGATCTTGGTAGGACAACAAAATATAGATAGAATATTAGTCTCTATGAATTTTATAATAACATAATCATTGGCTTGCCTACAGGGGATGGATTCTATCCATTTAGTGAAGTAGTCTGTGGCAGTGAGAATCCACCTATGCTGGGAAGAGGATGGTGGATGGATTTCTCCTACGAAGTCAAGTCCCCACTATTGAAGAGGAGCTTCAACAGTGATTAGATGCAGAGGTAAGGGTAGCAACTTTATTTTTCCTTCAAAAAGTTTGCATTTATGGCAGGAAATTATCATCTTATACACATCAAGAAAAAGAGCAGGCCAATATTAACGAGCCCTCAATATTTTGTTGTTTGTTGTCTTCCAGTGTAAATGGCCTCCGCATTCTCCTTCATAGAACTCATGCTTAACTTTCTCTACATCATACTTAGGCAAACATTTAAGCAATATCCCACTTGCATTTTTCCAATAAATACATTTATCTATAATGCAATAGTTTACAGCTTTTAACTTCAAAAACCTTGCCTTTGTTTTTGATAAACCGGGAGGTGTACTCAAATTAAGAAAAACATAAAGAATATCAGCATACCAAGAGGAATTCATAAAATTATCTTCAATAATGGGAGTTGAGAATTCTTCTTGGTTATCTAAAACATTAATCATATTAATATAAGGAACTTCAAAATTTGATTCAGCCATCAATCTAGCTAGGCCTTGGCCTTTGATGAGTTTAGTGGGCTTGACCTCTAAACCATATTCAAGAATAACAACTATCCACTTACCTCTCTTACCATATGGGTCCTGGGTTATAATGTCTTTCACAACTGAATTTGGCAAAGGCAATGATGTGGGAATGAAAAATGTATACTCTGAAGTCCTTTAAAGCCTTAACCAAAGCAAAAGCTTGACTTTCCATAATGTTATACTTCATAGCGGCATCCCTCAAAGCCTTGCTAAATAATGCAATAGGCTGCTCTTGTCCTTGTGGATTTTTATGTAAAATGACAACAGCTATTGTATGTTCTGATGCAAATGAAAAAATTCAAAAATCTTTTGAAAAATCAAGACTTATTAGAACCGGTGTTCGGGTTAACACTTGTTTCACCAGCTCAACGGAATTCTTTGCTTCCAAGGTCCATTTTACCCCTTGCTCCTTCTTTAGCATGTTTGTAATGTTTCTAAGGAGCTCAGCCAAGTTGGGGATGAACCTTCTCAAGAAATTAATCTTTCCAATGATAGATTGTAGTTCCTTGATGTTTCGAGGATAAGAGATTTGCAATATGGCCTCAATCCTTTTTGGGTCTATCTTTATAATGTGCCCAAGAAGTTTACCTTATTGGAGACCAAATAGTGTCTTATTAGGGTTTAAAGATATCCCGAATTTTCTGCATTTCTCGAAAAAATTTCTTAAATGTTCCAAGTGCTCTTCATATATCTTTGAAAAAACAGTAACATCATTAAGGTATATAATGATGAAGTAGCCTAGTTCTTCCGAGAATGCTCTGTCCATGGCTCTTTGGAAAGTTGCACCAGCATTCATTAGACCAAAGGGAATTTTCACATACATGAATGTGCCCCATGGTGTAGTAAAAGTTGTCTTTAATTGATCATCAGGGTGGACTAAAATCTGATTGTACCCTGAATAGCCATCAAGCAAAGAAATTATTTTTGAACGAACTACCCTTTGTAAAATATCGTCCATCTTGGGAAAAGGGTATTTGTCCTTGAGTGAAGCTTTGTTCAAGTCTCTAAAGTCTATAAAAAGCCTAATCTCTCATGTTTTCTTCCAAACTGACACCAGATTAGACATCCACTCAGAATATCTAATAGGGACAATAATACCAGCTTCATAAATTTTTTTGATTTCCTTCTCAACCAAAGGTAGTTGAACAGGGTTTATTCTGCGTAGCTTCTGTTTGAATGGCTTTTGGTTTTCTTTGAGAGGGATTTTGTGCTGAATTATTTTTGTGTCATAGGATTTAAGATCTTCGTAACTCCATGCAAAAACATCAGAGAATTCTTTAAACAGCTCTATGTATTTGAGTTTAATGTGAGCTGGTAAAGTCTTAGACAGCTTAATCATCATAGGTTTTAGTTCACTGCCTATATTGCACTCTTCGACTTCTGTCTCTATAGGCTCCAGTTTGGCTTATTAGCCACATCGTTAAAATCAAACAACTCTTCCAAAGGGGCCAAACCCTTTGGCAAACTCTGGTCTTTAGACTACAAGGTTTCTAAATCCTCTGTTTCTAACTCTGCAGTCAATTCTATTTTATTTCCAAGTTTGCTAGACAATATATTTACGTTGGCAACCTCAGGAGACTGTTCTTCTTCACCAATAAAATTTTCTTCACTATTGCAGTCTGTTTCATAATCTGAATCCGAACTGTGTAGTTCAAATTAATTTTTGAATTGCATGAAGTCTTCTATTTGTTTGTCTCCGTCGAACACTTGCCAATATTTTCTGTTATCAGGAATGACTGGTCTGAATTGAATTTGAGTTGTGCACTCTTTAGTTTCGTATGGTGTTAAGCATGTTATAGTTGCATAAGCTAAGCTGTGGGATGCAATATTTGTTTTTCTTGGGACAAAAATTACCTGGAACTGCTCAAAAGTTTTTAGAAGATCCATGACATCATTTCGATAGGCCCTAAGTCTTGGGTGATTTGCGTTGTATTCCCCTTTGACTTACCTAATAATTAACTCATAATCTCCATATACTTTAATTCTCTTGGCTCTTAACTTTTTCAACAGATGTAAGCCTAAAAGCAGGGATTCATATTCTGCTACGTTATTCGAACACTTGAAAGTTTAGCCTACAAGAAAGGCTCTCTATATGGTTGTTCTCAGTGTTGCATATCTAGACACCTGCACCAATGTTAGTTCTAGTGCACGACCCGTCAAAGTTCATACTCCACAGAGGACTAGTCTCGGGTTCAACAGTTTGACTATCCTCTTCAACAAGTGTGCTTTCGGTTCTTTCTCAAATATCAACACTCTTTTGAATCTATTTTAATTCCTCTAGTTTTTCATTGCGTCGAGGAACGTTTTCTTGACTCCCAAGGTTTAAAAGAAATGTATGCCCGATTTGTAGCTCAAGATCTATGTTTTCTTTGCTAAAGTTTAAAGGTTCAACAAACTGTTTAAACCATTCTGTGTTGTGCTCTTCTTCCTCTCTATTGGGCATCATTTTAGTTAAAGTGACTTGTTCACTAAATTTTTCATCGTTAAACAAGATAAAATAATCGAGGCCTATATTTACAAAATACAAAGGAGAGTTTTGGGGTCTGTCTTGACTAGTCACCATGTATTGCATATGGGATTCCCTGTAAAGCTTTCTTGTCTGATTAAACACATGGATGGTCACATAGGTCATGTCCATCTGCATAGTAACTTGTAACTTAGACCCCCAAGACCTAGATAACAACATTCCATACTTCGGGGACACATCAACCACAACAATGTCCATAACTAAGCATTTGGCTCAAATTTGTGCTAAGTTAACATGGAGATCTTTGATTAACCCTAAAAATTTTACTCTGCTTGAGTCAAAGGAGTAAAGGTCTTTATAAGTTCTGGTGATTTCTAGACCCAGGCTCTCCATTACAGCTTTGGGCATTAAATTATGAGAGGCCCCGGAATCATGCATAGCGTTATGCAAAATCTTTTCATGAACGTTTAATCTTACATAAAAGGGAGGAACAGGTCCCTCTTGATATCTACCTTCAATATTTGGACCAAAAATAAGCTCTGGCTAGTCATCATTAAGGTTGAATGTGTTGTTATTATCCTCTATGTTTAAAGCCTTCAAAATTTGGGTCCTATATACATTTTGGGCAACTAGTTCAGAGAGAGGAATAGAGATTTTAATTTTGGAGATTTCCTGCTCCAGGCTGAAAGGAATCTGATTCTTTAAAGTGCTTGTTTCAGCCTTGTTAACTGCCACTCTATCAACAAATTTTTTTTACTGATTTGTTCTATTTACATTTGACAAAAAAATTTTAACAGGAGTATTAGCTGAGGTGCTAACACTACTAAGGTCTGCACTCTGTTTTGTATTGTTTTGAGTGCCTTTGTCTTTACCTTTATAAAAAATTCCAACCACTGCTTTGTCCTTCTGTTTGACAACTTTGGGTTTATTCACAGTGCTGTTTTGTGAAGATTTTTCAGAGGCTTTGTTGTTGGAAGTTTGTTGATTGGTTTTACTTTTAAGGTCATGTTCCCTTTGAGATTCTATGATGACATTCTCCATGTCTTGATAATAGATTTCATCCTCATCTCTTTTGTCATCATAAGGTGTGTATAGACCTTGTTTTCTATCATAATGAACCTCAAAGTCATCATTATCTACTCCCAACATATTGATATCTTCTTCCTCTATTTTCTCATTTGTTTCTTCAACCTCACTTACATAGTTTTGATGGACGGGAGGAGTGATATGTTGATCATATTCCCTAGGTCTGTTTGGAGGTTGGTTTCTTTTGAAATTCTGATTCTAGTTTTGGTTTCTGTTTTGAGGAGAAGTTTGGTTTTGACTTGCTTGTGCTCTCTCAAGGATGCTCATTTTCTTCATCATCTCCTTCATCATTCTTTCCATCTTTGAGCTCGAAGGAGAATATGTGGATTCCTCTCTAAAAGACACTCTCTTCTCATTCTTCATTCTTGCTCTCTTCTCAATTAAGTTAACTTCCATAGCAAGAGCGCCTTTTTTCATATCTTCAAGGGTTAGAGGATCTCTTTCTCTCAGCTGGTAGGCCATTTCAGGGTCAAACCCTTCTGGAAACTTGTTTAACGCTAAGCCCTGTGGAGGTTTTAGGTTTGGGGGAAGTGCATTATACACACTATTAAACCTGGTACAATAAGCTTGTACACTTTCCCCAGTGTTTCTGTGGAGGTTCTTGTAGTCAGAGAGGATTTGGAGAGGGTTCTTCTTCACTTCCCATTTTTTTAAGAATGCCTGATGGAAGGCTTGGAGATCATTTATACTATGGGGGGCTAAACCCTTAAACCATTTTGTTACTTCTCCCCCAAAACTCTGAGAAAATATTCTAAGTTTGACAAATCAATCATCAATCTCATTTCTATCAAAGTAGTCATTCATATTATCCACATGTTGTGATGTAGTAGTAGCATTAATAGCATCATATAATGGTATTTTGGACTGATAGTCCTGTGGAAGATTTACTAATGGTACAGGAAGGACTAAGGGAGCATACCATCCTACCATGATATGTGGTGGGAGTGGATTTACAAGAGGTGGATTAACAAAAGTGTAAGTGGGCTGAAGTGGAGTGGTTTGGACAGTGGAAGTAGGATGAGAAGATGTGGATGGGCCAGGAACAGATTGCTAAGCTGATTTTGGATGAGAGACACCTAAATTGGAAAGGAAATGTGAATCAGGTGGTGTTGTTTCTCTACTACCAATATGTTCACTTGTTTCAGGAGATGAAAGTGAAGACTCAGAATCTAGCTAATCTAAATCATCAAGAGACCTAGTTCTAAATGGATTTCTTAAGTGTACTTGTGAGTGTGTAGACCTGAAAGATTTTTAGGAATTAAATTAGCTCCCAAGGGTGATCTGAAAACAGTTGAAAGATCAATCTTAGGAGACTTCCTAAGTACACTTTCATGGTTATCAACTATCTCAGGTGGGTTAGGTTCATGGTAAGCTCTAGTATGAATCTTTCTCAGAGCCACTATGCTGTGTTTTTTAGACTGAACTAAACAAGAAAAGTTTAACCATATATGATATTCTTTAAGAGGTTAACTGATATGTTTTACACAAATTTTAATCCTACAGTCCTCTAACTGAGTTTAAATGATGTTACAAAGATTATGGGTCTTCCCAATGGAGTCTTAAGGTCTGTTTTAGGATTGTGGAATTGCCAAGTGGAAGTTTTCAGCTCGTTTGGAGGTAAAAGGTTTTATGGTCCACCACCATGTTTATTGAATACCATTCTGAAATATTTTTGGGTTTTCTGAGTTATTTTTCAGTCCTATTGGTTCTTAAGAGTGTCCTAAATCTGTTTCAAAACTTAGCTACGGTTATGAAACAAAGATATTCTACTCTTATGGCTAAACTAGTTGATCCTTCAAGGTTAGATAAATCTTATGAGAATCCTAGGGTTTGCCTAGTTTGTCACTGATTCAAACAAGTTTCATCATTATTACCGTTTGATTGGTAGTGCTTGAAATGGCTTCTTTTACTCACAAGGTTTTATGAATGTGTTTAAGGGAGCCTAAGATGAAATTTGACTCAGTCTCCCAAGTGGAGTCGCCAGAGATGTTATCTCCCTATAATTAGCAAGATTGGAAAAGTCCAACTTCAGGTAGAAACACTGTTTCAACCACTTTGGGATTCTAGGATCTAGCCCTCCTGAATCCGGAGAGGGATCTCTCCAATAAGTGCAAAGATGGATTTATCTTTAAAAGCTTTTGGGTAATGATATTAGGCTAGTTATGAAGTCCGAGGGTTTTTGTTTGTTTTGGATGGTTGAGGATGATTATTATTTGAGTGGAAAGTTTTAAAATGGAAATATTTTCAAACGTGTGAAGTTGCAAGAAATCAGAACAAGCTTTGGCTAAAAAGATAGATATAACATTGGTTTTTATTCCATTGGGCTATGGAGTCATAATAGGATTTAATTGAAACAAAAAGGTTCAAGAGTGGTCCATGGGGAAATTCATCTATGTCTAAGGATATCTTTAAAGTTGATTTTATGGAATGAAATGATACAACAAGAAGGTGAAATAAACAAATGAAGAACAGAGAGCAGCCTAAGATCTGGTAAGTACTTTGAAACTAGCCAGCTTTTGGCATACACTTAAGAAAGACATAAAATTAATCTAAGATCTAATAAGTACTTTGAAACTTGCCATCTTTTGATGCACTTTCAATAGAAAAAAATTTTAAACACAAAGGGAAAATTTAAAATCAATTGTTGGAGGAGAAACTAGAGAAAAAGGCTCACCATAAACTTCCCTAGCTTTGCTTTACTTTGTCAACTTTCAAGACAAACACATAAGATAACAAAGAATGGTCTAAGATCAGGTAAGGACTTTGAACCTAGCCTGCTTTCAACACACTCTTAGGGAAAATTTTAGACAGTCTTTGGGGATAAACATAAAGGACAATGCTCACCGTAACTTCCTTAGTTCATCTCTACTTAACATAAACTGAAAATAACATTCAAGAATGACATTCAACTTGGACAGTAGGATGAGGGAACACCAACATTACTAACTTATTAAATTGAATTAAATCATTCCTAAACAATACAATTTGGAAGAAAACATATAGATAAAGCTTATCAGTTAGAGAAGGGTACTGATATACAGTAAATCCTAACTCTATGCTTGCTATTCTTCACTAGAGAAGATGGAAAAAGTGAAAAATAAAATAAAATAACAATTTGCAATAAGAAATAACATCACCGTTGACATAGACCAGGATCCCATAAATCAGATTATATTGATGCTTCAAACCAGTTACAGCTTGAAGTCCAATTTTTCAGTTCAGCAATCATATTCACTTCACAGCCTAACTATTCTATCACAAACAGAGCTTCAAGAGCCTTTGAATACTATTTACAAGTAGAAGTTTCAAGCACAAGTATATTTCAAAGTTCTACAATCAACATTTTCTCATCTTCTACAGGAGTATTTATAGAAGAAATGAGGAGGTGGGATCTGATAAAAGATATTCAAGGTTAATTAGTACAGACTTTAATACTTCTCGACCTTTGATGGGCTCGATGGAGAAGTTTACAAAGGTTTTGTATGTATTAATTGTTTTACATTTAAGAAATAAGCTCGGTGAGTGATTTTTTTGACTTTAAGGCTCTGTTTCATGTTGTAATAACTCTACTAATATTTTTGCGTTAAGTTCCTTTGGTAGAATTAACTATTCGGCTGCATTGAGGCAAATATCTGATTTTCTGATCATAATTCGGCCTTTTCTGAATGCTTGAGGCTACAGGTGGCATTGGGTAGCTAAGAGGAATCAATTGGCCTCTGATGTGGCAGTGGAGGCTCTTCTGTCTGATAAATGTTTTTGATTTTTCTTTAATTGTGTTTTAATTCGGAGGATTAGGATTTTGATTTTCGATCTTAGTCGTAATCCTCCAAAACTATGAAAACAATGTTCAATCCTCTGTTCTGCTATGTTTAGTTCTTCAAGTCTGATACTCTTTGTTTTGATTTAATTCACTGTGTCTTGTTGATGTGCAGGTTCTGCAAAGGGTCCATATGGCATCAATGTGCATGAAGCATTGACGAAATGTGGCATGGAACCCTCTGTAGTAATTTCCCTTTGATAAACAAAAGTCTAGAGGATCGTTACCCTCGGCTTTCATTTCTTTTATTATAATGGGAAAAAACTTTGAAACCTACAAAATACAACAGAATTTAATAAATCCTACATTTATGTGGTAAAACTGCTTAGGAGGCTGTGGGGAGGAGCGTGGCTGTTGCATGGCGGTATCCAATAGTGGAGATACGCTTGCGGGGATCAGATAGAAGGTGGTTGGAATAAAGGAGCATAGGATTAAATCTGGGCCATAGATCTGATTTGATCGACGGTCAAGATAAATCGGGGCCATAATAATGTGAAGGGGTCACATATACTATGTTATGGCGGAAAATGTGGAAAATACAAAGGAAAAGGTAAAAATTCCCTTGGGTGGAGGAAATGTATTGAAAATGGAAAAAGGGGTTTCGGGATGATCATGGGTTGTCGAATGAGATCGGCCCATGAGATTAACGACAGAGATTTGCACGTTAAAAACCCTTTTGAAGAGGTGGAGGGTGATAGTGAAAGGCTAGATTAGATTTGAGCCGTTGATATGCAGAGATCAACAACGGGGACCATACGTGAAAAATCATAATAGAAATGGGGAAAGGTGGTTTTGGAGGGAAAAACATTTGTTTTCACGTGATAAAAAGGTGCGTAGGTGGTATTGTCTTTTTGAACGTGATATTCATCCCCGCCTGACACGTGGCATCAGAAAACAACTCATATCGCGTAAATTTTGGAAATTAACCTCCATGCTGAAAGTTGCGCGAAACTCCACGTGGGCCGTCAGATCTAGGCCCTTAGATCGAACAGTGGAGAGAGAGCACGAAAACTACCAGATGTGTGGGGGATAAGAGGCAGGGTAGTTTTAATCTGGGTCATTGGATCAACAGATCGATGGCAAAGATCAGACCTAGAGGGAGGCAGGACCCACAAGAGGCAGGGCTATCGGGATGAATATGAACCGTTAGATTTATAGGATCAATGGTCAGGATTGAATCTGGGGTTAAAACAAAATAATATACAGGCAAAGAAAGGGTGATGAAGGACCATTGATCTACAGAGATCAACGGCCAGAATTTGACCAAAAACATTATGAAGTGGGACACATGATTTAAACCAAAGTCGGGAGATGAAATATGGACCGTCCAATCTAGACATGTGGACGGTCC
Source organism: Pinus albicaulis (assembly GCA_034641835.2). Taxonomy (NCBI): domain Eukaryota; kingdom Viridiplantae; phylum Streptophyta; class Pinopsida; order Pinales; family Pinaceae; genus Pinus; species Pinus albicaulis. The sequence goes on from CM076573.1 coordinate 464,531,593, forward strand.
AGATACAATAGGAGGGACGCGATCGGTGGGGGGATAACTTTGAATGGCGCCGATGCGATTGAGTGCTAGTCGTCGATAAGAGGATTAGATCGAAGGTGGGGAGTGAATCAGAGGGGCGACCAATCGAAAGGGGGGAAAAAATGCGCCTGATAAAATCTACGATGCAATGTTGCACTCAACATTGATCGACTTTAGATCAACAGTCGGGAATGGGTTTGATTAATGAACGGTGGGACCCCTTATATTATATGAAAACCAAAATTTAACGAAATACAAAGTTTTATGTATCGAGCGGGTAATATATATATGAAATGGCTTGGTTCCCGTCTGCGGGGCCATTGGTTTATATGAAAAAGAAATAGGCCCAGGGCTTAACATGTACAAGGGCCAATCGCATCGGAACTTTAGTGCTGGTCTTTCAATCTACCCATTTAAAATTCTCAGATGTGATTAGCGCTTTGGGACTTTAACTCTTTGTGTCAGGCATAGGTTTATATGCAGAGAAGCGGAGGGTGGGGTTTATAGAATGGGGCTGAATCGCATCAGAACTTTGATTCGGGTCTTTTCAATCTACCCATTTACATTAAAAAACATTGCTTTGGCAGGTTTAGACCAAAACTTAGGAAAGTGGGTTTATTGAATTTACAAAGAAAAATAAGCATCAGAGATGGGTTTTAAACAATTCTTAGCGCCAAATGTGGGCTATGTGCTTATATGAAATAATAATAAGATCGGGGGCTTATAAACAAAGGGCTTAATTGCATCGGAGGTTTTAACACAGCAAATAGACCCGCGCACTCCTATTTCTCTGATGCGATAAGTGCCTGAGGGTTTAGCACTTGGTTCTAGCGTCTAGGCATATGGTGGGGAAGTGGTTTAGGACTTAGCCCAAGGGGGCTTAAGCCTGTAATACAAAAAATGTATTTTTTTATGAAATTTTAAATGTTTTTTGATGGATTTGGGGGTTTCAACAAAGTTTAAAAGTGAGTTTTAAACTTTGTAAAGAGAATATTATGAAGGGGAAATGGAGAAAAATGGAAAATAGAGTAATTCCATGGGGAATAAAAGCGGTAAAAAATGAAGGTTAGTTGAAATGAAAGAAAGGGAAAAATGGTGTTTTGCAGTAGTCTTTTCTTCATGAAATCAGCAGAATTTCAGAGCTTAAAATGGGGACAGCAGTGGATATTTAAACAAAGGACATGATGTCTTAAAGAGTCTTCAAGAGATAACATTTTTAGCAATAAAACGTGTTTCTTGAAGGCTCTAGAAAATGATTTAGCCACCTTTTGATATAACAAATTTTATAGGTGGCTAACAGAAATGACATACATCACTATGCAAGCGACAGGTGTACCATGAATTTGCTTTTCCTACAGTATTATGCTCATTCTTCTTCGAGAAGATCCCTACACTTTGACCTCATGTGAAGATCTAGGATGGGGGCCTGAAAGAGCCCAAGATGCATCGTTGGGGCAGCTACTGTGTAGAGGATGAGGCGGGGTAGTCGGAAAAATTGTTTCGACCTAATTTCTTCACACATTGAGACCACACGCCACTATATATAGACGACTATCCATATAGTGGGATGAACTATCAGGGGAACCCGAACTTGCCACTTCCATTGAGTTGAGCATGGGGACTAGATGGTAAGTTACAAGTTGCTATATTTTATGGTGCATTTAAAGTTTTATAATTATGTATGTGGTATTGATTCATTACTTTCGATATGAAGATATAGCACCGGTGAAACTGGTTGGGTATATGGGATGACCCACAGTGCCATGAGCTGCATATTCTAGCACAGCTTAAGGAGATGATAGAGTAGATTTAGAGGCATTACTGGAGGATGTTCACCGTAGATGCGAGTTGTTAATGACTAAGGTATTAGAGCGCAATTGGAATTATACATATGACTACTACATTGAGGCATGTGTCGGGCTACCCTTAAAGTTGCGAGGGGTCATGCGATGCATGGTGATGGTTGGGCAGGTTATGCAGGATCTGTCGCCTATAGGAGCCGATCCATTGGCTCCGAACCCTCCAGATAGTGATTAGATGTAGCGACATGTGGTGCCCCCAGTTTTTATTTTTTGTAACATGCTATGGGCATGTAATATGTATTAGAGTAGAGGACTCTAAAACATTTATGATTTTGTGGACAAATATTATGGATATGCATATTTTTGTATATGACGAGTATATGGTTCGCCATTCGTTTATGATTATTGTCTTCTGTTAAATGAATGTGATAAGTTCCAATATAGAATATTGTTTGCAATGCTATCTACATAGTTATTCTGGGATCTAGGTACATGAATGAATGTGATGGTTCAAACTTGCACTAAGAAATTCACTCGTAAATATCTTGTAAAAAGGTCATGGCTATTCACATGATATACACCATTCAATTGCATGACAAGCAATAGGTAATATAAACGAACATGAAGATTAAGTATGCGATTTTCAAGTACATTGACTAAGAAACCTATCACTGCATCATATTTGGCCTGGTTATTGGTGGTAGATCCAATGCATATGCCATTGGAGAGGACTAGCGCATGCATAGGGGTAAAAATGGAATAGACTGCTAAGGCTAGATTCCGCGAGTAGCGACTTGCATCGTCGATGTATCATAAAATTGTACTTGATTGGATGTTGATCAGACAACTCAATGTAACTATTTCAAACTAGCTTTTGACTAAAGCTTAGCCTCTTCATTCTAAGAGGGCTCTCTCAAAGGGGTTTATAATATAGGTTAATGATAGTATTAGATGACTAACTCTATTAGAAAAGTAACTTGATTTTTGTGTATGTAGGTTGAAAAGAATTTAGGCTTGCAACCATTGGGCCTATGGAGTCAAAAAATCAGTAGATTCAGTGGCAAGGTTTCTTGACATGGAAGTTGAGGTATATATGAGTCTTTAACAATGGAAAATCACACATAGAACATAGGGCAACATAGTCATTTCACAAATAAAGGAAGTTACAGCATAAAAATATGAATTCTGAGTAATAAAGATGAAATTTACTACAAGTGTTAAACATGAAGATATAGATTAGAAAGACATTAAAAACTCCATGAGAATCTCAAGTCTGTCAGGAAGAAGTCCTATGTATTACTAATATAAGTCAAATTACATAAAGCAACAATATGGTGCAAAAAATCTCTGACCCTTTACAACGTCAATAGTTTTCCTTTAAATAGACATTCTTACAGCATGGATGATCTGCCTCTTGGCTAGATTCATCAAACTCTTCCTATGACACCTCATATAATAAAAAAACATGTCTTTTAATAAGAAAATGACAGCTACATTCTAAAAATTAGTTTTCCTAATAGGAATCAAGCTCCTATTTATTACATCAGTCTACCTTATCTTTAAAAAAAATATGTATCAGTGAAAACTAAGCATCACATGTTCGAATAGGCTATAACATAGCTCATGACTACTTGACATATAAAAAACCCTCCTAATCATGTGAAACAAAACCCTATTTTTCAGGAGTACAAGACATTATCTTCAACGAAAACTTTAGCTGATGAGTTATCTCCATTGCATTGTCTTCAAGTCATAAATGTTTCGTGGTAAGGTCAATTGACCTATTGTATGTGTCCACTTGTCCAAAAATACTTTTAAACTGCTCAGAAACCTTCAAAAGCAGCTCACTAGAAAAACAAAGCAGTTTCATAGCAAGCTTTCGTAGCGTCCAAAAAATGGCTTTTACACTCAAAATTTCTGCTTTTTTTCTATTCCATGGTGTCCATCATGACATGACACCTCATCACCATTAAAATCCCTCCTTCAAAACTGCAAAAGTGCTGTTGGAAACAAATAATATGCTATAGAAATTTTCATAGCATTTCCTGGCTTTAAGCCTGGGAAACACTACAAAACTATGAAAATTTGTAGAAATTCCTGATTTTAACATTGTCCAAAAAAATTGACTTCCACCTACAAAAACTTGGTCTTCAATATTCCATAAGCCTTCTAAAACATAATCAAACTCAGCTTAAGAGTCTTGAGGTGTTTCCTCTTCATTAATGATATGTTGAGCTATGGGCTCCTCAACCACAGTCATCTTTAAGCCCTTCTTCTCCGACTCTTCATGGATCAATTATAATGTTATTGGAGGTCTTTGAGTTGGTCCTTCAGTTTTTTGTTGCTATATTTCAAGTGTAGGTTCATTTTTCTGATATGCTTCACCTCTCCTCTCAATGGCTGAGTCCGTTTGATCAATTTTTGTGCGTTATCTGAGGTCTTTGACACACTATTAACCTTCTCTTTTCAAAATTCTTTCATTTTCTCAAAATGTACCTTCTGAATATTGTGCTTCCTTTCTTCTTTCCTCGAGATTGATATTTCATCATTTTCTAACTTAAACTGCTCCTTAAGAACCCCAATCTCTATTTTTTCAATGATTTTATCTTTTCCTTTCCTTTGCTTAATAACTGATTCTTCTTTTGCAGGTGAGGAAAGGTTAATGATGCTTGGTGGTGGTTGGATAGTTTTAGTGACCTTCTGAGTTTTTTTACTACTTTCCACAAGCTTGCTAGAATTTCTTGTCATGGTTTTTCTAGCTTGAAACATAAATCCTACATCCTCACCTTCAAACTCTAACTTCTTAGCCGATTTGGCTTTCTTCAGCTTCTTTCCTCCCTCACCTATATCTTTCGCTTGGATTATGGGAGTCTCCTCAATATCAAGAGAATTTAGAATGTCATCTAAGTTACCCTTAGTCATTGTTTGGCTTCTTGTAACCCTCTTGCTGCCATGTTTGCTCACTGTTGGCTTTTGGTTTGCAGGTGTAATAGCAGGTGTATCAACTTTCTGCAATGGCTCTATTTCCATGTTCATGGCTCAATTTTCTCTGTCAGATCAACTTGCTCTACCACTGAAGGTGATGGGATATCTCTACGTTTAGGAGTTCTTTTAGGAATGATAGCATCCACTTCAAAACCACTGACAAAAAAAAGATGACCAATCTCGGCCTAATATTTTTAACTCTTCTAAAACTAGCAACTTGATTAAACCATGATGAAAAAGTGAGGTTTCATTTCCTGCAGATTTACCTTGAACATTTTTTGACATTTTGGCTAAGCTTATGTATCAGTAATAAAGGTAAATCAAGTGACCTATTACCAACAAAATGTAGCAGAAGCCTGAAATGGTATGAGTAAACCATGTGGTACCTCCCTTCACAAGTGAAGTATTTCTAAATTATTAGCAGCATCTTTGAGAAGTTATCTTTCATGTAGCTACTTGGGATGGCATTTATGAGATAAATCTCACTATGCTATGGCTTGATAAATCCCTTATAGTCCTGCGTGGTGAACTTGAAACATTTGAAACATTGTTGTCCTCCTCTAATAATTCCTGTTCCAGCTGAAATGGTCTCTGGTGTTACTATGAGGTTCAAAATCCCCACCTTTGAATTTGTCCCACTAAAAATAATGGAAATCTCTTTAGAAACCTGCACATGGCACTTTTGCAATCTTTGGAAAAACTGCAAACACCCTGTTCTTCTGAAAACTTCTAAGGCAGTTGGGTCTTCATTCATAAAATTTATGTCTGATGGGTCATATCTGAGACAGTGGCCTCCTTTGTTGGTCTTCCTCTTTGTAGCCATGGTTCTTTTAAACCTTCTCTGCCTCGCTTGATCAATGACACCTGAAATTGCTTGAAAATGCCAGCAACTAACTTGGCTTGGTGAAATAACTCTTCAGAGCTCAATAGCCTACAAAGATGAAGTGGGTAATGAAAAAGACTCAATTGGGAAATATTTTAAAGTTTCGATGACAACTCGAGCCTTCATCATGACTCATACATGCTAAGAACAAAAGTGATGACCTCAAACATGACCATTGTACTTTGATTTAACCCTAACTGACTCGAATGACACTCACCCTAATAATTAAAATCATTAACTAACACCTAACACCTGATTTGAAAAGATAGATTGGAATACCTCTTTTCTTATTGTACTTAGTGTATTTCCTAGCAGTTTTGCTACGAAAGTATCAATAGTTTCGTAGTGATAACTGTGTTTTTACTGTGCATTTCGCTACAAAAACAAGAAATCTTGGATAAAATGACATTTTCAGATTTATAAGCTTGGTAAATGGAATATGTCAGGAAATAATGACTGGTGTGACATGAAAAGACTTGAATCGGTCTAGGTTTGGACCTTAGGAAAGGCTAATAAGAAAAAAATGAAGTCTTTCGTTTATCAACTAATGACAAATGAACTCTATGACCATACCTTTGAAAAATGAACCCCTAAGACTATGTCAAATGATGTTTCACTTTTTTCAAAGTGATAATAGTGGCTCCACTTGGGATAGTTTTCCCTTGTCATACACCAAAGAACCTGTAGTTCCAGTGCTATCCATCTTCTTGAAAAAAAAACTCTGAAAATTTCTAAGATTTCCTTCAAAATCTAATTGCCTTCACCTCGAGCTCAAGCTTGATGATAAATGTGTCTTTATTAGTAGAAAAACATATTAAAATGGAATATATACAATGGAATGAAAGATTAGTAGAACTTAAGAGGACTAGTGCCTTAAAAACCTGTCATTGACAGACCCTCCAGCACAAGGTTGTCCATCCATCTCCTACAAAATGTAAGTGTTGTTTCCATGAAATGTAGCCATTTTGAATAGAACTTTATAGATATTCTCAAACTTACCATGTTTCCCATTTTCTTCTATCCTAGTCTCCCACTTCATAACCACATCTTGGATTTGAAATTTTTCCTCCTTGACGTTCCTATCAAATTTCTTCTTAATTATGTTTTGAGATTGTTGATTATTGTTATAGACTTCCTCCATTTTCTCCTCTCAACGCTATCAACTAATTTATTCTCCTCTGAATTTAATTTGGCTCCTCCTCTAATCCTTGCAACAACTTCATGACAGGCACTCTCGAGGATGTAGGGAAGATGGCTTCAGCTCCCTATACCAACTCATAAGGTGAAGTTCCAATTGATCTCTTTGTGCACACTCTATCAGCCCATAGAGAATATTTCAAATTCAAATGCCATGACTTATTATTTTCCTGCAACACCTTCTTAATAATTCTCACAATATTTTCGTTAAAAGATTCAACAATACCATTACCTTCTAGATAATATGCAGTAGAATGCCCAAGTGTAATGTGATATTGATGGCAGAAACTAATCATCTTCTTGGATTTGAATTTTTGTTCATTGTCGATGATGATCTTCATAGGGCAGAAAAACCTAGACAATATAATATTTTTCAAAAATTAAATGATAACTGAATCATTTGCTTGCCTAGTTGGGATCGCTTCAATCCACTTGGTGAAGTAATCAGTTGTTGTCAGAATCCATCGATGTTGACCTGAAGATGATGGATGAATCTCACCAATAAAATCTAGCCCCCACTACTGGAATGGCGCTTCAACATAAATAGGCATCAAGGTTAAAGGAACAAGCTTCTTCTTACCATAAAAAATATGGCATTCATGGTAGGCCGCAATACTTTTGTAGACATATTTAAACATAGTAGACCAGTAGTACCCTACTCTGATAATCTTATTTGTTGTGGCCTTCCAATAGTGATGACCTCCACAATATCCTTTGTGAAACTCCTCAATCACTTTTTCATCCTACTCTTCCAGAAAACAATTCAAAAGAATACCTGCAGTATCTTTCCAAAACATATTTTTATCAATGATGTAGTACCTCAAGGATTTTAGCTTCACAAACCTTGCTTTAGAATTTTTCAACTCAGCAGATGCTCTATGATGATGTAAGAAAAAAAAAAAAATTCTTTGTACCATTCAGAAAGGATGTACTTCTCTTCAATGGAAATCACCTCTTCATCTTCATCTGATAATTCTGAAATTTCTGCAATTAAATTCATATCAAGACAGTCAAAATTTGACTCTGCCATAAACTATTCTAGCCCCTGACCTTTGACCAATTTTTTGAGTCTAATCTCTATTTCATATTCTAGCAAGTTAGCTATCCACTTCCCTCTCTTATCATTAGGATCATCTTGAGTTAAGATGTCCTTCACAACAACATTAGGAACAAAAGCTATGACATGAGAATGCAGAATGTAAATTATGAAATATTTGATGGCTTTGACCAAAGCATAAACTTGCTTCTATAAGATCATATACTTCAGCTCTGAATTAGCTAATGGTCTGCTAAAAAATGAAATGGGTTGCTTAGTACCTTCTTGTCCTTTCTATAGCAAAACTCCATCAATTGTATTTTCTGATGCAAATGTAAAAACCAAAAATTCTTTTGAAAAATACTAGCTGATAAAAACCAGTGCTTGAGTGAGTGCCTTCTTGATCTCCTCAAATGAGTGCTTTGATTCCACTATCCACTTGATGTCAGCTCCTTTCTTCAGCATCTTGGTTATGTCTTTTACAATCTCAGTAAAATTAGGAATAAACCTCCTCACAAAATTCACCCTTCCAAGGAAAGAATGAATTTCCTTTATGCTTCTAGGAAGATCCACTTTCTCAATGGCATTGACCCTACTTGGATCAATCTTAATCCCATATTTAGATATAATATGCCCAAGTAACTTCCTTGAAGTCAGAGAAAAGATATTTTTAGTGGGATTTAGAGAAATTCCAAACCTTCTACACTTCAGCAAAACTTTCTCTAGATGCTTCAATTGGTATTCTTCTCTCCTTGAAAAAACTGTTATATCATCTAGTTAGACAACCACCAACTTGTCCTTCTCTTCAGAAAAATAAATATCCATTTCTCTTTGAAAAGTGGCTCCTGCATTCATTAGACTAAAGGGAATATTTGCATACATGAATGTGCCCCATGGTGTGGTAAAGGAATTTTTCTCGTGATCTTCTGGATGCACTAGAATATGATTGTAACCTGAAAAACCATCTAGCATAGACATTCTTTGGGAGCTAAAAATGTTTTGTAGAATTTGTTCCATCTTAGGGAGAGGATAATTGTCTTTCAGAGGCTTTGTTCAAGTTTCTAAGGTCAATTCATATTCTGATTTCTCCACTTTTTTTCTAACTGGAACTAAGTTTGCTAGTCATTTTGAGAATATTATTTGAACGATAATTTTGGCAACAAAGAGATTCTTGATTTCCTTCTCAATTAGAGGCATAAGAAGTGGATTAATCCTCCTCAACTTCTATTTGAAAGACTTCTCATTTTCTTTGATAGGAATAGTATGTTGGATGATAGTGGGATCGTAATTCTTCAAATCAACATAACTTTGTGCAAAAACATCTATGAACCTTTTCATCATCTCAACATATTTCTATCTCATGTCTACTGAAAGAAACTTTGAAACCTTAATAATTTTTGGAATTTCTATTGTACCAAGGTTACAACTCTCCACCTCTTGATCATCAACTTGTATTCTAGGATACTTGAACACATTACTTTGGTCAAAAATATTTTCAGGTGGGATGAGGCCTTTGGGTATAGAATTATTCTTTAGTTGTAATAATTCAAAATTTCCCTTAGTTTCAGCATGCATTTTTGGCTGATCTACTTGTGTGCTCTCAAATTCCTCTTTCAACTCTATGAATTTTTTGACTTGTTGATCATCCTCAAAAACATGCCAATGAATTATGTTACCAGGGATAGCAGGCCTATGGTGAACTTCTACCATGTATCTTTCAGCAGAATGTGTAGGAATGACAAATAGAATTGTAGAGACAGCTAGGGAGTCAACTACTGAGTTTTGGTCCCTAGTCTTCACAATAAATTAATATTCTTGAAAATTCTCTAACATCTCCATGATAAAATTTCTATATGGCCTCATTCTCACATCCTTGGTTTGATATACACCCTCAACTTGTTTAATAACTAATTCAGTATCTCCACAAACAGAAATATTTTAGGCATCCATTATTTTCAAAAATTTAAAACCCAAAAATAAGGATTCACACTCATCCATATTATTTGTGCAATCAAAGTTTAGTTTGTAAGAAAAGAACTTACTTTCATCTTATGGAGTTGTGATCCAAATCCCTGCTCCAACCCCTTCTCTTCCTGTTGATCCATCAAAGTGTAACAACCACCAACCTTCTTCCTTCTTTTCACTAAATTGCTGATTTTCTGTTTCCCGAATTTTAGTTTGTTTATTTTCTGCTTTCTTTTCATCTTCTGCTTCATTAGTCAATTCATTGAAAAGTATAGCGGATCCTAATTTAGTATCAACAACATATATTGGAAAATTATGAAGTTTTTCCTTACTACTTACCATATAAGCCATCCTTGTTGCTCTGTATAGTCTTCTTTTCTCACCAAAAATAGGAATGGTGGCATAATTTACATCCATCTGCATGGTACCTTGGATCTTTATTGCCCATGATCTAGATATCAGCATGCCAAAATTAGGTGGAATATATGCTACCACAATGCCCATTACCACTATATTTCCAGGGACTTGTGTAATACCAACAACAACATCTTTTATTAAACCAATGCACTGAAATCTTTTTGAATCAAAGGAAAACAAATCCTTATATGGTCTAGTAATTTTCAATCTGCTTATTTCCATGATTAATTTGGGCATGAGGTTATGATAGGCCCCTAAATACGACATGGAATTATGTAATTTCATGTCATGAATGCTAAGACTTACATAGAAAGGGGGCATATATTCATTCTGCTCATCTTCCAATCTTGGACCCAAGTATATGGTTAGATGATCTTCCTGAAAATTTAGGATGTCATCAACCCCTGGTTGAGAATTCAACATTTTTAAAACTTTACTTCTATATTCATTCACCTTAATAATTTATCCAAAAGGTACCTGGATTGTGATCATGGATATCTCACTCTCCAAACTGAAAATAGAAGAAGATTTTTCAGTCTCTTTGATAGGAGGAGGAGGCGTTGTAACTTTTATAAGCTCAACAACTTTAGGGGAATATTTCCTGGGTTTTGTTTTGTTTGCAGTAATTGGCACATTTCTATTTCTAAGGTTGTATTTTTTCTGCTTCTCAAATTTTTCATGTTGATATCCTTTAAGATAATCAGATGGTTCCTCACCGTTGTTTTGTAATATTCAAAATTGGAAATAGCAGAAATATAAAGCATAATTATGTATAATGCAACAAATATGAACATGTCATAAGAGGTATCAATGTACAACCATAGTTTTATTAATATATCAGCAATAATATACAAAAATATCATGAGGGACAAGCCACTCAAGCAATAGGAACAAGCCTCCAATGATTAAAACAATCAACACATGAGTTGTTGCAGCTGTATATAATGCTAGAGAGGAGTGAAAGCATTGTTTATATTAGTGTAGCTACTACTATAAACATACATAAATGGTATATCAGTGATAAAAACAAAATAAATGCCCAGCAAAGAAGATGTGGGCTCCAATACAAGATTTCTAGCCAACCCGGAAAAGATTGCTAGAAATACTAAGAAATGTACAATGTGAAAAATAACCTTGGGGTTAAAATGACGCTGCAAACTGGCTCTGATATGAAATGAGGCTATGAAAGATATGAAAATGGTGATGTCCTCCTCCAATGGTATTTCTAATTAGAACTTTGATCCCTCTACTCATAAGTAGACCCTCTTGATGATCTCAATGAACCCTCCTAGCAATTCCCTCCAAAAATAACGCAGTTCAAGATTGTGACTGTGTTTTGAGGGATGGTAGATGGTTGGCCTGATGCCGAATATGATAATATATGCCCAGGGGCCTTCCTTGCTAATCCTCTAACGGATAGCCTACCTCTCCACTAAAAAACAAGCCCAAAAATAGCTCTATGTGATCCTCCTTTGCTGCACCCTGCAACACAACCAAACTCTAAACAAAAAATGAATTGTAGTTGAAGGAGGTAGCTTGGAAAAAATTTCATAATGAGGAAATTCAGCTCAAGAATCTCGCATTCCCTGAGGATGAGGTAGGGATTACAGACCAGGAACACCCTTGTTCTAAACAACACTGCAACCCTGCTAAATAGCAAGAGGAAGCAAAAGTATTAACATACCAATATCAAATAATAATCTCCAACTTGAATAAAAATGGTTGCTATCCCCTCCATATATAGCATGAGAGCCTCCTCACATTTTTTCCCATCCATACTTTCCACCAAGCTCATGCAATTTTTCCTACACTAAAACTGTGATGTCTCATCATAGGGACCACTCCTTCATGACAACATTGTTGATTTGGTCAAAGTTGAGTGAATTAACATGATCCAGTCCCTGTTCACACCCAAAGGTACTTAATCAAACTGCTTATTCTTCCTCCTTTCACATTAGGAGTGTTATTATTCCTTATAATGGGGTTTTATGAGTCTCCCTTCCCACTTATTCACCTACCTAGTGATGAAACCAACTATAATATTCCATTTAGATGAAGGCTAAATTTTTTGAATATTACATTCCTCCCCTAAAAAATGTTGCTTGTCCTCAAGCAACTGTAAATGTGGAGAAAAATTCCTCCCTTCCTCTTCTTTTGTACTCCTCATCAATATTTACCACCACATCTCAACATAATCTGCAATAAATTTACCCTCCAATGGTTCCTCCCAAGCATGCAAAACCAAATGGTGTACATCATGAGAAAGTGGAAGGTGTAAGTGGAAACCTTATTGTTTTCTAATGGCCTACTCAAGCTAGGAGTGATGATAAACATAGGGAATCTCATCCCCAATGAGAGCCTCCCATACCCATGCTATCATCCAAATGAAATGAGCCATTCTAGGTAGCTCATCAAATAAATCCTCAACCCCTCGTTTATGCAATGTGTTGGGGCAGTAGGAGAGATTATATTTTCCCATATAAGTTGTTTAATTCTCCTTTTATGGTAAGTATGGGGATATTTCTGACCTTGGGCTGAAATTTTATGGCCTTAAATAATGGCCCAAGTTACCCCACCAAACAAATCAGCCATGAAGTGCCTCCTCCAAGAACTCAAGTTCTCGAAATGGCTCCTCCCACATGAAGAAAAGAGAAGTAGTATGGAAATCATGGTTGGCTCATTTTTACTCCTTAAACATGAAACATGTAAATTAGAGAGAATCATACCCCAAATGGGCACCTCCAACTCTTTTCCCACTCTCCAAACAAAGCTTCCCATGAACATAGTAATATCAACAATATATGGAAGCAAAAACCAATGGAAACAAGTTGCCATATAATAACCGGAAAGTGGATCATAATTCCACTCATGGAACCAGCATAGCATATCCCCTACTTGCCTCATATTAAATCCTAAAAAGTGCTTTTCTAGCCACTTGTTTTCTTCCACAATCATCCTACAAGATAGGATCATGAAAGTAATGTGTGGTGCCAATGGTGCACACCAAGAATCATGTGGCCTCTCCCACAAACCACCACTAAAGTAGCCAATCTCAATGCTACATTTGGCCTCAAGTACATCATAATATAATTTATAAGAAGGAATGACCCTCCTTAATACAACATGGTGCTCATGTAAAGTAAAGAGGTGTAAATCATAATGCAAATGTGTACCTTCTCTACCATGTACTTTGGTCCTTGAGCTGAAATGGCTCATCTGAAAATTTTACCTCACCCCCAATGAGTAGGGAAGTGACTCTGAGATCCTCTCCATCACCATCTAGGCCATGCATCTCTCCATATTCTTAAATATATCATGCTGGATGCCCTCCCAAGTGAACTTCGCCATCAAAGAATGATATGCATCAAAGTGCATAGAAAGGAATTCCTCATGTGCTGCATGTAGCAGCTTCTCCTTGAGCTCAGAATCTTTATTCAAGAAGAATTTTCCATAAGAATAGATGACCACATCATCAACCATATATCTATCATCTCCATCTGGGTCATCAAGAATCATGTAAGCACCAAGATCCTTGGAATACTCTACCAAGAGTTGAGATCTCCAATATGGATCAATCCTCCTAAGTGACAGCGCTGAAGATATGAAATGTCAAGCTCCCCACATGTTGTTGTCTTCTCCTTTGACATCTGTCGTACCAAAATCATCCTTCAAAATGATGCCATGCCCATCATGCAGCTACTCATGCTTAAATAGAAGTGGCGACTTTTCAAAGTTGGCCTCCCATGAGAAGCTACCATCCAAAAAGAACCTCTTGATCTTGGTCAATGTAAGCATGAGTGGCCCCCATCTACTCTAATGCATGGATGATTGCTTCTTCAAAGGAAGTACCCTCTATTTCTCCAAATCCATGGAGCAGCTCCATTGCACCATGAACGTGCCATCCTCCATCACTGCAGCAACTTTTGTTAGCGCAGTATATGTAGTGAGAGTGGGTAATGCTAAAAATGGAAGGATGTCTCCCTCATCCTTGAGTCTATCCCAAACTCTCTGTGTTGTAATAGACCCCTCCAAAGTATTCACCTCTTTAGGATCTAAGAGTGGTGAACCCAATGGAAAGATTTTTCTCACCAACTCTAAATTTGGTGGCCTCCTAGGTGGAATTCCCCCATGTATTGAGACATCAAAATATGAAGCGGACTGTATATATGAGTGGATTGATTTGTCCCTCTCTTCACTGTGCAATACAGTATCCTTATTTTTTGCAGAAACCTTAAAAATAAATAAGGGTGAATTCTCAACATCCCTTGATGTTGATCCTTCCTTTCTTCTCCTCCCATCTACCTAGATTCACAATCCATAATAACTGATGTATGTTGCTTTGGAATTGCATTTTGGTTCCCACATGTTGGATCATTTGGAACTCCTTGCAAAGACACAAGGGCTCATCTAATGGAAGCAATGTCTTCCTCCCCATCTCCATGTGGTGATGGATCTTCTTTTTATGGTACAACACTATTAGCTCTTCTTTGCTCATCATGTTCAACAATATTTGAGAATGCCTCATCATCAATGAGAGACCCTTGATCTTGATCTTCTCTTGAAGGAGGAACCTCCATGTCTTCATCCATAGAAGAGGGCTCTTCAAGAAGTGGGGATATTTCCATTGGCAAGGCATCATGCATGTTTTCACCCCCTTCAACAAAAATAAGGAGTGGAGTGGGAAGAATTGATCTCTCCAACTCATGCAAATGTTTTGAGTTTTTGGGTTCAAAAAATGATGTTTTACAATATTTCATATCAAATATTCTCACTAATTTCTTAGTGAACCCAACATAAGTGTTACATTTTCATGTTTAAATGAATCGGAACTAAAAAACCACCAATCATGGGCCATACCTTTGAGGTGAATCACTGCTACTCTGATGGCCTCCTTTTTTGAAACTTGGTGTAGCTAGAAATAGGAATCTAGCTCCTTCACCCAGGCTTCGGTTGTACACTTTTCTGCTCCATCAAAGTTAGATAGAAATATTCTACCTTTCTTTCTTCTATTACTAGATATTCTGTCTTAATTGAGTTGGAAAAACCCTTTGAAGTACAAGTTCTCTTTGAATCTCCATGATTGAGACTCATACTCCTGAAGATAGTCACTCAAGGTCTCCTCCCTTTGTGCATCTTCTTCCTCCATCCTTCTTATAGTGAATGTAGGAAAATAACTACATTTTGGATCTGCATGTGTGGCTGAATGCTCAAACCCATGATTTGAATATATAGGTCTTGATCCAATTTCAAACCCTCTTGGAAGTTTTCTACAATTCTCCCCTTTCATCTTCTTGAGATCTTCCTTGATATTTTTCATAGTTTGGAAAAGAAGTTGGGAGATGCTCTCTTCTCTCATTTCTCCGAATAATGGATTCTTTCCTTTGTTTCTTCTATACATATTTTGTTTTATGTGAGAATAATATTCTCCTTCTAATGACATATTGTCTTGAATTCACAGGTCAAGCCAAGATTATGCTCTTATACCACTATAATATTCCAAATTGGAAATAGCAGCAATATAAAACATAATTATGTATAATTCAACAAATATGAACATGTCATAAGTGGGATCAATTTACAACCATAATTTTATTAGTATTTCAGCAGGAATATACAAAAATATCATGAGGGACTAGCCACTCAAGCAATAGGAACAAGCCTCTAATGATTAAAACAATCAACACATGAGTTGTTGCAACTGTATAGAATGTCGGAGAGAAGTGATAGCATTGTATATATTAGTGTATTTTCTGTTTTAAACATAAATAAATGATATATGGTTGATAAAAACAAAATAAATTCCCGGCGAAGAAGATGTGGGCTCCAATACAAGATTTCTAGCCAACCCAGAAAAGATTGCTAGAAATACTAAGAAATGTACAATGTGCCAAATAACCCTGTGGTTGAAATGACACTGAAAATTAGATCTAATATGAAATGAGGCTATGAAAGATCTAAAAATTTTGATTTAATCCTCCAATGGTATTTCTAATTATAAGGTTGATCCCTCTACTAAAACTTAGACCCTCCTGATGAGCTTAATGAACCCTCCCAGCAATTGCCTCCAAAAATAACGCATTTTAGAATTGTGACTACGTTGTCAAGGATGGTAGATGGTTGGCTTGATGCCAAAGATGAGAATATATGCCCAGGATCCTTCCTTTTTGTTCCTCCAATGGATAGCCTACCTCTCCACTGAAAAACAAGCCCAAAAATAGCTCTATGTGATCCTCCTTTGCTGCACCCTGCAACACAACCCAGCTCTAAATTGAAAATGCGTTATAGCTGAAGCATGTAGCTTGGCCAAAATTCTAGAATGAGGAAATGTAGCTCAAGAAGCTCTCATTCCCTGAGGATGAGGTAGGGATTCTTGACCAGGAACACCCTTATGCTAAATAACATTGCAACCCTGCTAAACAGTAAGTGGAAGCAAAATTCTAAACATACCAGTATCAAATAATAATATCCAACATGAGTAACAATGGTTGATATCCCCTCCATATATAGCATGATATCCTCCTCACATTGGGTCCCATTCATACTTGCCACCAAGCTCATGCAATTTTTCCTCCACTAAAACTGCGTTGTCTCATCATAAATACCACTCCTCCATGACAACGTTGTTGATTTGGTCAAAGTTGACTGAATCAACATGATCCAGTCCCTGTTCACACCCAAAGGTGAATAATCCAGCTACTTATTCTTCCTCCTTTCACATTAGGAGTGTTATTATCCCTTCTAAAGGGGTTTTATGAGTCTCCCCTCCCACTTATTCACCTACCTAGTGATGAAACCAACTATAATATCCCATTTAGATGAAGACTAAATTTTTGGAATATTGCATGTTTACATCATGATCTAACTCATCATGTTCTTCCTTAGTCAAAAAAATCCTTGACATGTTTTCATCTAAGAAATGAATTGAGTCTTCTTGTATTTCAGGATGATCTTCTTCATCAACTAAGTTTTTCTAAAAAGGAGGCCTTGAGGGTCAGGTCGATTCCTATTTTCCCTTGGTCTCTGCTGGTTTTGAGGTCTTCTGACTAGGGATTTCTAAACTAAGTTTCATGTTGTGCAGGCAGAGTAGAGGCATTCCCAAGGGCAAGCCTATCCATAAATGTTTCCATTTTCTTCATCATCAATTCAAATTTATCATCTGAGGTGGAAGGCTTATCTTATTCTTTACATTTGTCTTTCCCATATTGGACTTTTTAGCTACTATCATATTGACCTCCACCTTCACTGCATCATTTTTCAAATCAGCTAGTGAAGGGGATTATCTTTCTCTTAACATGATAGAAAATTCATAATGAAAGGCTTCATCATACATCAATTGAGTTTCTCCTGGAGGAGGCTTTATATGGGCAAGGATGGAGTCATAAACTTTATTAAATATCTTTGAAAAAATTTGGACAGTTTAATCAACAGCTCTTTTCAAACTATTATACTCAGTGAGGGATTGTACAGCGTTGGTTGTATTTCCTCAATTCCTCAAGAAGCTATATTCAAATTCATTCCAATTATGTAGGCCTCCTGCAGCAAGGGCTTTGAACCACTTTCTGACCTCACCACTAAAGCTCTGAGAAAATAATCTCATCTTGACATACTCATGGTCAACCTCCTCCTAGTCTATGAAGTCATTAAATTGGTCTACATGCTTTTCAGTTATAATCTCTTCATCACTTCCCCAAGTTTTGATTCTAGCAGAATGTTTTTTAGGAAGGGCATTAAGAACAGTTGGAAGAAAAATAGGGGTATACCTAGCAGGTGCAGCAGCAGGTGGACGTGGAAAATTTCCTACCATGATGACTGGAACTGTAGTAGTGTTAGGGACAACAGTAGTAGAGGAAGAGGAACTGTTAGGAGGGTTGGCTGGTATTTGTTGTCCAGTTACAATTCAACTCCAATCAAGTAGAGGGACACCATATTAACAAAATTTCAAATGGGTGTAGTTCCTTTAACCTATCCAAAGATTCCAATTTTAACAATAACTCAGATGTGACTACTTCACAAAACTCTTCTTTATATTTTTTTTTCTCTAAGTCTGAGGTATCAATATCTCTTATATGTGGGTCTAAAACAATCTCAGTCAATTATTTTTCTTTTTTCTGACCTAAACAAGATTTCTTGAATTTTATCATCAAAATTTTTATCTTCAGGACTTCTTAAAACTTTATATAGTCAGGCTTTTGTATGTAATGGAGTACCTGATTATGCAGAAATTCCTTGAATGCCTCTCGAGATTGTGTTTGGATTTTCCACAATTGTAGGTGGATCTGGGTCAAGATTACTCCTTTTGTATCTCCTTTTCGAAGCCACCTGTGATCATATGAATTTTGAATGGAGTCACCAAGGTCGTTGTAGCCTCGAACAAATTTTGACCTCCTGCTACCTTCAAGAGTTCAGCTTCGAAATTTTGGGAAAAGTATATCTTCAGGCTCCCGGCAGACGCACCAAAATGATATCACAAAATTCGATTTGATTGGTTTCTGATTAGACAACTCTATGTAACTGTTTCAAACTAGATTTTTATTGAATCTTAGCCTCTTTAGTCTAAGAGGGCTCTCTCAAGGGGCTTTATGATATAGGTTAATGATAGTACTAGATGGCTAAATCTATTTAAAATTAACTTGATTTTTGTGTATTTAGTTTGAAAAATAATTCGGGCTTGCAACCATTGCACTTATGGAGTCAATAAATCAATAGATTCAGTGGCAAGGTTTCTTGACATGGAATATGAGGCAGATAGGAGTATTCAATAATGGAAAATCACACATAGAACATAGGGAAACATAGTAATTTCATCAATAAAGGAAGTCAGAGCATAAACATATGAATTCTAAGTAATAAATATGAAATCTATTACTAGTGGTAAACATGAAGATATAGATTAGAAATACATTAAAAACTCCATGAGAATCTCAAGTCTGTCAAGAACAAGTCCTATGTATTACTGATATAAGTCAAATTACAGAAAGCAACTATATGGTGAAAAAAAATCTCCAACCCTTTACAAATTCGATGATTTTCCTTTAAATAGACATTCTTACAGCAGAGATGATCTGCCTCTTGGCTATATTCGTTGAACTCTTCCTATGACACCTCATATAACAGAAAAGTATGTCTTTTAATAAGAAAATGACAGCTACATTCAAAAAATGACTTTTCATAATAAGACTCAAACTCCTATTTATTACATTAGTCTACCTTATCTTTAAAACAATTACATATCAGTGACAATTAAGCATCACATGTTAGAATAGACTATGACATAGCGCATCACTACTTGACATATAAAAAACCCTCCTAATAGTGTGGAACAAAACCCTATTTTTTAGGAGTACAAGACATTATCTTCAATGAAATATTTAGCTGATGAGATATCTCCATTGCATTTTATTCAAGTCATAAATGTTTGATGGTAAAGTCCCTTGACTTATTGGATGTGTCCACCTATCCAAAACTGCTTTTAAATTGCTCAATAACCTTCAAAAATAGTTTGCTACAAAAACAGGGTAGTTTCGTAGCGAGCTTTTGTAGCATCCAAAAAATGTCTTTTGCACTCAAAATTTATGCTTCTTTGTTTTTCCATGGTTTCCATTATGACATGACACCTCATCACCATTAAATCCCTCCTTGAAAACTGTAAAAAGTGTTTTTCAAAACAAATAAGCTGCTACAGAATATTTTGTAGCGTTTTCTTGGCTTTAACCCTAGAAAATGCTATGAAACTGTGAAAAATTGCAGAAATTCTAGATTTGAACACGTCCCAAAAATTGACCTCCAGCTACAAAAACTTGGTCTTTAGTATTCCATAAGCCTTCTAAATCATAATCAAACTCAAATTAAGACTCTTGAGGTGTTTCCTCTTCATTAATGATGAGTTCAGCTATGGGTTCCTCAACCATAGTGATCTTTAAGCCCTTCTTCTCCAACTCCTCATGGACCAATTATAACTACTCTTGGAGGTCTTAGTTTTATGTTCCTATATTTCAAGTGCAAGTTCATTTTTTTGATATGATTTACCTCTGCTCTCAATGGTTGAGTCCATTTTATCAATTATTGTGTGTTATCTAAGGTCTTTGACACACTATTAACCTGTTATTCCCATACTTCTTTCATTTTCTTAAGCTGTACCTTCTAAATATTGTGCTTCCTTGATTCTTTCTTCAAGATTGATATTTCATCATTTGCTAACTTCAACTGCTCCTTAAGAACCTCAAAATATATTTTTCAATGATTTTCTCTTTTCCTTTCCTTTTCTTAATTATTGATTCTTCTTTTGCATGTGAGGAAATTTCAATAGTGCTTGGTGGTGGCTACACAGTTTCAGTGACCTTCTGAGTTTCTTTATTGCTTTCCAAGAGCTTGATAGCATTTCTTGTCATGGGTTTCCTAGCTTGAAACAAAATTCCTTCATCCTCACCATCAAACACTAACTTCTTAGCTTATTTGGATTTCTTGAGCTTCTTTCCTCTCTCATCTATATCTTTAGCTTGGATTATGCGAGTTTCTTCAGTATAAATAACATGAAAAATGTCATCTAAGTTACCCTTAGCCACTATTTGGCTTCTTGTAACCCTCTTACTACCATGTTTGCTCACTATTGGCTTTTTTTTTGCAAGTGTAATAGTAGGTGTATCATATTTCTGCAATGGCTCTGTTTCCATGATCACCCGCTCAATTTGCTTTGTCATCTCAACTAGCTCTGCCACTGAAGGTGACGGGATATCTCTAGGTTTAGGTGTTCTTTTAGGAGTGATGGAATCCACTTAAAAACCATTGAAAAACAAAAAACATGACCATTCACTACCTAATATTTTTAATTCTTCTAATACTAGCAATTTGATTAAACCATGATGAAAAACTGAGGTTTATTTTCCTTTAGATTTAGATTGAACTTTGTTTGACATTTTGGGTAAGCTTCTATATAAGTAAAAACGTAAATCAAGAGACCTCTTACCAACAAAATGTGGTACCTCCCTTCACAAGTGAAGTATTTCTGAATGATTAGCAGTAGCTTTGAGAAGTTGTCTTTCATGTATCTCCTTGGGATGGAATTTGTTAGATCAATCTCACTATTCTCTGGCTTGATAAATTCCTTAGAGTCCTGCATGGTGAACTTGAAACCTTTGAACCATTGTTCTCCTCCTCTAGGAATTGTTGTTGCAACTGAAATGGTTTATGGTGTTACTGTGAGGTTCAACATCCCAACCTTTGAAGCTATCCCACTGCAACTGATGGAAAACTCCTTAGAAACCTGCACATGGCACCCTTGAAATCTTTGGAAAAACTACAGACACCCCGTTCTTCCGAAAAATTCTAAGGCGGTTGGGTCTTCATTCAAAAAATTTATGTCTGATGGCTCATATCTGAGATAGTGGCCTCCTTTTTTGGCTTTCCTATTTGTAGCCATGGTGCTTTTATACCTTCTCTACCTCGCTTGATCAATGGCACCTGCAATTGCTTGAAAATGCCAGCAACCAACTTGGCTTGGTGAAACAGCTCTCCAAAGCTCAATAGCATGCAAAGATGAAGCGGGGAATGAAAAAGACTCAATTCTGAAAGATTTTAAAGTTTCGATGACATCTCAAGCCTTCATCATGAGTCATACATGCTAAAAACATAAGTGATGACCTTAGAAATGACCATTGTACTTTGATTTAACCATAACTGACTCAAATAACACTCACCCTAATAGTTATAATAATTAACAAACACCTAGCACCTGGTTTGAGAAGATAGACAAGAATACCTCTTTTTGTAGCGTACTTTGTGTACTTCCTGGAATTTTTGCTAATAAAGTATCAGTAGTTTTGTAGCCAAAAATGTGTTTTCACTGTGCATTTTCTACTAAAATAGGAAATATTGGCTAAAATGACCTTTTTGGATTTATAAGCTTGGGAAATGGAATATGTTAGGAATTAATCATTGATGTGACATGAAAATATTTGAATGGGGGTGGGTTTGGAACTTAGGATAGGTTAATAAGAAAAAAAATAATATTTTCCATTATAAACTAATGACAAATGAACTTTATGACCATACCTTTCACAAATGAACCCCTAAGACTATGTCAAATGATGTTTCGCTTTTTTCTGGGTGATAACAGTCGACATAACTGATATATGGTGTGGATGATGGATCCATTTGAAAGGCGCCAAAATAAAAAAATGTGATGATGAACAATGCAAGCAACCTAGATGCATGGAAGAAATAAAACACACATCTTGATGGGGGATGCTATGGGTAAAATTTCTATGCCTCACACACTTATTAAGGAGATGGTCAATAAATGGTGTGGGGAAATTATCTTTGGGAGAATATTTGCTCAGGTCAGGAAAGTCCATATAGAAATAGATAGTGTCTATTTTCTTGACAATGTGATAGGTAAAATCAACCTACTTAAGCTTCTTGATTTTGGCTTTGATAGCCTCTTGTCTGGAAGGATTAATGAGTCTCAAATTTTGACAGACAGGATTGGCATTAGGGCATGTATAGATATGGTTTTCAACAATGGCGGGATCAAGTTCAGGCATATTTGAATAGGACCAGGAGAAAACATCACAAAATTCCTTAAATAACTTATTGTAAGCCTCAATTTCTCCCATGGTGTAATGTGCCCCCAAGTGAATGCTTTCTTCTATCCCTGGTTTATCATAAATGTTAATTTTAACGGTAGGAGAGATATTGGCCATATTTCCTTCTTCGAGAGCATCATGTGTAGTAATATGATTTATAAACTAATTGACCTCATCGAAGATGAATTATTTAGAATACAAAACATATTGGTCATGTGACTGTTGCAGAAGGAGGGATGCACGGTGGTGCATATCATCCCAAGCAAAGTCATGGGTGGTCATTGCTTCCATAATGTCTTCATCGTAATGAGAGATTGGGGGGCTGGTAGAAGAAATACCACATGAGGCGAAGGGGCTACCTGATGCATCATCATGAGAGATATGGTCCACATACACATCGCTATGGAGGGTAGACAACGATCTAGGAGATGAAACATCTATTGATGTTGAGCCCAAGTTAATCACCAAAGGAGGTTTAGTCGAAATAATAGGGACTGCTCGAGAGGGTTTTTCCACTAAGGATCTCATGGATGATGACAGATAGAGGATAGTGGATGAAGGTTCTGTCATCTTGAAATCGGGAGGAGGTATCACAATAGCTGAAGAAATTTCCTCCAGTTCATCTTGAGCAAAACACATGAGTAGAGGATTAAAGGATCCACTACGTTCAACCTTGATTTGACAGACAGCCTCAAGGGTGTCACAAAAATCATCGAGATAGGTATAGAGGTGAGAACAGTGGCCATAAATATCACACAAAGCACAAGGGTGATTCGTGTGCAATGATTTGAGTTTATTTGCTGAATCGGGTAAGGTAACATGGACCTCCACAATATCGAATTCACGAAATCCATGTTAACCACAAGTTTGAGAGGAGGAAGCTCAGGAAACTTTTGGGTGGAATTCCCAACAACATCACATAGAGTGCATGGGGGTGACTACTTTGTAGGCTTAAGAGGAACAGGAGTTGTTTGGGCAACCTTATCCTTAGGTTCCTTCTTTTTGGCTTTGTCCCCCTCTCTAGAAGCTTTCGTAACAGGAGTAGTTTTTGCTTGAGGTGGCTGAGATACTGAAGTGAAGGGATGGGTCATAGCAACAAGTTGGACCGAGCTCAAAATAGTATAACCCTTAAGCTGATGAGGTCGAGTTTCATCTTGGGGATAAATGAACTATACTTTGATTCCCAGGATCAAATTGAGAAGGCTCAACATAGCCATAACAGGCACCAAAAAGACTCCAAAGGGGGCAGCGAAAAAATGTATCTGACTGGAACGGTAATGCCCCAATGGAATGGAATCCAAATGATTAAGGCTCGGGGGGCCTTTTCCTGGTTAAAACAAAGTGGAGGAGACACCAACAGAGGAAAAATTTCCTTGAAAAGAAGGTCCTGAAGGCTGTATCGAGTGACAACCAGCAGGTTACAAAGGCGTAGGGTATTGGTTAGTTGAATTAGACCACTTGTGGCTAGTCTGAGATGATTGCATCATGAAAATATTTGACGATCTAGGGTCAATGATCAGACGGGGGACACCAAGGAATGCACCCAGAAAGGTAGAATATTTAAAGAATCTAGGTGAAACACTGGTAAGAGGTGGGACTGATTGCTTATTGGCCACCAAAGATATGATAGAGTTGGGGTAGGTCTGATAATTTTGTTCATAATATGTCAATTGATTAATCGTAATGATATTTCCGTTATGGGGAAAGCACATCTTATGGTGAACCACAGATGTTGTAGTAGACATCACATAAGTATATATATGACCCAAAAGTATATTATAATCCAAGGGGGTGTCAGTGGCTTCAATGTCAATACAAACAACCTTTCCCACGAGAGTGAAAGGACAATTACAGTACATGCCAAGGGGCTGATAAGGGTGACCGTCACAAGCATGCAAGGTGATGGTAGATGGGGCTACGACAGGATATCTGAGTTTATTCCAAACAGAGGCAGACATCATGCAGGTGGATGCGCCCTCATCAATGATACATTGTGAGACAAGAGAATTAAAAATCAGTGGTATTTGGAAGGCAGTGGATTAATGTAAGTGGGGATGTTCTAAATTTTCAACATGAAAGATGATCAAACGATCATATGAAGAATCCACAATGCCCAGAATATATAATAGATATTTACGTTGTGAAAGGCACGACTGGAGGACTTCCAACATTGAGATAGCCATAGGGGATTGTTCTAAGTCATCTACTATGTTGTAAGTGTGGGAAGCTTTGGCAGAAGGAAGAAATCGAATTAATGTCCCTTTGATGATCTTGGGAATGACCTTTTCTCGTGGCTGAGGGATTTGTAAACGAACATTCAGGGTTGAACTTGACTTTGTGAATGTTTGGGACTCAGTTGCAGACAAAGCGGGTGGCTTTCCTTATTATCGCGACCGAGTTTGAAGGTTGACATCAGTAGTATTAACCTCTTCAGGATTCATCACGAGAATTTGGTATTCAGGGGTACCATATTGGGAAGGTTGAGGGGCGACCTGACCTTTGTAGGAATTTGTAGGGTAAGTTCCTTAGATCAAGAACGAAAGGTCACCTCGCACAAACAGATCACAAATCAGTACACCAATATAATCACATGGTTAAAATGCTCAAAGAGGGAAATAGTCCACACCCTGAGCCAATGTGGCCACTTCAAGGAATTTATTAATATAAAAAGAGAAGTTACATATGTTTCTCTCATAAACATTTAATGAACAAATGACCCTCCATGCTCTTTAAATAGAGATCATGTACCGATCGGGTGTCAATCCATATATCAAGTGTCATTAATACCGAGGTGAGAGATAATCGTCGGATCACTACAAATCATGACCTTCATATTATAAGTTACAAATGTACATGGTAAAGAAACACACTTTACCTAACTCTACACTAGACTAAGTTATTCTTAACTATTTCCTATGTGCTGGAATATCCTAACATTACCCCTTAAGAATAACTTGGGATAGGATTGAAGGATTTACAAAGGTGACACAAAAGGAGCCTATTTCCTATGTGTCGAAATATCCTAACATCCTTCCTTAAGAAAAAATTGGGATAGGATTGAAGGATTTAAAAAAGTGAAACAATAAGATAAGGAAGGAGGCATTAGAGCCTATCCCCCCTTAATGACAACTTTCCTGAGCTCCAAGCATGGATCTAAGTTTGGTAAAATTCGCTTCTGTGAGAGCCTTTGTAAAGATATCAGCTACTTGATCATTGGTCGGACAATTCTGCACTTCAAGAACATGATCATGAATGAGCTTTCTGATGAAGTGTATGTGGATTTCAGTGTGGTTCATACGTTTATGCTAAACTAGATATTTACATAACTAAAGGGAACTTTGATTATCACACCAAAGTGTAGTTGGATGCTACTGATGAAGACCAAATTCAGACAGGATTTGACAAACCCACATGAATTGAAGAAGAGAGTAACTGTTTCTATTACCAGTAATGGAATCCTAAACCAAGAGTGAATAGATATCCTACAGTGGACTTCCGATCATCAGGGTCACCAGCCCAATCAGAATAATTGAAACCAATCAACAAGGGAGATGCTCTTGCACTGTAATGAATCTCGAACTGAACTATACCTCGAATGTATCGAAGTATTCTTTTAGCTACCTTCTAGTGACTTTAATGAGATTGGTGCATGAACCGAGTGACAAGACCAACGTCAAAAGAAAGGTCAGTATGGGTATGGGTTAGATACAAAAGTTTACCAACAAGTTGATGATATAAGGTAGCATCAACTTCAAGGGTAGTACAGTTCACTGAAATCTTGAATCCACACTGAAAGGGAGAAGGGTCAGGCTTACAGTATTCCATGTGAAAGTGGTTTAGAAGATCATAGCCATACTTGGATTGAGAGAGGGTAATGCGTTCCTTGGATTGCAAGACTTGAAGACCAAGGAGATAATGCAAGTGTCCTAAGTCTGTCATTTCAAGCTTCTTTTTGAGGCTAAAATTCACATGGTTTATATGGTTTGGATCACTACCACTAAGGATAAGACCATCAACATAAAGAACAAGGATGGTGAAGGAATTACCCTTTTCTTGGTGTAGACAGTGTTGTCAGAATGACACCTAGAAAAGAAAATATCTAAAAGAAATCTATCCTTTTTGGCATACCAAGCCCAAGGAGCTTGTTTGAGACCATAGAGAGACTTCCTAAGGTGAAAAATAAGGCTGGAGTCTTTTTGGATAAAGCCAGGGGGTTTTTCCATATAGATTTCTTAATGAAAATCTCCATGTAAGAAGGCGGATTTAACATCCATCTGATGGACTTCCCATTAAAAGGAGGAATCAAGGTAAAGAACAAGGTGGATAGAATTCATTTTGGCAATAGGGGAGAAGGTTTTAATATAGTCAATGCCTTCAACTTGTGAAAAAACTTTAGCGACAAGACGAGCTTTATGTCTATCCACTTTTCCATCTGGTCCAAACATTGTTTTGTAAACCCATCTGTATTTGACAAGTTTTCTTCCTTTTGGAAGAGGAACAAGATCCCAAGTATTGTTTTCCAATAAGGAACGATACTCTTCACTCATAGCTTCATCCCAATCTGGATGACCAGAGGCTTCTTCAAAGGTTTCGGGATCAATTTTTTCTGGAACTTGAGCCAATAAGGAAGAGGCTCTTTCGAATTGAGAATGTGTACATTGTTTATAGGCAGGGTCACCTGCAAGAGAACCTGTTGCATCTTGAGTAGAGTAGACCCATCTTGGAAGCGGTGGAGTATAAGGAACAATTTCACGAGCTGGAGGAGGATTGTCATCCTTGCTGTCATCATCTGAACTAGAAGTAATAATCTTAAAAATAGAAGAGAGAGAGAGAGAGAGAGAGAGAGAGAGAGAGAGAGAGAGAGAGGTGGCACATATGTCGAATCAGGCTCGCAGGCCAAAGGTGGCACACGTGCTGAACTAGGCTTGCAGGCCGATATATTTTCATCAAAATTTACATCTCTTCTAATGATTATATTTTTGGATTTTGGTTGAAGAAGTATATATACATTGACATCTTCATAATATCCAACAAAAATACATTTTTCACTCTTAGGTTCTAAGGCTTTATGTTTCGCATCTGGAATATGGGCCCAAGCATCACTTCCAAAAACACGAAAGTGACTTGCATCTGGTTTGATTGAGCTCCAAGCTTCTTCTGGAGTTATATTCTTTACAACCTTAGTAGGAGTTCGAATTACTATGTAATTTGCATAGTTAATGGTTTCTGCCCCAAAATTGAGACTAATTCCTTTAGATTGAATCATACAATTAGCCATTTCTTTTAAGGTGTGATTCTTCCTTTCAGCTACACCATTTTTTTGGAGTATATGGAACAGTATGTTGCAATTGAATTCCATGATCAGTGCAGAAGTTGATAAATTTCTTGTTAAGATATTCTCTTCCATTGTCTGATCTTAACTTAAGAATTTGATGTCCAGATTATTTCTCAACAAAGGCCTTAAAGGCCAATAACATGTTAAAAACTTCACTCTTGAGTTTTAAGAAATATACCCAAGTGCGTCTGGAAAAATCATCATTGAAAGTTAATAAGTACTTGCAACCAGAGAAAGAAACAATAGGAATTGGACCACATAAATCACTATCTACAAGCTACAAAGGGGATAAAGCGTGCCAAGAGGCACGTTTGTCAAAAATGTCCCGATGATGTTTTTTGATTACACATTTAGAGCAAACACCATCTTCATAAGATACCATAGGAAGGCCTGTCACCATATTTTCCTTACATAGATTTTGAAGAGAGCGATAGTTTAAGTGACCAAATCGTTCATGCCAAGGTTTTCTCACATCATCATTATGAGCAACAAAAACAGAGGGAAGAGATGATGACCCAAAGTTGTCAAACTTATACCACCTTGTGGAGTCATCAACAATGTCAATAGCTAAAATATGTTTAGGATCTTTGAGGTCCTTGATTACAACATCATGAGGTGACAATTCTACTATTTTCCCTTCACCTGAATGAGTTATCTGATAAACAGATAGAAGGTTGCATGACAAGGTAGGAACACATAGTACATCATTAAACTGACCATTATCTAGATGAATGGTTCCAGATCCTACAACAATAAGAGATCTATCATCACCAACATAAATATGTTTTGTGTTACAATAATTTAAAGAATAAAACATGGATTTATTTATAGGGTAAGCTCCGTAGATCAAGAACCAAAGGTCACCGCTCACAAACAAATCACAAATCAGTACACCAGTATAATCATGTGGTTAAAGACCTCAAAGACGAGGTTGGGCAGTTGTTGAGTCAAACTATTGGCTTATAATTTTTCAATCATAAATTTTCAACCTAGGGTCAGTAGGCTTATGATATGGTGTAAAAAATATATGCAGGCTTAATCATAAATTGTCAACCTAGGGTAGGTAGGCTTATGATACGTTGTGCAAAATATATGCAGGCTTAATACTTCAAGTGTTTACTAATCAAACAAGTCAATCACTCATCACACTAATGCCTCTTCTGAATCCACATTTTTTTAGAAAAAACTATGGAGAGGATTTGGACATCCATGTACAACTCTTAGTCTTGCTGATATGATCAGAAAAGATAGGAGATCAAACTTACAGCAAGAAATAAATCATCTTGAAAATGCAAATCAAACTTGATCAAATGAAATCCACACATATAACATAAAAGCTTAATCACTTAATCAATTGATAATTGCTACTGAAAAATTTAGAAAGAGTAAATTAGCTTAATGAAATAATTATTACTACATAACATAAATTAAAATGCACGCACACACAACTAAGGGAGTTGTGAATGAAGGGGGCCCTCCCTCACTCACAACCCCTACAATATTAAAGAGGCTTGCCCAGTAGAGTAGAGGGAACATGAAATATTGTATTAATCTAGAAATATTACAGTTGAGTACAATCTGATATATGCTATCAACAAATGCCAACGCAACCAACTCCTTACATCATAAAACACAATCAAATTTATACGAGTTCGAAAGCCCATATTTGGCTCGAATGAGGAAAATGCTAATATGAGATAAGATCTATCAATACATGTACAATATAATCAAAATTAGCTAATCTAGGTGTAATGCATGACTGAAAGCAGGGATTAGACAATTATGATTACAAGGCTGAAGCTACTCCCCATGTGGGCAATGAGAAGACGTCCGCAAATATGGGTAGTTTTGAAGGTGGATTTAGCATAGCCAATAGGACAAAAAAAATGTATGACAAATTCCCCACAAAACCCATGTTATTGTTTGATTTGACAATGAGTGGAACATAACTAACCGCTAATTCTGTTGCAGGAAATCAGAGCAGGTGCAAGAAATCCGCTACAGGATTCCCGAAACATTTCTAGGAAATATGGCTGCATGAGCTGTCTTCAGGAATTCTTGGGCTTCTTCAGATCAAAGCAAATTTACATAGGATTATTAGATCAGTTGTCATGGTAATTTCAATAAGGAAACAACTAGTTAAGGAATACTTAATATTAAAGGTAAAAATGACACCTTTTATGTTAATTTGCATACTTCAAGCCTATACTACCCCTTTGGCCAAAATCTAGCCAATATAACTGAAATAAGAATAATAGGGGTTAAGAAGAGGTCAAAATCGGAGAGATAAGGTCTAGGAAAGGTGTCAAAATTAAGCAAAATGGGGACTAAACATCTCCCCCACGTCTTCTTTCATGTATTTCCCTTACGTAAGAAAAAATTGTTGCACCCTCAAAAGTAGGAATTTAGACCTTTCCCTGGGCTATAGATGCTGTAGCCAAATGATCTAGCTAGGCCCTACTGGACTCTACCTAAACCTGACCCTTGTAAATATCATTTTTCTTCTTCAGATGGTTAAACTGAGCCTACTACTTTTTCATGATTCGGGGTGCCTTTTGGTGCTATTCCTCATGCTATTTATGCATATGAAGGTTGTTCTCTTTCAAATCTTCATTCTCCTTTCTCAATGCCTATTTTGAAACTGTGACCTCAATGATAATCTCCTCTAACTCTTGTAGAGACAAATTATTCAAGGGGGTTACTTCTCCCTCATGATGCCCTTGGGAAGATTGAGGCACACTAAGGTCCTCCTATTCTTTTGTTGTTTCATTCCCATTTTCCTACAGTGGTGTATCCTAGAAGGACATTATTTCTACATCAATTAATGAAGTTGTCTCCACCTTATCCTTCCATTTAGGTGAGCTTGGCTCCTTGTGAGTCTCTTAGAGAGGGTATAAGTGCCCTTCAACTTTGGCTTCTTACCTTTAATCTCCCTGGTCACCACAACTTCTTCATCTTCTTCATTCTCATTTCTCTTTGGTCCATGATTTCATGGCTTTTCCCTTTTATTTTCTGTTGGCTCTTCTTCCTAGGGCTTTGAAGGATCAAAGTTTTCATCCTCCACAAAATAATTCTCTGCTGGAAAATCCTCCCAGGTCTTTTCTTCTTCTAGAGAACCTCCATCATGTTGATCTTTACAAGCCCATGGTGATAGAGGTTTTCATGCAAGTGGGTTTCCCTTTTCTTAGCAGCTGTAGACATTTTTATTTGGGACTTCTTAAAATAATATGGGAAACTCAAAGGCTTGTCTCGAAAATGTCTAAGAAGTTGAATGCGAAATAAAAAGGTGAGCCCAAAGCGACCTTTTCATTTTATATATTTCTGTAGGAAAAATAACAGGTGTTGATACTTACTTCTCATAAATTCATGTCAAATCCCCTTGCTCCAGTCAGGGTGTGGAGGCTCGTTCTTGAGAGAGGATGCACAAATTGCGTTATTAAAGTGTTGGTTCTTAAACCAAGTTTCCCCATCCACTAATATCTCGCATGCTCGAGCCACCAGATCATATGTTAATCAGAACTGAATGTTCCCAACATGTGCCTTATCACCATTTAGATTTAGGGCCAACGATTTCGTGACTTCTGAATTGTAGCCACTGAATTTTTGAAACAATGGAAACCATCCTACTTTCTCCAGTCTTGCCTTGCTACATGGATCAACTTCCAATAGTGCAGGGCCTTGCATCTCAAACCTAATAGGGGCACATAATCTTGACATGTTGAAGGACGAGAGAGACAGAACGAACGAGGCTCACAAAAATGCGATATTAAGACTTGCAATGGATCATTTGAAAAAGAGAGGTTTTAATTGGAAATATCATAGAGCATGGAGATTTCAAGGCATGTCATGATGATTATTATCATCATTATCCGACCTATGGAATGGATACCATACATATGTTTGCAGGTTATTTCATAATCATGATGATCGGGCGTGGAGCTTCATTTATGATGAAATGGTTTATGACCATGTTTTTATGCAAGGGTTACCATATTTTAAGCTATACAATTTTTTAAAATTTAAGCATCATTACCTCTTACCTCAAGTTACCAAACTTACCTCCCAATGGTCCAATCCTCTGATGACATTTGCTTGTTTCTTGGAATGATAACCCACTCAAAAATTACATCTGATGTATGATCACATAATTCATGACTACAACCAATAATAAAACCATCAATAGTTTATCAAATAGTTTAAAATAATGTTCTATCTATGCTTTTTTTTCTTTATGAAACCAAGGCATTGCTGCAGGAAATGAGGTCGTGGTTGCTGAACATTCTACAGGAAATTCTTCTGTAGGAAAAAACAATTTCTCCCCATTTATGTATAGTGCATTGGACATGAATGAAGGTTTGGATGTCGAATTTGCAATGATATCATTGGATTATCAACCATTGAGGTCAATTGTTAACCAATGTGAGGCCCATCATCGTTAATGAGAGTGAGGACCAAGGTACCCTGATGCATCCTATCAAGTGTGAATTTATGACCTAATGTTGAACCCCCTGTAGGATATAGCAGTCAAGGAGCCATAATGATTCCCAATTGCTGCTGATGATAAATTTTGTCATTAGGTAATATAGGCTTCAAGGCATCATAAGGCTTTGATCTTGCACCCAGATAATTTGGTGATGTCGATAGGCCAAGATTATCGGAAGGAGGGCCTTAAGGAAGCCCATGTCAATCCAACATGAGAAATCCACATATTAACTGAAAAACATAATTTACCAAGAGGATCCCAAGGAACATATTGACCCGTGTTTTTAACGAGCCTAGTGGCATCCCATGATTCCTAGATTTCAATTTTAGAGAGTCCCAAATACTGAAAAAAAAAGACTACAAGGTGGCTCCTTTTCCATAACTAGTCCATTCGGCCCAAAAAAAGGAACAAAACTATACCCAATAGACATTCCTCTCATTTTTTACCAAGCATGAGGAGGACCGAAGTGAGCTCATTGTATCAGCAGGAAATTCAAGAAGATGTAGTTGAAGGAATGACTCCTTCTCTCACCATCTCCAAATATTTCTTCTTTAGAATTTTTTTCCACAAAGTCCTCCTTAGTTTGGGGTTTTGGATATATCTTGATTCTGTGCCCATTCACCAAGAAGGAAACATTCCCATCATCAATAGTTTTAACTCGAACATATCCAGTATAAAAAACGTTCTCAATTTCATAGGGGCCTAGCCAATGTGTGTTGAATTTCCCTTTAAAGTTCTTAAATTTTGAATCATACAACAATGCCCAGTCTCCCTCTTCGAATTGTTTATTTTTAATGTATCTATCATACCATTTAGCCTGTTGTTGTTGGATGGAGTCAGTATGATAAAAATAATCATACCTAATCTAATCCAACTCATTGAGCTGCAATATTCTTTGTTGTTGAGCTTCACCAAGGTCTATACCCAAATTTGCTTCCATCTTGAAAGTTTTGATCTAAAATTCAATCAGAAATAAACATTTTTTTCCATACACCAATTCATATGAAGAGAAGCCAATGGCATATCTCGATTTGATCCTGCAAGCCCACAATGCCTCTAGAAGTCGATCAGAACAATCCTTCTTATGTAATTTCACTGTCTTGCTAAGGATTGCCTCCAACACTTTATTTTTTGATTCCACCTACCCATTTGCCTGTGGATGGTAAGGGGTCGACTTCCGATGAGTAATATGATAATTTTTCACAATTCCCTGCATAATATTTGACACAAACTGAGCAACTTGATCAGTAACTATATCCCTAGGTACTCCAAATATTACAAAAATATTAGAGAAAAAATATCTACCACTGCTTTCTCCATTTCTCTAGGTAGTGCTCTTGCCTCCACCCACTTTGTAACATAATCAATACAAACCAAAATATGCTTCTTACCTTTGGACATAGGATTGATGGGACCTAAAAAATCAAGGTCTCACCTCTTTAAGGGTTCTATGAGAACCTGTGGCTGCAAAGGAATCTCGTCTGATTGTATAGGCCACCCCATTCTATGGCAGTTATCACACTTTCGAGCATACTCTTTTGCATCTTTAAAAAGACTTGGCCGATATTAATCTGAGTGGAGGATATTATAGGATGTCCACTCGTCTACAAGGTTTCCTCCACAAGGTTCATCATAATATGCTCTCAAGATGTCATAGATCTCATCCTCCCTAACACACCTGTGAACAATCAAATCAGGTCCAGTGAAAAAGAGATCTCCCCTAATCCAAGAGTAATCACCACTTTTCCTAATAATCCTCTTTTTTTTATTAGATGAAAAGTAGGGTGGAAAATTTCCTGCAAGGTATTTTTCCATATCTTCAAACCAAGGTGTTTTGATAGAAATAGAAAACAAATTTTCATTGGGAAAGCTATCATTAACAAGAACATCCTCACTTGCATGGTTGA
This sequence comes from Pinus albicaulis, assembly GCA_034641835.2. Lineage (NCBI taxonomy): Eukaryota > Viridiplantae > Streptophyta > Pinopsida > Pinales > Pinaceae > Pinus > Pinus albicaulis. Next base: position 464,566,202 of record CM076573.1, read on the forward strand.
GCCTAGATAAGAAACCAACTACCTGATTTTATTTTCCTAGTCTGTCCAATACTGTGATGTCAAATTCCTGCAGAAGAAAAATCCATCTAATGATTCTACCATTAGTGTTTGGTTTATTCATGAGATATCGAATGGTAGAATGATTGGTGTGTACAAAAAATTCATAACATGTAATGTCGTGCCTAAACTTGTTAATAACATAAATTAAAACAAGGAATTTGTTTTTAGTTACCGTGTAATTCATTTCTGCAGGAGTTAAATTTTTACTAACAAAATAAATAGAATGGGTTACCGAATCCTCCTTCTAACCCAAATCTTCCACTATGGATGAATCAGAGGCGTCCGTGGAAATGTGAAAGGGTAATTTCCAATCTGGGCCTCTTAAGACAAGTGCTAAATAAATATTTTCCTTGAGTATATCAAATTCAGCTTGAGAATCATCATTCAAAATAAATTCAGATTCCTTAATAATTTGAACAATGGAGAGGCTACCTTTGTAAAATTTTCAACAAACCTTCTGTAGTAGCTTGCATGTCGAAGAAAACTTCAAACTCATTTTTGACTGGTTGGTGGGTGCAGCTTTACAATAACTTCAATCTTTCCTGGATCAACTTTAATTCCTGCAGTAGAAACATGATGACCCAAAACAATACCTTTAGTCATAATCACTAAAAAAAAATCATTAATTAATGAAATATTAGTTTCTCAGAATCTTTGCAAAACTTTTTCAATATTATGTAAAGCCTCTTCAAAAGTATCACCTGTTACTGTAAAATCATCCATACAAAATTCCACACAATCATGCAAAAAATCAGACAAAATACCAAGGACCGCCCACTGGAATGTGGAAGGTGCATTGCATATACAAAATGGTAATACCTTGTATGCATAGGTACCCCAACGATATGTGAATGTTGTCTTCTCTTGGTCCTCTGGAGCTATCCTAATTTGATTGTATCCATTGAACTTGTTATCACTCTATAATTTTGAGGTTGAAAATAAAACTAGAGAGGTAACATCAAAACTACTTCGAGCCTAAGATCTAGCCCTCCTAGACTGAGATAGGGATATATTTATTATATATAGGTTTTTTTATTTAGGAATTTTAGGCTAGCTATTAGTGCATAGAGGTTTGTTTGAAGATTTATGGTTGAGACAATAGAAGAGGGCCATTGGATTATGTAGTCAAACATGTATAAACGGACTCAAATGGATGAATAACTGAGACCATGTGAGACCAGGAAAGCTAGCCATGTCAATGGATCTTTACAAATTGTGAAATGGAAAGGGGGAGGAGAAATTAAGGTTCAACGTGAATGCATAGCAGACCTTCTATGAATTATGCATTCAAATTAAATAAAAAAACATAAATACTACTTCAAGACTGGACAAGGTACCTAATGACAAATCCTAAACAAAATTTTCTTATCCACAACAAAGAGAGAAAACAGTATGTGAAACTGGAAAATGAAAAATTACATGGAAAAATCACTTCACCACAGATCATAACACAAGAATCTGGAAACAACAATGTCCTTTCATTCATCCAAAAAGAGTGTGTTTACAACCATATGAGACCTTTACAATGGTTTTTCCCTCCAGGCTCCCCTAATACTGCAAATTCATACAATATTTGTCTAAAATTTAAGTCGGTTACTCTGTCTACTACAATGATTGTCATTAATTACATTCAAGCTAAAATTGGACAAGTGGAACATTGCAGGTGCTGATAAGATAGATCTAGCTAAGAATGTGGCTGCATTTACTTGAACAGTCCTTTCTTGATTGTAGAGCAACCATAATATGGCTACTTTGATGCCGAAGAGGAAGGTACAAAATAATACTGACATTTGGATTTGCTTTGGTGAAATAATGGTTGTTGAGAAGAGAGAGTTGGTGATCTGCGTTGGTTGTAATGATGTCCCCTTTCTATTAGACTGCCTCTGCCTTTACTACTTTGGTTACTATTGCAGTGGAGTTTAAAATAGAAAACTTAGCTTCCCTTAATAAACAGTAACTAATACCATAGCCCGAAAACCCATTGTCCACTTTGGGAACACACAAAAATGCTTCAATAACCTTGGGATGAGGATGACGCAATGCGGAGCAACTACACTGGCAGGAGTCAGGGTAGTAGTGAATTGGTGGATGAATGTGGGTAGACGTGGAGCAATGGAGCGGGAGTGGTATTGGAGCGGGGGCAAACAATTTTCGGCAAGGTAGCAGAGTGGTAGGTGGTATCGGCAGATCGTAATGTCGCAATTTCACATATTTACCTCATCGCATTAACCAACTACATTGCATTGCAACATAAAATACTTAGCTTGCGATATCTTAATAATAAACATAAAAATCATTGATTGTGATGTGCGATGGGTGGTGGGGAAAGGGTGAAGTGAGAGGAAATGGGTCCCACTATATCATCAGTCCAGATAAACAACAAATGAATGTGGTGAGGGTCTTTTCAATATGTCAATGCGAAAATGTAAGCGTAAAAGTAAAGAAAAAAAGTGAAAAGGGTGAGGTTTCATTGCATAAGGACTTTAAAATAGTGAGACTAAATGAAGAGCAAAAGGGTTTTTTTTTGCCATGCGATAAAGTTAAGTGTGTTCATAATATGATAAGTGTGGTGATGGTATCACATATATAATATGTGATATATTAAAAGGTTTACTGTGGGAGTGGAGCTGCTATAAAGTCTCAAAAGTATAGATATTTGGTTTTGAATGTTTTTAATGGAATTTCGAGCGTTGGAGTTTAGAATTTGGAAAAATAAAGTGTAATAGAGGGTAAATGAAATGAATGAGGGAAAAAATGAAGTTTTATCACCATTAAACCTGATCAACAACACTTTCCTCTTTCAACTGAACTGAAAAGGAAGATTGATTCCTTTGAATTTCTTGACAATCAGGATTTGCCTTTCTTTTTCTAGAAATAAATGACAACCATGGAACATTATTTTCAATACGAAAAATATGAGAAAAAAAATTAGTTGCCTTGAGATCCTGTAGAGTATAGGATACTAACAAAACCCATCTAGGAAGGAAAAATACTTTTTCCCTGCTAAAGTGTCCCATACTTGGTCTATAAAAGGCAAAGGGAAATGATCTTTTAATGTAGCTTTGCTTAGTTACCTATAATATATACACACTTGCCATTTAAAATTATTTTTTTTAACAATAACTAGTGGAGACACCCACTGGCTATCTGAGATAGGATAGATGAACCATACATTTAACAATTTCTACAATTCATCTTTTACAATTTTCCTTAAGGCAGGGTTCATCCTTCTATGTGGCTGTCTCATGGGCCTAGCATCTTCTTGTATATAAATATGATCAATGCATATATTTGGGCGAATTCCCCTCATGTATGTATATTCCCATGCAAATGTATCCAAAAAAAATTCCAATGTTTGAATTAACTATTTTTCTTGTTCAAGAGTTAAGACATAATTAATGTTTAAAGATTTTCTAGGAAAAAATTCAACTACCTTACTCCCCATCCAGTCATGGAATATGTAGGAAATGCAGATAACAGTGTTGAATGTAGTTGAAACGCTATAATATGTTCATAGAAATCTTGCAAATTAGTAATGATATCTAAATTATGACTATGCTGCCCCATCTAAATGCTACGAAAAATCAGGATTAGAAATATAAAAATTTATCAAATTTTCTTCTGAATTTTCCTTAAGGCACATGCCTTGGGCAATTGTTAAAAATGGCTGGGTAGATTTAGAATCATGTTTCTCTTCTTCAACCCAATGTGCATTTTCTAACCTCAAGAGGCATTTAGCAGATCAAAGGCATTTTCTAACCAAGGCCTCCCCAAGATCAAAGGATGCCCTCCCAACTTGGTTTTAGGCTGAAGAACATAAAATTCTACAAGCTAATCCCAATAATATAATGAGATGACAATGTCTTCTAATACCCCCTCTGGCTTTACCTTAGATATATCTGCTAATTCTAACATGGTATGAGTAGGTAATAAGTCAAAGGATCCTATATGAGATAAAGTCTCCATCGTCATTACATTAATGGCTGCATGTAAATCAATTAAAGTTTTCTTTATGGGATACCCATTGATAAAGGTGGTAACCATAGGGATTTCGAGGTCTCCATATTTTTCAATAACTAATCCGGTGGACATTAAGATTGAAATCATTCCACCTAATTTAATTGTGGAGGGTTCTCTCTTTTGTCTTCCCCATTTCTTGGTACATATATCCCTCATTGTTTTGGCATAAATAGATATTTCCTTAATTTCTTGCATTAATGGGATCTTAATGCACACATTTCTCAGTTCATACACAATATCAAACTTGGGTTGTTTTAATTTCATTTCCAACCTCTCTGGAAAAGGAGGCTGAACTATATGGGATGAGGAAGGTTCTTGTGTCCTTAAAGTAGGTTGTTCTGCTGGTTTACATGTAGTTTCAACTTCAGGAATTTACAAAGTACCTTCCTATAAAATCTCTTCAATTCTTTTAGACCGAGTCACCACTTTTCCTGATCTAAGTTTAATTTCCTGTAGTGACACAAGAAATTCCTGTAACATAGGAACCAAAATTTCCTATAGTGGTTTTGGTGCAACACAGTAGGGAGGAAAAATGGGATAAGCGACCAATCCAATATTGTGAGTAGATTGGATGTTTTTATTGTCGGGGTTAGAAAGTAGCTGAGAAGGTAGTTGCGTGGGACAAATTTGATTTTTTTGGGCAGGAAACTGAAGCTATTGTTGTGGCTATATAATTTTTTATTGTGTAGGCAACGGAGGATAAAATTTTTGAGGTGGAAAATTCTTAGCAACAGGGTGAGAAAATTTTCCCTGCCAAGGTTGTTGAGGAGGCCAAGGCTGGCAGGGCATTGGAATATTCCACATTTGGTTTTGAGCATAAGGAAATTTAAAATATGACTGTCACATACCTGTAAGACGTGGTTGTCATGGTCTTTGAGATGCCATTCGATAGAGTGCATTGACAACTCCCTGATCTTCTATATATGCTTCTTTAGTTTCAGGAGGAGAAGTACATTGATCAATGGAATGCTTAGCTTCACAAATTCAACATACCTTTATATTGTCAACAGGGAATTCCCTTAGAGCATGTTTATTCTTGCATTTGGAGCAGAACACAACCATGGCTTTATCCAGTTCCTCCTGCTTCTTGTTAGCCTGCAAAACATCCAGTTGTGAAGATAAAGTGCTAAGAATATCAGTTTTAAAATTTTCAAATAAATTACCCATTTCAGCTCTGGTTACTCCAGCTCTGGAAATGGCTCTGATACTCCTGGAAGAAGTGTCTCTTGTCACACCTCCAACCTTGGAATTTCCTCTTGAATATATCCTACAAAACTAACACACATAATCATAAATCAACTTTGATACATCACCTACTCCCATTAACTTTAAAATATCTAGAAATTTTAGCTTGATTTCCCTAAGAAAATTTGTCCTTTTGGTTTCTTTGCTTAGAGGATTCATCTTGGATCTCTGTAGAGTATATTGAAATATTTCCACCAAGTCCTCCAATCTCTCCACTTCCTTCTGATTCATACCAAAAATCTCTTATTTAAGGTCTCTAGGTTTAAAATAATCTTGGTATTTCTTCAATAATACCTTCTTCATTTCATTGCAAGTTGAAATTGAGTTTGGACCCAAACCCATAAACCACTTGAGAGTTGCATCCTTCAATGTGGCCAGAAACAATTTCAACTTTTGAGAATTAGAATAATATCAATATCTCCCACATAACACATATAACTCACATAAGAAGGCATTATGATCTTCACTAGAGGCCCCATGAAAATTAGGAAAAGATGAGGGAGAAATTTTTTTCATCTTCGTAGCTTCACTAGTCTCCCTGATATCGAATTCAAAGGTAACCAGTTCCTCTTCTTTCTTTGTGTAGATATCATATGTGTTACCAGTACCCTCTTCATCAGCCATATTAGACCAAGAGAGAGAAGGACCTCTGTAAAATATATATTCCTCAAAATCAATGGTTTGGAATTATGGTTCTTGAATAGGATTGATGAGGAAGTCCTCTTCAGGCTGACCACTGAGCAATAATATTGAGTTCCTTGGGAGGGGAGGTTCTAAATTTGTAGAAACAGAGGATTTCCCAACATAATATATTTTTGTAGATGTATTAAATCATTTGGAATGAACAACCAAGCTCTCTTTAGGACTACAAACCTCTTGTTCATATTCTACTACTTTTGTTACCTTGTTTCTTACAGACCTCCTTGTTCTGGCCAGTGTATTAGTAATGAAGTGGTGCTCACACCACCATGAAAAATAATTGAAAATATTTGACCCTATTCATTTATTATACAAGAAAATTCAAAAATTATACTTACCACACAAGCAGGACATGGCTTTGGGAAAATTGTGATCTATGTACGTGTGTAGGCCTTACCCCACATCTTATCACTTCGACTCCCCCGGTCCTACAAAAATCTCAAACAAAAACAAATAAAATCATCAAAACACTTTCAGTATCATCCCTTAGCATCTCCCTGGAAACAACGACAAAATGTTGAGTCAAATTATGGGCTTGTAATTTGAAAATCATAAATTCTCAACCTAGGGTAGGTAGGCCTATGAGATGTTATGCAAAATATATACAGGCTTAATACTTCAAGTCTTTACTAATCAAACTAGTCAATCTCTCATTAAACTAATGGCTCTTTTCTGAAACCACATTTTGCAGCAAAAGCTATGAAGTGTGTTGGGGTTCCCATGTTTTGGAAAGATTGGCAATACCAAAAGATGAGACAACATAGAACCACTTTCGGACCTTAGGATCTAGCCCTCCTAGGTCCAGAGAGGGATCTCTCTATAATAGTCAAGGCATATGGCTTTGAAGCTCAATTTTAAGATATTAGGCTAGTTATAGGCACAGGGTTTGTTTGTTTGATTTAGAGTTTGGTTGTTGAGAATCAGGAAGGAAGGGTTCGTCATGAGAAAAGGTCACACAACAGAGGATATAGACAGAGGAGAAATAGTCCAGTGAATACCAAGTCCATTGGGCAATGGAGTTAAGAAAGGATTTACTTGTTATTCAACATGCAAGCTTTTAGTTGGGCTAGTCATCTAAAGCCTTGGATCCTAAAGTGATAAATATGAAAGAAGGAGAACCATCTAATTATGCCTATAGATCAGGTCAGAGGTCATTTAACTCCAGACCTGCTTGGACACAATCAGGGGCAGCACGAGGGATCTTAGAAAGGCTTAGTGGAATGGAAAGATCCTAGTGAGGCAGGGACAAAGCTCTAGACCTTCTAGTGTTCTCAACACATTCGATCAAATCCCAACAAGAACATCTAAACATGGATTACCTTAATTCATACATTAGAGAGCAGGCAATAACATCCACTACACTGGTTAAATCCATTGAAATCAATATTCAGATACACATATAAGTAGAAAACATATAGGGTTGGGAGAGTAGCAACATAAGGCACCTAACATGGGTGAATCTTATGCCAAATTTATGATGCGAGCCAGAAGAACTGAAATGAAATGAAATAAACACAGAGATAGGAAAACATCACCGCAGCTTTAGATCAGGATCCAAAGGAATGTGCTCATTATATTAAATATCAACACCAATCAGGTACAACATAGCCAATAATTTGGTCACTTAATCTGAATACATCTCACTCGGCCTACGTTACAATTAGACACAAAGTTCTTATTTCAGGAGGAACTGCTTACATTTCTCTGATAACTCATCAACCACCTTTACAACAACTTCCTCATAGTTTTTATAGCTGAAAAAGAGCACAGGAAGTAGGTAGAACACTAAATATAACATTAAATTCAGAAAAGAAGGAAAGGGCTGAAGCCCATTCTGTTTGGAACTCTGAGCCTTAATCTTTGGCACTCTTTGGAGAAAAGGAGGGTCTTCGTCAGGCTTCATTAATTCCCGGTATGTTTCATATGCATCCTGGTGTAGTACCTTTGGTGAATAAACAAAATGGTAATGAAAAACGGGCTGGTCCGCCGTACTTGAGCAGCAAATGCTCGGATCTCCTTTGACTGCGTGCTGAGCAGAGATCTCCTCTGGAGCACGGCATGTAATCAAGTGGTAGGGGCAATTGATCCTTCTTCAGACGAAGACATTCTGCCGATGTGGACACCTGCCCTTCATTAAATTCTTTGCCTCTGACAGTGGAAAAATTGCGGTCACCTCCATACTGTGCAGTTATGGTGGCATTTCAACCCTTGTACTCTGCAGAAAAAATCACAACTGTGTGAGGAAAATCGATGCAATGGAAGGCCGGTGGAGCGGAGGGCAAAAAATATGCTAGCGTGATGATGGAATGGAGGCTTTCACCAAACAATGGTGACAAAATGCAAAGGAATGCGAAGGGAAGGCAGTGACATACGATGAGGGGGAACCCAGCCGCAGGCGGGTGGTGATTGCTTCGAGCCGTTGGATCTTAAACCCAACGGTTGGCCAAGGTTTAGGCAGGGAATCTCAGTCGCGATGGACGAGGGAGGATCGCATACTTATAATTTTTGATTGCAATCGAGGGAGGGGAAACGGTTGGGAATGCGATGACGGTTGGGTTCGCACGGGAATCAACGGTGGAGACCAACAGTGGGGCAATATAGGAAAGGGGGTGGAAAATATATTATACACTTTGATGGATTAATGGTGTAACTTTAGGCTTTGGAGAAACACAACGAGAATGTATGAAATGAACGGAAATGCATATGAGGTGGGGCCGGAGCGCGCATCGCAAAATCACAAATGGAGAAAATGCGATGGCGGAGAGCAGCACCAAACAAAACTGCGCTTTGCGCTATCGCGACGGGGCAGGATTTCAATGAGCGCAGATCGCAAAGTTGGAAAGTGCGATGAGCGCAGATCGCAAAAAAAGAAAAACACGATGGGCATTAAAATAAAAACTGAAATCTGCGATCTGCGCTTTGCGCTAGGCATCAAAGGGTTTAAAACTTGGTTCCGGGGTGCGGGCGCATGGAAGAAAAGGGGCTAAGGGTGCAGCGGAAGGGGCTAAGCCTTATTACAAGGTCGGAAAGTGGGTTTTGGCCCCTTTTAATGCATTTCAAGGCCAAGGGAGAGTAACGATAGAGGGAATAAGGGTGAAGGAAGCTCACAAAGGGGTAGGGGGAGGATATAAAAGGGATTTGAAAAGGTAAGAAGGGGAATAAAAGGGGAGATGAGGGAGAACAGAATAGGAGCTAAGGAGGGAAGATATAAGAAGGAAAAGGGGGCCTTTGGGTATTTCTTCACAAACAGAGAGGCTTTATGATAGGCAGCAGAGGGGAACTTATCAAAGGATAGAAGGCACATGGAGGCTTCAAGGGGACTGTGTTTTCAGGCGAAATGCATTCCTTGAAGGCTCAGGAACAATTTAGCCCCCCCATTTGCTTGTCAAAAATTTCATAGGGGGGGGGCTAACAAAGTGGATTTGGACATCCATATATAGCTCTTAGTCTTGCTCATGTGATAAAAAAAGATAAGAGATCAAAGTTACAACAAGAAAGAAATCAACTTGACAATTGATCAAGTGATCATGTCTAAGTGGAAAAAAATTCTCAAAAATGGAATTCCTCATAATTGGTTGAAACCTGAAAAACCGGATAGGCCTCATCACTGCAATTATGGGACCATGAATGGCACTCAAATCCCATGTCGTATCTGAAAGTTATGCAGGTTTGAAGTTTTCAGTATCCTTCAAAAATCCAGTTTGACCAAGGTTGAATTTGACTTTGGAAATATTAAAAAATAATATTCAAAGAATATGCTAGGAATATTCCATCTGGACGAATGGTTGGAGGACAAGAGGCATTCAGTGATTGGTTTATGGCTTGAATATTTTTATTTTCGGCCAATGAATGGGTGTCACATGGCAAGCCCAGAGGCCGACACATTGCCCCAGGCCGTGGAAAGTTTGGCGTGTTAAAATATTTTGTGAGTCTGGAGGTTCGCACCCTAGACCTCACCACTGCAAGCGCCACGCCCGACCATCATACCATCGATGTAGTTCTTAACTACTATGGTTCTGCATATTATTTAAAATTTGAATTTGTATCCGCTCGAAAATAAAAGGGGCTAAGGACCAGGGGCACAGGGCACTATTAGCCTTATCTTCCCAGCTAAAACAGTTTTCGGTTATGCCATGTGATCGTTTAAAAAATTCAATGCGTGGATAATATCAACAGTTATGACGATGGTTTGGTCGGAGTTTGGGTGGCAGTCACCATGTGACCGCCCCACAATTAAAATTAAATGCCACAATCACTGTTCCGCCATTCTGGAGAGAGGGTTCCACCTTTTTTTGTCCCTCCACCAAATTAGTTCCCTTAACTCTAGTTCTCCCACACTTAGTGGGGTTTTCGCTTAACATTGGGCAGAATTTTGTTTTTCTCATAAATTTTCCAATATTGGAGCCATTTGTGTTAGTATGAATTCTTCGTCGAAGTGTACGAAAAAGAACCACTTTAGCTACGCATAACTAATAGCCCTAACAACAATAGAGGCTGCCAAACATCTTCAGATCTGCGATTAGTAGTAAAAATGCTGCAACAAACAGATCTATAAATGGAAAGACATTAAGCAGTAAAATAAAGGGTTTGCTCCATGCATCCAACAGACAAGACAAGAACACGATTTTTTTGAAAGAATTTTGTATTACAGGGCACCTGGGAGGAAAAAAAGAAGGTGTATCCAGCTCTCCTCAATGGGATGGGTTCTTTGCAGTCCTCAGCACTTCAGATCTAAGCTTTCTCTCTTTTGCAGGTGTAGAAAACCCAATGCAGAAAATAGAGCTCAATGGGAGAAAATGGTGAAAAATGGGACCAAGTGTATAGATCCAGAGTGATCTAGTAGGCAACAAAAGGTGAGGAATGATGGGGAAGAACCCTCCTATTTATAACAAAATATTGGGTCATTCTAGATCTTGGTGCATGATTAAAATAATGTTAACCAAATCTAGATCCACCTTTATGGAATATTTGATTATATTTGTTGGAGGGAAAGGGTGTTTGACTCGGGTCAAATCCCTTGATTAGTGAAAAATAAATAAATAAATGATTTATTTATCTTTTTAAGGAAGTGGTTGGGAGATAATCAAATAAATAATGATTTATTTGATTAATAGTGGGTGATTTGGTCATATTTAACAAGGAATATTATCTAAATAAGATTTAAATAATTATTCCTAGAAAATAATAAGATAAATTAAGGGTTTATCTCATTAATTTCTTTGTTTTTGGGTTAAACATGACTGGGAATAATAATTAAATTATGGTTTAATTAATTATTCCATGAGGAAAATCAAACAAATATAGGTTTGTTTAATATTTCCTTTGGGGTTTCCTGTTTAGACCATAAACAACCTAATAAATGTGGTTTATTAAGTTATTTAACATAGTGAAGGCAATTTTACTTAGGGTAAAATTGGTCTTACATGGTGTATTTGGGTCCATCTAATGATAATAGGTTAGATGACCAAAAAATGGTGTAACAGATTGCCCCCCAGCGTGCGAGTGTCAGGAGCAAATCGTATGACCGAAGTACGTTGTAAGAACACAATCACTAGACAAAAAAAGGGGTGTCAGAGAGAGAAATGTGAGGTAGATAGTGTGCGGAAGGACTAGACCCTGAGGAGACGAGACTCGCAGGTGCAACAAGTCTCTTTTTATGAGAGGGTACCTGTGCTGAAGGCGGCGGGGGAGGCATACCTATGCCCACCGAGACAAAGTACAAAAGAATAGTGTGTCCGATAAACAAGGGACCGAACCATAAAGTACAGCCGGCATAATCATGAGCCAGATAAAAATACAATGAGGAATCCCACATACATGCTGTGCCTGGGATAACAGCCAGGACTTGTAAAATAATATCTGAGTACATGAGATACAAATACAACCCAAATTCCCCATGTAAATGGGGAAGGGCTCACAAAATATGACTCATACATGCAAATCAAAGAGGCGCTGCAAGTGGCTAAGGCCAACATCATCAAATATCTGGAGCTGCATCGAAGGCTGCAAGGAGGAGGTCATCCGGGCATGTGGGGGGCTACCTGCAGGGCCACCCCCTCATGAGGGTTGAGACATCTCACACACACCGGGGAATCATCAAGAGCCCTGGCTGGATCAACGCTTGATCAAGTATACGAATCTCGATCATGCGAAAGGAGATGGGAACAATCAAATTGAGGGGAAAGGAAAATCCTTGCCTCTGTCAGACACCGAACAGAGAAGGGAAAATTTGGAACCAGGAGACTGTCCCTCTAGACTGACACGGGAGATAAATGTATTGATGTCCACTGAGAGAGGTCCGCCATAGGTGAGGCAATGAGAGATCCTCAACTAAGGCACGAGAGAAAACAGTAAAGCGACGGACAGACTGACACTAATGACGATAATGGAAATGGGAAGGACTGAGTAGCGAATGGACGACTTCCCTTGTTAGAGCATAAAGGGCATGGATGACACGGCAGCAACTGACACAATATCATATGGGACAGGGGACAGTGGGACTGAAGGTCATAATATGCGACACAAGAGAGAGACCAAGCAATGAAGGATGGAGGGTTATAGTGGGGTACAAAGGGACGCGATATAGACTCCATGGATGCAATGATGACTCAACTTGGATGCTCTAAACAAAGGCGACGCAATAGTGCTGCCACGCAGTAAAGGCCCAATGGGGGACCATGAAAACATGAGTTCAAGGTGGGAACTCATGACGAAAATCGTCTACACGAACATGGACGAGTAATGGGGCAATGTGGTTACTTGCAGTATCTGGTGAAGTGGAAAAATGAAAAAAACGAATCTTTGGCTATCTAACAGAAAATAAAACACGCATCTCAGAAGGGAAATGCTAAGGGTAATATTTCTTAAGATAGAGTGCATGGCGAGGGTTAGGAAGGGAATGGCCTTCGAAATCCTCTAAAATGTATGCCCCTTTACCAAGATCCTTACTGATGATGTAAGGGCCTAGCCATAATGAGTCAAACTTCCCATGACCTAGGACATGATGGGCCTGGTCATATACTAGAACAAAGTCACCTTCGTGAAAAGTGCGAGGCTGGACTTGTCGGTCATACTGAGCTTTGGTGCATTTTTTGGCCGCTTCCATGGTTTGCAAGGCAACACGGCGGTCTTCGGAAGCACGCTCAAGCATGATAAGTCATTGTTCTAGAGGTTGGGTGTCAGGGAGAAGTTCAACGGCTAGTTGTAGGGAAGGGATTTCACACTCGATTGGTAAGACGATCTCCTCTCCAAAAACGAGGTGGAAAGGAGTGAACCCGGTGGCGGTTTTAACAGAAGTTCGATAGGCCCATAAGGTAGGGAAGAGCATGAGATGCCAGTTGGTTTTGTGCTTATTCACCGTTCGTTGAAGCATAGTTTTGAGGATTTTTTTGACTGCTTCAACTTGGCCATTACCTTGGGGGTAATAGGGGGAGGAATATTGGTGCTCAAAACTCAACAGTGAGGATAGCTCACGCCATATCTCATCTTCAAAATGTTTGCCATGGTCTAAGACCAGTTGTTTGGGAAACCCGAATCGAGCTATAACATGGTTAAAGAAAAAGAGGGCTGCAATAGCTACCGTGTTGTTGAACGTTGGCATGGCCTCAGCCCATTTGGTGAAATAGTCGACCGCCACGATGATATACTTATGGTTACCAACGGATGGTGGGCGACACTCCATAAAGTCGATGGCCCATTTACAGAAGGGGCCGGTTGAGATGACCAGATGGAGGGGAGCTGGTGGAACTCGCGCCTTAGGGGTGAAATGTTGGCAATTGGGACAGTGTTTGACTGCCTCAATGCAATCACTAAAGAGAGAAGGCCAGAAATACCCAGCGCGCATGACTTTCTGGGCAGTAGCGAGACCGGAGAGGTGGCCACCGCAAGCGCCGCTATGGTAGGCATTAATGACCTGTTGAGCTTCAGCGTGTGTGAGGCAACGACGAAGGACGGTGTCAATCCCGCGACGATAGAGGTCGTCACCGATAAGGAGGTATCGGGGGGCCTGGTGTCGGATGCGTCGGCGAGCCTCACGGTCAAGGTGGAGGGCGAACTTTTGGGTTCGCAAATAAGTAAGAATATCGCCATACCACGGGTCATCGGAAGTAATGGCAAACAGGTGTTCATCAGGAAAATCGGCATTGCGGGAGGGTCTTGCGATCCGGTAGGTAATTCAGAAATGAGCTCAGCGAGGGCTAAACCTTTCTTACTTTTTGGGGTGAAAAATTGAAGGTCGAATTCCTAAAGAATAACGACCCAACGGGCGTACTTCCCAGTGAGGATACGACGACTCAATAGGAATGCCATAGGGTTGGAATTAGTCACAACCTTGGTGGAGCGCATGAGGATATAATGACGAAGCTTTTGGACTGAGAACACGACAGCCAACGCTAATTTCTCGTCATAGGAGTATGAGACAGGGGGTCCCAGAAGGTTCTTACTGACATAGTAAATCACATGCTCAATGCCATGGTCATCCTCTTGGATAAGGACTCCAGTGACCGAATAGGTGGAAGCAGAGATATACAGGATGAAGTCCCGATCAAAGTTGGGAGGGCGAATTAAGGGAGTGGATGTGAGAGCCTGCTTGAGGGCATCGAAAGACTCATGAGCATAGTTATCCCAAACAAATGGGATGTGAGAGCGGAGGAGTCTAAGGAACCCATGTGCGGTGGTGGCATAGTCAGGAACGAACCGACGAAGAAAATTAGCTTTGCCTTGGAGGCTTTGGAGCTGACGGAGGGTACGCGGAATGGGGAGTTCAAGAATGGCTTGAACTTTCAAAGGGTCAAGAGTGATACCATCTTTAGAAACGATGAAGCCTAAGAGGCAGCCGGCGGGAACACAAAAAACGCATTTCAACGGGTTAAGGCGGAGATTATACTTGCGACATCGGAGAAAAATGGTCAGTGTGAATCATGTAGGTGTTGCGCACGTGCGCTAGAACGCGTCGTGGGTCGTCTAAATGAGCAAGGATTATGCTAATATGGCCTAGTCGTGATGGATTTTGACAGACATGGCCCGTTGAAAAGTGGCGCCGACGTTTTTGAGGCCGAAAGGCATGACCCGATAAGCAAAAGTTCCCCACGGACTAATGAACGCGGTTTTGAGTTGATCGGCAAGACGGATAGCAATTTGGTTGTATCTGGAGAAACCATCCATAAAGGATAGAACCTCATGCCCTGCACACTCATCAATGATTTGGTCAATGAACGGTGTGGGGAAGTTATCTTCGGGACAATCTTGGTTCAAGTCGCGAAAGTCCGTGCAGACACGGATGGTGCCTTGTTTCTTAAGAACGGGAACTGGGTTGGACACCCAAGTGGTGTATTCAATGGGGTAAATGAAACTAGCCTGCTTAAGCTTTTCGATTTCGGCTTTGATAGCGTCACGTCTGGAAGGATGAATGGGTCTCAACTTTTGACGGACTGGTTTGGCGTCCGGCCATGTATCGATGTGGTGTTCGACAATGGCGGGATCGAGTCTGGGCATTTCAGAATAGGACCAGGTGAAAATATCGCGGAATTCTTTGAAAAGCTTGGTGTAAGCTTCGATTTCTTCCGGGGTGCGTTGAGCACCTAAGGTGATATATTCCTAGATACCTGGGGTGACTGCAATGTCAATTTTGATGGTAGGAGAGATGTTGGCCATGTTTCCTTCTTCGAAAGCATCAGGGGCAGGGATGGGGTTTTTGAACCAATTGACAGCATGGGGGATGAAGTCTTTGGTTTCCACAGCAAATTGGTCATGGGACTGCTGTGGGAGGAATTATGCACGATGGTGCATATCATCCCAGGGAAAGTCTGGGGTGGTCATGGCTTCCATAATGTCTTCATCGGATTGGAAGATGGGAAGGCTGGAGGAAGAGGGGTCACCCGAGGAAGTAGTGATGTGTGACGGGTCATCAGGAGGAGAAGGGCTCAGATGTGCGATATCAACAGATCCAAGGTCGGCTGGGGAGCTGAGAGGATCGGCGGGTTGAAGGGTAGGTGCACTATCTCGCAAGGATGATGACAGGTACAAAATGGTGGTTGACGGTTCCGTTGGCTCGATGGCGGGAGGGGGAATGTGAATGGGAGTAGGAGGGTCCTCTGGTCCTATCGAAGTGGCCTTGAATTGGCGGTACATGTCCAAGGAGGAACGATAGTCATCAAGGCGGGGACAGAGGTGGGTGTAATGGCCGTGAAAATCGCACAAGGCACAAGGGTGGTTGGTGCGCAAGTTTTTGAGTTTCAAGATAGAGTCGAGGATAGTGACGTAGACTTCTGGGATTTCAGAGTTGGGGAACCTCTCGTTGACTAGAAGCTTGAGGTGCGGCAATTCAGGACACATGAGAGTGGCGTGACTGACGATATCACACAAAGCGCATTGGATGGCGGGCTTTGGTGGTTGTTGAGGGGTAAAGAGTTGTCGGGGCGGCCTGGCCTGATGGGTTGCCCCTTACGAGCTTTGCCTTTCTTCAGGGGCCAGCACCACGGGGAGTAGGGTTGAGGAGGTGCGGGGCCGGAGAGGTGAGGGGGGCCCAGGACAGACCGGTGTCAAAACAAGGTAAGGTTTGGGAGTGACCGGGAGGGGTGGCGGTGGGGGATCAAGGTACCGGACCTTCGGAATGCCCAGGTTAGGGAGAGAGAGGGTGGTCATGACGGGGACAGAAGATACTCAGGGAGGGGGAGCCGGGAAAGGGATGCGTCCGGCGGGGAAATGAGCGGGAGGGGCCGGCTCGAGATGGTTAAGGCCGGGGGGAGCCAGGACGGGGAGGAGAAAAGGGGTTCGGGTATGCAATTTGTAGGAGGAGGGCCAGAAGGAGGAGGGTCGAGGCCCGGCGGAGAGGTATGGCTAGGATCAGGTTGCGGGGGGCGGAGGGGAGGTTGCGGACTAGCCGAAGCAGGCCATTTAAGGGTGGCCTGAGACGATTGCATCATGCAAACATTTGATAAGCTGGGATCAGTGATAGGAGGAGGAGGAAGACAAGGAAAAGTGCCAAGTAGGGAGGAGTCCTTGTAAACGCTGGGGGAGACACTGGTCAGGGAATCGACGGTTTGCTTGTTGGCTACAGAAGAGATGGTGGTCTCAGGTTAGGCCTGAGAGGGAGGCTCATGATATGTCAACTGGTCAATAGTGACTATCTTTCCATTATGGGGGAAAGACATCTTGCGAAAGACCATGGATGGGACAGCAGACATAGCATAGGTGTAGCTTCGCCCCAAAAGAATGTTGTAGTCTAGTGGGGCGTCAATGACTTCTACGTCAACGCAAATAGTCTTACCGGCGAGGGTGATAGGGAAATTACGAAACAAGCCAATGGGCTGAGAGGCATGACCGTCCCACGCTCTAAGGGTGATCGTGGAAGGGGCTAGCTCAGGGGATCCAAGTTGCTTCCAAACCGAAGCAGACATCACGCAGGTGGATGCCCCCTCGTCAATTATGCACCGGGAAACGATGGCGTTCCGTATTTTGACTGAGATTTGGAAGGCGACGGAAGGAGGAAGGGGAGGGTTGT